>JAMQGS010000005.1:15260000-15762500 GCA_028455905.1 Neoseiulus californicus | reverse complement strand
TGAGTCGAAGCCCGATCCTGGCGTTTTTCGATGTCGAGAAAAACGTGGAGATAGAATGTGATGCAAGCAAGGACGCCATCGGAGCAGCATTGGTGCAAGCGGATAGGCCGGTATACTTTGCGAGCCGAACGATGACGACGACGGAAACCAGATATGCTCAGATCGAGAAAGAGCTATTGGCGATCAAATACGCAGTGAGCCGGTTTCACTACTTCATATACCCAAAGCCAGTCGTGGTCTACACCGACCACCGACCGCTCATCAACATCATGATGAAACCTTTGGATGATGTTCCCTTGCGACTACAGCGTATGCTCCTGTCAATCCAGCGATACAATGTCAAACTCGTCTACAGACCCGGTCGAGAGATGCGATTCGCAGACGCGCTGTCTCGCTGTCCAATGGAGGAGCGGAGTTTGGAGACAGAGGAAATCAAAGTTGTCAAGTTGTTGCCGATGAAGGATGTCATGGGATGCATGGGGACACCATAGTGGTGCCGCGAGAACTCAGGAGAGAATTCGTCAAACGTTCCTGTTACGCACACATGGCCGCTGAGGCAACATGGAGGCGAGTCAAATCGTGTATTTTCTGGCCCCGAATCAAGCAAGACATCGAATCGCATGTGGAACAATGCACAGGCTGCCAAGCATATCCGAACCCGCCGAAGAAAGAACCGATGATACCACATGAAATTCCGATCAGACCGTGGCAGAAGGTAGCCATGGACATCGCCACCATTGGAGCAACGAAACTCCTCGTGGTGATCTGCTATTACTCGAATATGGTCATAGCAATGCGGCTGCCTGAGCGACCAACCACAAGAAGCATCACGATACGTCTCAAACAGCTCTTCATGACGTTCGGTCTTTGCGAGGTCTTGGTGACAGATGCTGATCCACTGTTTCGCGCGGAAGAGTTTCAGGCGTTCATGAAAGCCTGGAGTGTCCGCCACCTGATGTCCTCACCGATGTATCATCAGAGCAACGGGAAGGCGGAGGCTGCGGTGGCAATCGTCAAAAGGATCATCTATAGGTCAGGCGCCGTGGATCAAGCATGGGAACAAGGAATCATGGCTTATAACGACACGCCGCAGCACAAACTGGGGGGAGCTACACCGAGTCAAATGTTTTTCTCAAGAAGGCTCAAGACAGACCTCCCGGTAAGACACCGAGACCTTCGGCCCGAAATCAAGTGGCATCGCGATGCGATGAAAGCTAGGAGGAGGCACACCGAAGAAATGAAGAGAACGTACGACAGAGGGGCTCACGATCTGCCATCGTTGGTGCCGGGCGACGACGTGAGGATCAGGCCCACCAAGCTGGGAGTGAGGGAATGGACGCGCGGCCGGATCCTCCAGAACCTACCGCATAGGCGGCATCTAGTCCAGGTGGACAACGGCTCCACTGTGTATCGGAACCGGCGACATTTAGTCAAACAAGGGAGAGGAAAGCGGAACGGCGGTGCGAGTCCAGAAGACGAGAGTCGAGCAAGAGGGCCAGATAGAGCCCGCTCGCTCATCTCGTTCTTGGACTTGGTGGAGATGCAAGAGCCCGGTCTCGGAGAGCGACACGGTCTTCGAGAAGAAACGCCGATAGCTCCTGTTCAGCCCATTGCGAGTCCGGAGGAGGAGCCCAACGTCTCAGCAAGCTCAGGAGACGAATTTGAAAGCACGGAAGAAAATCCAGAGGAGACACAGGAGGAAAAAGAGGGCCAAGCGAAAAAAAGAATCCTGCGAAATCGAGCTACGCTTCAGAGACCCAAGCGATATGGACATGACAATAATTAACGATAATTGTGACACCCGATAGACGGGAATAATACTTTATAAGAAAAGGGAGATGTCGTGGAAGGCGACTAAGCAGACGAAACCAATAGTAAATAAATGCCAGTTGACACCAGTCGTCAACCGGCTCCCGTCCTGACAACCTGTGTGCTCCTTTCTGATAGACATCATAACACCGATAGACTCCGGAAACATGGTGAGACTGACCCCGATATCACCTTTCGGGACTCTGAAAACTATGATCGGAACGGCACCGTAGTCGCCGTCAAATATTCCAAAAAGTATGACCAGACCAACTCCGGAATTCCGCCAGAGGTTTGAAAAAGTATGCTCAGACCCGGAATACCCGCCCTGTACTTCCATAGACATCTTGAAGTATGGTCAGACCGACCCGGAATCACCTCCATGAGCCCACAGAGTATGATCAGGCCGCCCTTGAAACGCCTCCATCGGTTCCAGGAAGTGTTATCGGTCTGACCCCGGAATCGCCCCATAGACTCCCGAAAGCATGATCAGACCGACCCCGAGATCGCCCTATACGCTCGATAGAGTATGGTCTGGTGTCCTGGGCTTATGTCCTTCCCAGGAGCCTCTTTTACAACGTGGGAAAGGAACTGATCAATCGCCCAGGCGATCATCGGGCGCAAACACACGAATAAGTGGGCAAACGATTGACAAACACCCATCATCATGAAAAGCGCTCTGGAAAACTTGAAAGGGACCTTTGGGGTCCGGTCTGCATAGCCTATGTCCTTCCCAGGTGGCTCCCCGACAACGTGGAAAAAGCATTCCCCCCATAGATATCACCGCGAGAGAGTCTATAGAGGACAAACAAACAAACAAAGAAACAAACAAACAAACAAACAAACAAACAAACATACCCTGGATTTTTATATATATAGATTGGTTTCGTCTGCTTCGTCGCCTTCCACGACAGTCAAAGTCACCGTAAAGTTTCACAGACTTTGTGGCTATCTTGATCATGACTTCGTCAACGTTGCAGTGGCGGATCCGGGAATGGCCCGAGGGGGGGCGATTTTGGATTTTTAGTAAACCTAGGAGAAGTTTTCCAACCCAATGATGCGGTTGGATATTGAATACCCTGAAGTCCCGCGTATAACGAACTCATCGTATGACGGACGTATCAGATAACGAACTTGTCAGATAACGAACTTACCGTATAACGGACTTGTCAGATAACGAACTTATCGTATAACGGACTCATTAGATAACGAACTTGTCGTATAACGAACTTGTCAGATAACGAACGTGTCGTATAACGGACTGATCAGATAACGAACTTATCGTTTTACGAACAGATCAGATAACGAACTCATCGTATTACGAACTGGTCAAATAACGAGCTCAGCGTTGTGAGATGTGACAGGCTAGGCTTCATGTAGGAGAATGGCTTCCGCTAGTTCAGGAGAGTGTGATCCAGGGGGCCCACGGTTTAGCTGAGACTGAATGCCGGGAAGATTCTTGATTGGAGAAAACGGATCATGAGTTTCATACGTTCGAATCTTCCGCTACGTGAGCACCGACCATACGTGCTATGCTGGAAACGGGTGTAGAAGCTGAAGTCAGTCGATGTTTGGCTTAATTGGCTCCCCCACCAAGCGAGTTCCGTATCCACAAAATCCTTCGAAACTTTACTTCGATCTCTGGTAAGAGACTAGGCTAACTTATGGATTTTCTCTTTACCCGTGCATGGCACCTCGAAGAAGTCCTGGCGTGCGCGCTTCTGCCGACTCGGTGGGTAAGGGCGCGTCATGAAACTATGAACTGTCAAGTTCTCCGTATCGTAAATCAAGCTCCGTCCATGATGAACTCCATTCACTTAGCGATGGTACGAAATCGAATGTTTTTGTGGTAACCCGATGGAAGACTATCTCCTCGTTATTCTCGGCGGAAGACTGACTGAAATCGTCAGCTCGCATAGCTGTTTATTAGAATAGAATTGGAGACCGCCGCCGGTCCTCACACCTCCCCCTCTAGGAGAGAACGCCGCCGTTCCTCGCTAATCGTAGGACGTCTTCCTACTTGGGTCGACAACTAGCTTCTTCGGAGGCCGCGGCGTACGGCGAGGCCTCGTCGACAGTCTTTCGGGAATCGCAAACGGCTCCTGCCTCGGAGCTGGCGGCGCTTCGGAGATGGGGGCCCGCTGAGCCTCATCGGGGGTGGCGTAGCCATCTTCGTCGGTCGAGTCCGCGTCCCGAGTAGATCCCTCGGTCTCTAACTGAACGGCCGGAGAAGGCTCTTCGACTCGATGAGACACCTCGCTCGCTTGAGCGGTCAATGCAGACGGCGACGCCCCGCGCGTCGTTCGGAACATGCCTCGGAGCAAAGTCCGGTCACGGATTGCAGGCTGCTGCCGAACTGGAGGGATGGTCCCGAAGACCTTCAATTGATTCACATGGCGGGACCAGGTTTTTCCGTCCACCATGACGTCGTAGAGAACGCTACCCTTGCGCCGGAGAATCACTCCTGATGACCATGAAGGCTTGTTCGGAATGCGGAAGTCCTTCGCCAGAACAGGGGCTCCGGGCGCGAAGATTCTCAACTTATTGGTCCGACGGCGAGCCGCGGGACGCTCCCGTGGCACGGGGAGTCGTTCGCGACGGTCAGGGGTCGGCAGTAAGAGACTCAGCTCAGTTCGGATTGAGCGCTTCAGGAACCTTTCCGCGGGGGATGCACCGGAGGCGCCTGGTGTGGTGCGATACGTTTGAAGCATGCTTTGAAGTGCGGCTTGGCGACCTCCCTCCCTCCGAAGTTTTTTCCACGTGCGCTTGAAAATGTCGACGAAACGTTCTGCTTGTCCGTTCGACTGAGGGTGGCCAGGTGGTGAATTCACCGACGAAATACCCCTCGAATTGCAGAAGTCCTTGAATTTTTCCGACTTGAACTGCGCACCATTGTCTGTAACCAGAACTTTTGGGTTACCGAATTGCGCGCACAGCGTGCTGAGTTTGTCGACCGTGGCGCTCGCTGTTGCTGATTTTAGTTCGAAAATCTCGGGCCACTTAGAGTAAGCGTCGACAACTATCAAGTACATGAACCCCTCGAGCGGACCAGCGAAATCTGCGTGGATCCGCTCCCACGGTTCGGTCGCGGCTTCCCAGTGATGGGGAATGACTTTCACAGGATCCCTGTTGAACTCGGCGCATGGCAAGCAATTCCGCACAATTTGTTCGATGCCGGAATCTATCTTGGGCCAGTAAACGTAACTTCTTGCAAGCCGCTTCATCCTCGACACCCCTGGGTGCCCCGCGTGAAGCTCGTGTAGTACTTTCTTGCGGAGGCTTCCCGGAATCACAACTCGCTCGTCCATCATGATGCAGTCCTGGACGACCGACAGTGAGGCCCTTCTGTTGAAGAAGTGCCATAGGGGACTGGAACGATCAACTTTACGTGGCCATGCCTCTCTGATGTGCCGCAACACCTCTTGGAGAAGTTTGTCTGAAGCGGTCAGTTCTTGAACTTGCTTGTGCGAAACGGGGATCGTCTGGAAACATTCCGTGAGGGCGGCGATGACGTCTGGTTCAATCGTCCCTATGACGAGGTCCTCCGAGACTTTGTCGCATTGTTGCTGCGCGATCAACCTCGAGAGGGCATCAGCTTGACCGAATTTAGTGGTTTGACGGTACTCGATGGTGAAGTCATAACCGATCAGCATTGTCGCCCACCTCTGCAGTCGGTTTGCCGTGTAGACGGGGATGCCGGTTTTGCTACCGAAAATAGCCAGGAGAGGGCGATGGTCCGTGAGGAGCAGGAACTTTCGGCCGTAGATGTATTTATGGAATTTCTTGCATGCAAAGATGAGGGCCAGAGCCTCCTTCTCGATTTGAGAGTAATTTTTCTCAGCTTTTGACAACGCGCGACAAGCGTGGAACACCGCTTTCTCGGACTTGTCAGGGAAGCGGTGAGACAACACTGCACCGATGCCGTAGTTGCTGGCATCTGCTGCGACAATCAGCGGTAGTTCCGGATTATAGTGCGTGAGAAATAGGTCGGAACGTAGGGCGCTTTTCAGTTTATCGAGAGCAGCTTGACATTCCGTGGACCACTCGAATTTGGTTCCGGCCACCAGTAGTCGATCCAGCGGCCCGCGAAGGTCACGCAGTGCCGGCATGTAGGCCATGTAGTACGTCACCATGCCCAGGAGCGCTCGCACCTCGCTTACGTTTGAGGGCGCTGGCATCTTTGTGATGGCATCGATCTTCTCTGAGTCCGGTTTCCTACCATCTTTGTTGATGACCTGGCCGAGGAACTTTATCTCTGTGGTCAGAAACGAACATTTCTCTAGCCGGACTCGCAGTCCGTAGTCTTTGATTCTTTCGAAGAGCCGTCGGAGCGAATCGTTGTGGTCTTGCAGAGACTTTCCCGTGACCACTATGTCGTCTAGGTACGCGGCCGTATTTGGGAGTCCTGCGATCATAGTGTCAATGATTTGCTGGAACGTAGCCGGAGCGGTTTTAACTCCAAACGGTAGTCGATTGTACTGGAACAATCCCTTTGGAGTGTTGATGCAGAGAACTTTCCGACATTCCTCAGCGACCTCAATCTGAAGGTAAGCTTCGGCTAGGTCGACGGTGGAGAAGAACACACCACCATTCAGCTTCGTGAACACGTCTTCGGCTGTGGGAAGTGGGTGATGATGGTCCTGAAGAATGTCGTTCAGCCCCGTACTGTAGTCGGCGCACAGTCGAATATCACCTGTTTTCTTCTTGACAATAACGACTGGCGCGGCAAAATCCGAGTGTGATACTGGGGATATCACTCCGTTCTCGACAAGTCGGTCGAGCTCGGCGGCGAGTTTTTCGAGACTCGCATACGGGACGGGACGGCTTTTGCGGAACACAGGCGTCGTATTTTCTTTGATCTTGACGACGGCTTGGGTTTTCGTGCATCGTCCCAACCCGGGGGCGAAGACTTCTGGAAATTTCGTCTTCAGCTCTGTCATCAACTTCTCGGTTTCCTTGCTCAGGTCGCTTGATTCTACCTTTTGCACGGTGATTCTCGCGTTGCCACTCAAGAGCTGCCATAGGTTTTCGTTTTTCTTGAGCCACTCACAGCCCAGGAGGCGGTAGGGATGGTTGACGACATAGCAGGGTCCTTCAGCGGTCTGACCATCCAGGGTGAATGTGCATTGAAAAGAACCGCGACAGTCAAGTTCACCTTCGTTAGCTGCTTTCATGCGTCGGTTGCACGTCTGAAGTTGTGGGCTGCCCAGATCTTTCCAATCATTCACACTGATGATGGTCACGTCCGCTCCGGTATCCATCCTCATGTGGAGTGTTCTGCCGTTGATCGAGACGGTTTTGTAGATTTTGTCGGCTTTCTTTTTGCCAGACTCAAAACCTTGAACTTCGATCGTGTGGACGCGTCTCCCGTGTCGACCGTCGTTTTTCCGGTCAGGCCTCTTGTTTTGAGATCCCTTCCTTGCCTTCTGACGGCACACGGCTTCGATGTGTCCCTGTTTGGAGCAGTGACGGCAAGCCTGGTTGCGGAAGGGGCAGTCAGCTCTGAGATGCGCTTGTCCGCACCCCAAGCACGGGCGAGTGGGCTTACTTGTGGCCACCCTGTGGATTGTTGTAGAGTTGGCTCCTTCGATGGCCTTCGATGTACTCTGTAGCCGGGTGAAGTTCTTGATGTGCTGGTGGAGTTGCCGGAGTGTGGAGTCCGGGTTGTCTTCCACAAACTGAAGGGCGAGCTCGCGGGCTTCGTTGAACTGGCTGTCTCTGAGCCCACAAATCCATACGAGGCACTTCATCTGGTCTGCAGTGACAGTGGTCATATTTGCGAGCTCGTGTCTTTGATTCACCATGCCGGTGTAATCGTCGAATGTGTCGGCGCTGGTGTCCTCGCACCTCGTTTGGAGGAATAGGTAGCGGCGTGCGAATTGAGAACCCCGGTGTCCAAACAATTCTTTCAGGTTTTTCACGGTGTCCTTGAATGAGAGTTTGGAATAGCTCTCCGGCAGGATATGCGCGTCGTACTTTCTGAACGCATCCTGATCGAGTTTCTGGATGATGAGTCGTACCTTCGCCTGGTCGTCCAGTGTTGCCCCATCGGTCTCGATGATGTTCTCGTATCGTTTATACCAGAGGTCGAATGTGAGACCAGACTCCGGCTCGTATTTGAATGTCGTGAGTCGGTCCAACAGAGATTTCATCGTATTTTTCACCGGGTCCACTGGTTGTGCCGTAGGTCTGAACTCTTGAAGTAGGCGTTTGAACATTGCCTCGATTTGTTCGGCGTTGATTCCGTCACCCATAGCTTCGTCGCCAATTGTGGTAACCCGATGGAAGACTATCTCCTCGTTATTCTCGGCGGAAGACTGACTGAAATCGTCAGCTCGCATAGCTGTTTATTAGAATAGAATTGGAGACCGCCGCCGGTCCTCACAGTTTTGTCCCAATGTGTGACATGTCTCGTTGGATCTTAGGGTCCTTCGCCGATTTCGAATCCTCGGGCGCGCGATCACGCAGTCTAAACATTTCTTGGGAGAAATGCGTGGGAGGAACTGGCATATCCAAGAGTTTGAGATGGAAAACATGTGTAGTCAGTGTTGGGTTGACTCAATAGTATTTGTGTACGACCACTTGTGCATAACCATCTGTCGCACGCGACCAAGTAAGAAACACACGTGTAGTTAGCTAAGCCTCTTCTCGATGGTGCGACCGGCCTGTCCCAACGCTACGGAACAAGTGAGTTGACGAAGTTGGCTCGGATTACTTATATCCGAGCCAGACGACGTCGTCGTCTCGCTGGAACAGGGAGTCCATCCATCCTAGGGGTATTTTATTCAAGGAGCATCGAAATTGACTGTCTAGAAAGATAATCTGTTCGCGACACCATCATCATCGAGCAGACGCCAATAAACGTCAGTTTGTATATCACAGCCACTACTGCAAACTCCTGTTCTCATTATCATCCACAGTATCAACCTCCTACAGTTAGACTCGTACCCTTCTTTTCAAGGTTGAGCTATCCGCCAACCGATTTCGTCTCCATCTTCACATGCAAAGTTCTGGGCACCTCTCGAACAGCCTTATTTGGACCAGGCCACTCCGATACAGGTTTCCCTCGAGACAGTCCTCTTCCTGTTTCCGAAACTCCGTGAACAATGAGCTTGGTCAACAATGAGTTCGTTATCTGACCGGTTCGTTATACGATAAGTTCGTTATCTGACTAGTCCGTTATACGATGAGGTCGTTATCTGGCCAGTCCGTTATACGATAAGTTCGTTATCTGACCGGCTCGTTATACGATAAGTTCGTTATCTGACCAGTCCGTTATACGATAAGTTCGTTATCTGACCAGTCCGTTATACGCCGGACGATTTTATGAAAAATGCGGTTCGTTATGAGCTGGACTTTAGGGTACTTTGTTTGATTTTTGTGTAGCACAAACATTTATCTATTTCAGAAAAAAATTCATGAAATTCTCACTACTGATTTGTACATTCCGCCTGAGTGAGCAGACCCGAGGGGAGACGATTGTCACTTTTCTTCATGAGTCCGTTGAGTCCTTCAACGTTTCAGCATGAAATGTGCGTTGTAGGTTCTGTGAAGGCAGTGTCTTTTCCGTTCCGCGTCGTTTTCCGTTTTGGATTCGGCATGGGTCTCGGTTTCGAAGTCAGCTTGACTCAACGGCTGTCTCGACGATCAGGTGCTCGCACAGGTCTTTTCGTACCTCGCCCAATCGGGACGCCACAGCGTTTCATTGTTTCTGATCTCATCGCAGTCTAGGTCACTGCACTGGACCACGAACCTGATGAGATTTCCACCATCACAGTCTCATAGTGCAGATCTTGTCGTTGTGTTATTCAGAGCTTCGGGTGATCTTCCAACTTTTGGTTACGACGTTTTCTATCCAGCAGTTGTTAGTTGGTTCCTGGCATAACGCCACTGGAATTCTTTACTATCAAGGTTAGCGAATGGGAAGCGTCTGATGCAACCTTCCCTCGGCCAGGATCGAGCAGTATATAAACTCTGAGTGTATTTCAATACTGCTGCTGAACTAGTGACACACTGTCACTGTGCCAAGTCAGTCATCCAACGTTTCGTTCTTCCCAGTGCTCCCAGTGATTCTTCTCCGGTCTTCGAATTTAACTTCCAGAGATTTTAACATGAGAGCTGAGCTAGAGGAGGCCCAATTTACCAGCAGAAACACCTTTAGCTGTCGGACTTCGCTCTTGTCTTGATGCGCGACACTCGTTCGACTGTGTACTAGTTGTTTTTCAGGTTTGTGTGTGTACATTCTCCGCTGTCGCCACTGATTGTGAGTTATAGGGCGTCACAATGATGTTCCGGGAGCAGTATCGCACTTTGATCACTGGAAGGGCTTTCCCAGTCTCGTTTTGGTGTCTTTCGACGCTTACGACGCTTCTCCGACGACGAGTCCGTCAGGTGGACACCGCCGCAAAGCTCCGCCGCCGACGCCGGAGAAGAGCGTGACATCCGGTTCGATTGTCTGTTTTAAACACGCAAAAAAGTGTATTTACCAGATATTCATCATCAGACAAAAGCGGAAAACGGTGGAGACGGTGAGATGGGGTTGGATTTTGTAAAGAATGGTTGAGTTCACGTCAAGTGACTTCAAACAAGTAACTTCAAAGCTCACAAAGGTGACTGTTTTTTATTGTGAAATGCGTCTGCGTACGATGCGCAAGCGCGGTATGTTTAAATGTATCAACACTCACGACGGCAACCGCGCACTCCGAAAACCGCGATCCGTGTCACCGGCAGACCGCGTGACGCGAGCTGCTCCCCGACGGATCCCAAGGGGTATCTTTATTGGTTCTCGTCGACGCGATTCACGTCGGCAAGGTGATTGTCGTGCGCGGTCATTGTCGTGCGCAATTCCTGTCGTCTGCGTTTCCTGCTGCACGCTGTTCTCACCGGGGGCCTGGAAAAGTATGCATAGGTGATATTCCTCATCCATCAGAAGCAGAGGCAGCGGTGAGTGTTGCGTGAGGTTGGATTTTCGTTTTTTGACGAGCAGACGAAAAAGTCTGCGAAGCTCATTCTTGTATTCAGACGAAAGTAGAAGTCGCGGTTGAGTGTGCAATGAGGTTGAATTTCTGGGTTCTCTCCGGCCAGGCGACAGGCGGCTCGGTGCGCGCGAGTGCCGGAACGCCAACGCTTGGATGGTGGGAGAGGAGAGCGGGCGAGAAGGATGTATAGAAACAATCGCACCGAGGCTCGCGTCAAACCGGTCTAGACCATAAGGGAATGCGTCAAACGGTCGCAACCAAGATGGCGGATCTCCTCAATTGCCCGCCGTTTCAGCGGGAGCCCGAAGCCGGCGCATGGGTTAGGAAAGGTTAGGTTAGGTTAAGAACGCTCAAAGCGAGTGAGTCAGTCGACCCGAGTGATACGTGAGACTGCAGAGCGGATGAGTTTGAACACTTCTTGGCCTAATTATGCGCGGGGGGCGCTTTGAAGTTGGTCTGGGCAATAACTTCGTAGTGAATTGGAGCGCAGGCCTTCGTCAGTTGCTCCTGGTGAGCCCCGCAGATCGGCCGCCGATCGGCGGGAAGCACAGCACCGTGGCAATCGATGAGTCCTTGTTTGGCAAAAGGAAGAACCACTCAGTGGCGTAGCGTGCCTTAGTGCCGCCCGGGGCGGACCTCGCAAAATCCGGAAAATGCCGCCCCCTGGAAGCGCCTCCGACGCGGAGTGACAACCAAAAAAACGACCCGCTATAGGGCATAAATCAGCAAAATGCCGCCCCCTCGAGCGTGTCGCCCCGGACCGCCCCCCCGCCCCCCTCTAGTTACGCCAGTGGAACCACTGCGGCCGAATGTTGCCGGAGCAGTGGGTTCTGGGCGGCATTTGCAGAGAGACGCGGCAAACCTTCATGTGTAAGGTCCCAAATCGCACAGCAGCGACCCTCTGCGCTATAATCGCTGAAAAGGTGGTTCCGGAAACGTTAATCATAACTGACGATTGGCGAGCGTACAATGGACTCACCCGTTTGGGCTATACACACCTGACCGTCAACCACTCAAAAAATTTCGTCGACCCGGTGTCCGGCGCTCACACACAAACCATTGAGCGCACTTGAAGGACAATCAAAGACGAGAGTTGCCGACGGGCCGGAAGTCAGCGGAAAAAGCTCGATTCCTATATCTGTGAATCTCTCTGGTTCGCGGGGTCGCAGGGAGCAGACCCCTTTGAAAATATATTGGAACTGATTCGAGCCTACTATACGCTCGACGAAGAGAAACATCTCCAGTCGAATTTTCATTTGCCGAAATCTTTATTCATGTGTCGGGGCCACGGAGGGACCGGGCCCGTGTACCAAGATTGGCCACACACTTTCCAGCGCGCCTCTTCCGCGCACTCTTGGTAGACTCCTTGCAGCTGGCGGCGCAGGTCTCGCAGTCGTACGTAGGCGATAACGGTGTCGTGCAGCGCAAGCGTGCAGCCGCTGGCCACCAGGCCGCGGTCAGAAACTTGATTTTCATTTCCACCACTGGGAACACCGTTGCATACACCTCGACTCTGTGTCTGAAGAACACTCCGAAGAGTTCTCGAGCATAGGGGCTGTTTGCCATTTTTTCGTGCTTCAGTCTCGTGGTTCAGTCTACCGTTATTTCCCCTTTCCCCTGCCTCGATCTGCCGGCGCCGTTCGCGCGGCCTCATTTCTCTCGTATTTTTCACCATATTATCCCGAGCACCCACAGTGCTGGGGAAACAGAATGCTCCCGAGCACCCACTGTTCCCCGAGCACTGTGGGTGTTCGGGGGAATATGGTGACAACCCCAGGCAGAATGCTCGCTCGAGCTGATTTTACGTGTTCCTAGCGCTAGTGTCTCGTTTTGTTGTCCTCTGGGCACCTCCTCTCCCAGCGCGGCTATGGCGGTGCGTGAACTCGCCATTTCCCTTGTTTTCCGCGCCGTTCTCTTGGAGGGGGCCTAACCCACAAGCACCGCCATATATTATTGGTCTGCGGTGTTTGAGTGGAACAAAAGTATTGAGTCCGAATTACTGGCGCCATAATAGCGAGGGTTCAGGTGGTCTCTCCCTCGATGTTTTCATGTGCTGCCATATTGAGGGTTGTGATGGGAAGTGCTTTCCTGTGTTCACTCTTCGGGTCTGATTGCACCCCGTTCTCGGAACAGTCACTTAGTATCAACTTGAGCTTATTGTTCGAACGACGCATCCGAATAATATTAGAACGGAAGATATTTGCTCCGATGCCGATGAAAGAGACGCATTGTTTTCCTCTCTTCGTTAGTTCACGACGCGCTGGCGGAGTGTTCCCGTCTGCATCTAACGCTCCGAAAGCGCGTGACCGGAAATATCCATATCTGTTATGCAAGAGCAGGCGAGAACAAATGCTGAGCTCATATCAATAATCAAGCGAAAGTAGAAGGGTGGCACTTTTGGTGCCCCGGTGCTCACATCGGGTCAGCGCCAAGTGGTAGGATTCAAAATGGCGCGTGGCAGACGAATTCGAGGATGAGGAGGTTCGAGAGGGCTGTTCTGCTCTTGCACGCCGCTGTAGCGTGACGTCGAAGCGAACGCATCGAGTAGGAAAGGTTAGGTTAGGTTTAAAACGCTTGAAGCTGAGTCACTGAACCCCCGTAGCAGCTGAGATCGCAGAGCGCCTCCGTTCGTGAACCTCCTCTCCCTCTAGAATCTCGGCCTCGATACTACCACAACACTACCACTTGACGTAGACCCCTCACATCGGGTTGCCATCTTGAAGAGGGAGAGAGAACTGAATCATTGGGCCGCAGCGCGTTGTTCGGACTTGGTCATAGGATAGCCGCGGGGCTTGAAGCAAGTGCGTGGGCTAGAACAGGTTCTGTTGGGAAAGTTAGAAAGTGAGTCGATTTAATCAGTTCGTCGTTCTATTCATCTTCCCTCCCCTCTCCAAGATGGCGCCTCTTGCAAACACCAGGGAAATGGGAATTTTTTCGGAATACGCCCGCCGACTTGACGAGCCGATTCTTAGAGCGCCGCGACGGCGAGTTGGCGAAGCCAGGGGAGAGGAGAAAAGGAGAGGTTCACGAAAGTTATAAACACAGGCAACGTGACAGGAACGTCAACAGGCGTGCGCGAAACAAAAGGAAAATAATAAGAACCCTGTCCTGCCGTGCGCTCCGCGCCGGGGAACGGAAATCCAACCCGCGGAGCACGCTTCCCGCAGAACGCCAGACGCATCACGCGGAACACGGAGGAGAAAATGAGACCACTGTCCTGCCAACCATGCGCTCCCTGCCTGAGAGCAAAAATCCAACCCGCAAAGCACGCTGCCCACAAAACGCACGACGCATACCGAAACGGAACCAAAAAAATGAAAGCGATCAGGAACTTACTGATTGAATGTTATATGGAGACGCTGATCCAAGGCTGCATGCGGTCATGTCAACGCTGGAAGGGCATAGGTGTGGTCAGAGTGTTCTACAGACGGCTGAAGCGGGCGAAGACGTTCTTCGGCGATGGCTCGCAAAATTGCCTCGAACGGCGACTCGCTACCGAGGTTTTGCCGCCAGGAAAACTCGATGATGTACGAGTTGAGGAAACCCCGATTAGTCCCATGGTGCCGCTTGTTCCTCCATTTCGCCGATCGCCAAAGTCTCTCTATCGTCTGGCTGTGAACTTTCGAAATGGGATCGACTAAATTTTTTTGTGCTTGACGGTGTGATGGTCGTATCCAGCGGCCCTCAGTCTCTTCGTGTTGTAACCTTTCCAGCAGTCCGAATAGATCGATGATCCAGGCTCAATATGCGTCTGTATGGCTCGGAGCAAGGTTTCGGAGCAGCGGTCTGGAACGCACACAACGAAACACTGCTTAGTGCTTCGACATATTCCCCCAAAAATCCACTGCTGGGACAGCACTCGACCGACGTTGTTCTTCCGCTTCGCAAACATGCTCTCGTCCACCTCGACAATCTGTCCAACGCCACCAATTCTACCACGGGGTTCATTCAGTAGCTTTCTAAAGATAACCTCCCGGAGAGCATTGTTCCAAGCCACAGTCGCCTCACACCCCATACCCAGCTCCCGAGAACACCACTTGATCGAAGTTTGCTCGGTCGCCCAGCCGTAGAGGAACGTCACTATCTTGTAGAACGACAATTTAGTTCCCGCGAGCCAGGTCCCCACACGAAGTGAACTATCTTCATCACACATTCCACATCGCCAACGAAACCGATCACCATTCAGTTTAAGTTCCATATTGTGTCCCCTTGCACACCTACGACTATTTGGCAAAACACCTTTGTCTTGCAGAAAATTGACGGCGGCGGCCTCAGTCTTGGGAAGGCGATTCATAATGTTCAAAAATCACACTTAAATGTCAACGATTCACGAATACAGCGGAAAATGTCAGACGAGCACGTGAGAAGCTCACCAGATACCTCAGAGGAAAACAAAGAAGAACCGTTACATGCTCGAGTTATTTTTATTGCGCATATCCCTAATTTAAAGCTCCAGGAGCAGAAAGCTCCAAGTGACTGGAACGTCGTTTCCACATCCCTGGCTTCCCAACTTCGACCAGTTCGTGTCCGTCGCTACGCTCGCGATCCTTTGATAACATCGAGCCCGGAAGGCCTTGCTATTCCGCAGACCCATAATCTACGCAAGCTTTTACCTCGCAGCCCCTTGCTGGGAAGGCTACCTTGCCTTCAACATGGCCCGCGCTTCATTCGAACCGCAACTCGCCGCACCGCCAACGCGGTGGCTTGCAGCCGCGACGTCGCCGTCTGCTCAAGTCGGCGGGCGTATTCCGAAAGACAACCGGGAAATGCGTCAGACGGTCGCAGTCCAAGATGGCCGCCAGCAGACCGCCTCGACGGAGAGAGGGAAAGGCTCCCGCTAGAGAAGAGGAGACCACGTGGTGTTCGGAGAGCGGAAGCTGACGGAAGTGGGCGAATAACAGATGATTGAGCTGTCAAATCGCAAGATTTTTGCGCTATTCTGAGCGGACATCCAGAAAAGCTGAATCAATCAGCTGGAGTCTCGATGGAATGCATTTAGCGCACGGGAGACACTATTTCACATGATGTGATCCAACGACAAGCCGAAGTTTTCCGTTGAAAAAATCTCTTGAAATGGATAACAGTGGACACACACCAAAATATTGCAGCGATCGTTTGCGTCCCCTCGTCGTCGAATGAACACCCTCCCCGCATTCGAGCCGGTATTCTTTCTGTGGAAAAGTAATGAAGTTTCCAAGGCTTCCTCTCAGTATGGGAGGGAGAAGTCCTTCTGCGATGCGACGGCGCCTCGAACAATCATGAATACGACCTCTCCATGAAAGATAATCAATTCGGCGATTATCATCATACTTACTAATAAAGCGTGACAGTGGCAAAAAGTTTTACAAACTGCATCGAAAACGCAGCCAAGTTGTTCGACTCAGAGCTCCCGACGCCGACGACGACCACGTACCCGCAAGGAAATCTTCCGTCAGATTTTCCGCCCATCTCCAATGCCGATCTACTTCGCGTCAGGGGCGGCGGAGAGTTCTGACCTGGTAGGAGACGACACAGTCTGAGCCGCGCGCTTGCGGCCGGCTTTGCAGTGCGAGTCATCTCCATAAGCTCGCACACTTGGACCCTGCTTCTGAAGCCGGTGCCGGCGGGGGTGCCTCGGGGGCAGTACATACATGGGAGCCAACCCCCCATCTCGTGATTCTGCAAATGCTGAGAGTAGTTTATTGATCAGATGAACGTACACGCGAATTGGACTTCAAACGTTTCTTATATTCTTCGGCTGATCTCCGCTAAAACAGCCGCCACGGTCGCACCCGCCCCCATGAGCACTTTCAAGGCCGCCATCTCGAATGCGTTCATATGACATAGACTCTAGGACACTCTGTCCTGCACCCAAGCAGAATCCGCGGGAGAGTGCGTTGTTGGGTTGGGTTTTTGGGTTCTTCAGTGTTAGGCGGGTGGCGAGTTGACGCGGCCAATCCAGAAAGACCGATTTTTGTTTGAAACCAGCAGACGGAAGAATATTCTGAGGTGATATCCGTCGACAAGCAAAAGCAAAAGAGTGTAAGATTGCGTCGGATTCGTTGTTTTAGATGGACAGATGGAAAACTTCGAACAGCTGACAGCTGTCACAGCGGGAAGCCGGAAAACGAGTGAGATGAGGTTGGATTCCGTTGGGTGATGTGGCAGACGAAAAACTCGATACAGCCGGAAGCTGTCGATTGGCAAACGACGGAGGGTACCGTATAAGGAAGTTGGAACCCTCGTATTTTATCCAGGCGCGAATCTGAGCATTTGATATGCATCGGGTGATCACAGAAACAGACGAAGAGCAATGGGATGAGATTAAATTATTTCCTGGTGGGTGAACGGAGAAATTCGTAGAATTGATATGGTATATCCATTCGATAAAATCCGGATGTAGGAAGAAATTCTATCGCATCTGTATTTTCTGGTGAGTGGGCGAAGAAATGCGAACATTTGATAAATCCATCGGATAAAATTAGGATGTGGATAAACTTCTATCCGTAGCTCGCTGTGACACAGCGTGAACACACACATTGGGAGAGCAACGGATATATAATATTTGGCTGAATTCCTGGACCCGGTAAGGCAGCAGCTGTTGCACATTGACGCATGTTTTGAACCCGCGAGCGTGGGGATGGAATCCGCCGGCAGAGTCCTCCTAGTCGAGGAGCTTGGAAACTGCGGAAGTCGAAGATATGGAATATTGTTGGTACCTTTGAGCTTCGGTCGACGTTGTATATAATATTCGCGGCAACAATGTGCACCCAGGAGAAATGAGTGAACGAGGATGGGGTTGGATTTCAATATTTCTTGTCCGGCACAAGCCGGGAGATCGCTCCATGACAAGCGTGGGAGTGGTAATCAAGCTATTGATGTTCAAAATACCAATAAGTTTCCTTTCAGTATTCATGATGTGCGATCCTGCAACCACTGAGATTCTTCAGAGCGAAAGCCCCGTTTGCTTCCGAGGGGTCCTTGAACACCCTCTCCAAGCGAACGCATCTTTCGTTTTGATATCCCTTGGAACGGAGGCCCCGTTCGCTCCCAACAGGTTCTTGAAAATCCTCTCCCAGCGAACACATCTTTCGTTTTCATGTTCTCCAGAGCGAAAGCCCCGTTGGCTACCAAACGGCTCTTTGAACGCCCTCTTCGAGCAAAATCATCTTTCGCTTTGATATTCTATAGTGCGAAAGCCCCGTTTGCTCCTGGCGAGTTCCCGAATACCCTCTCCCAGCAAACATTTCTTTCGTTTTGATACCCGTTGATGCGGAAGCCCCGTCTGCTTCTCGGGGGTTCCCGGACAGCCTCTGACAGCGAGCTCAGCTTTCGTTTTGAAATTCTATAGTGCGGAAGCCAAATTTGCTATCCAACGGGTTCCTGAACACCCTCTCCCAGCGAACGCATCTTTCATTTTCATGTTCTTAAGGGCGAAAGCCCCGTTTGCTCCTAGCGTATCCTTGAACACCCTCTCCCAGCGAACGCATCTTTCGTTTTTATGTTCTTTAGAGCGAAAGCCCCGTTTGCTACCCGACGGGTACCTGAACACCCTTTCGAAGCAAACGCATCCTTCGTTTTGATATCCTTTAAAGCGCAAGCCCCGTTTGCTCCTAGCGTAACCTAGAACACTCTCTCCCAGCAAACGCATCTTTCGTTTTTATGTTCTTTAGAGCGAAAGCCCCGTTTGCTCCCCAACGGGTTCTTGAACACCCTCTCCCAGCAAACGCATCCTTCGTTTTGATATCCTTTAAAGCGCAAGCCCCGTTTGCTCCTAGCGTAACCTAGAACACCCTCTCCCAGCGAACGCATCTTCCGTTTTCATGTTCTTTGGAGCAAAAGCCCCGTTGGCTCCTAGCGTAACCTAGAACACTCTCTCCCAGCAAACGCATCTTTCGTTTTTATGTTCTTTAGAGTGAAAGCCCCGTTTGCTCCCCAAACGGATCTTGAACACCCTCTCCCAGCAAACGCATCTTTCGTTTTTATGTTCTTTAGAGCGAAAGCCCCGTTTGCTCCCCAACGGGTTCTTGAACACCCTCTCCCAGCAAACGCATCCTTCGTTTTGATATCCTTTAAAGCGCAAGCCCCGTTTGCTCCTAGCGTAACCTAGAACACCCTCTCCCAGCGAACGCATCTTCCGTTTTCATGTTCTTTGGAGCAAAAGCCCCGTTGGCTCCTAGCGTAACCTAGAACACCCTCTCCCAGCAAACGCATCTTTCGTTATTCTTCGGAGTGCAAGCCCCTTTTGCTCCCAAGGGGTGCTTGAACACCCTCTCCCAGCAAACGCATCCTTCGTTTCGATATCCTTCAGAGGGGAAGCCCCGTTTGCTCCCCAACGGGATCTTGAACACCCTCTCCCAGCAAACGCATCTTTCGTTTTTATGTTCTTTAGAGTGAAAGCCCCGTTTGGTCCCCAACGGGATCTTGAACATCCTCTCCCAGCAAACGCATCTTTCGTTTTCATGTTCTTAAGAGCGGAAGCCCCGTTTGCTCCCAGCGTAACCTAGAACACCCTCTCTCAGCAAACGCTTCTTTCGTTCTTATGTTCTTTGGAGCGAAAGCCCCGATTGCTCCTGGCGTGTGCTCCCCTCTACAAGCGAACGCATCTTTCGTTATTCTTCGGAGTGCAAGCCCCTTTTGCTCCCAAGGGGTTCTAGAACACCCTCTCCTAGCAAACGCATCTTCCGTTTTCATGTTCTTTGGAGCAAAAGCCCCGTTGGCTTCTAGCGTAACCTAGAACGCCCTCTCCCAGCAAACGCATCTTTCGTTTTCATGTTCTTTAGGGCGAGAGCCCCGTTTGCTACCCAACGGGTTCCTGAACACCGTCTCATGTGATACGGCAACCGGGGCTCGGAGGCCCCGGAAAGACCGTTGTTCCTGACGGCATCGAACTCGACTTCGGGGTACGCCGGTGCAGCTTCGCCCGGGCAGGCGGCCGCGGCGGCGAGCGCAGCAAAGGCGGTGCGTGTTGAGCTCGGCAGATCCCGCTGTAGAACAACGAGGAAGGCCAGAGGATCAGGTCGCTCGACGGAGGTGTGAAGCAATGGAGACTTCAGGGATCAAAACAGGACTAGTGTGGTCTAAGACCATGGACGGCGTGCCGCAGGAACGTTCGGAAGCGCTCGATGTGGAGCAGCGGCTCCTGGGACCGCGGTTCTTCGTCCAGCGATTCGAGCGCGTGGAGTCGATCTCCTTGAGACCGTGCTGGACGCACCGAAGGAAACACCATCATTTCTTAGTGTGGTGTCGCAGGTCAGTTGAGGAAGCCCGCGAGTTCCCCGGTTCCCCGCGAGTACCGTCGCTGTATCTCCACCTATACAAATCCCTGGTCGTGTCGAAATTTCTATACTGTTCGCCAGTGTGCCGTCCATTTCTCCACAAACACATTAAGCTGATTGAAGGACTCCGCCGGTATTCCGATCGCAGATTACAGCTTCGTTGTCAGTCTGACGAATTTGATAGCTCTCAAACTATCAGCTCCCTATTCGACGTGGCCGACGATAAAGTGTTCAGACAATCTATACCTATAAATCTGGGATTTTGTTTGTGACTACGGCCGCCATAGAAATCGACCCAGTGTAACGGAGCGCTCAGAAATGCGGCTACGAACACCCAGTCCAGTCTTCGCAAGGTTTTAGTCACCCTTCCAGACTTTCTTCCACCGTTCAACATGAAAAACAATGCCAAGAAACTTTCTAGAATGCTTACTTCGTCGTCCCCCTTCCAACAAGATCGAGAGCGGAGCTCTGATGATTCTCTGATGATAACTTGATTTTCCCGAAAACCTAGATAGCTAGTGAGCTGATTCCGGTTCCATTTGATTTGTGTGCTCTTTTAACGTGGAAAACAATGTTCGTTCGGGAAGTAGGGGCAAAGTCTGAGCCTTGAACATAGTGACGAGCTGGGCTCAGGTGGATGAATACTAACTCCTTTATTACGGGGGCATGCTTATATATCGCTACCTATCGCTACTAACCCAACATTCTTCGGGTTCGACCAATATTTTTGAGTGATTTTCGGGTCGAAAATTTCCTGATTTTTCTGCTGATGACTCGATTTTCTCGAAAACTAAGATCAGGCGAGCTGATTCCGGTTCCATTGGATTTGTGACCACTTTTCACGTAGAAAACAATATCCAGTCATGGATTAGGAACGAATTCTGAGCCTTGAACCGAACAATCTTCGGCCTCGACCAATATTTTCGAGTGATTTTCTGGTTAATAATTCCCTCATGTTCCTGATGATAACTCGATTTCCTCGAAAACTAAGACGGCTAGCGAGCTGATTCCGGTTTCATTGGATTTGTGAGCACTTTTTACGTACAAACAATTTCCGGACGGGGATCAGGAGCAAATTCTGAGCCTTGAACCTGACATTCTTCGGCTTCGACTGGGGCTCGCAAGAACCGGTTCGGACCTGTTGGAACCCTGGCCCTTTTTTAGCTACGAGACGAATCGCTCTCTTTTGAAGTATAGTAATGCGCTCAATATGCTTCTTGCTGTTTAGTCCGAACGCCGCCGAGCAGTAGAAAAGGTGTGATGAGAAGAACGCGTGGTATATCTGAAGAAGCGCGTTCGTGGTCAGCAAATGGCGAACTCGAGCAATAGCCGCTATGGCAGCCGTGAGTCGGCGGGCGAGCGCGGCGAAATATGCGTCTCCAGACAACCGACTGTCAATGGTCAAGCCAAGAAACCTACATTCGGATACGATTGCGACTGAACTGTCGGCGATCTGGATTACACCTTGTCTGAGCTGGGAGGGGTTTCGGGTCGGAGTGATGTGGAGTATTTTCGACTTGGCAGAATTGATTTGAAGACCGTTGGCTGACATCCAGTTATTGATTCGGTGTACGTCGCAGTTGAGTTTTTGTGCCAGCGTGTCTTCCGATGTACCCGAGATGTAGCAGCTCGTGTCATCCGCGTAGAGAGATATTTTAGAGAAAATAGTGCATGATGGGAGATCAAAGGTCAAAGGTTCCGCGATCAAGGGTGCAAGAAACTTCAGCAAAGGGACAGGTATTTGGTCTTGGTCAACGGACCACGGTTTGAGACGTTCGATAATATAATGGACACGCTGAGGGTGAACTTGCTCTACCTTGAATTGAGCCGCGCAGGGGGGGAAATGTGTCCGGGATACTGTACGAGTGGTGGTGCTCCTCAAGGTGTGGTATGCAGTCGGAGAAGTAGGAGCTGAAACCCTGGGCTATTTCAGTGGCGTCTTCGGTATAAGTGCCGTTCACACGTAGACGGGAGATAGTCCTGACACCAGATCGGCCCAGAAGCTCATTGATGATTTCCCATTGCGATTTCGCCCTTGCTATACCGTGTCGCACGAGCCCCTCCAGATATGTTGTCTTGAGTTTGCGCCGCATGGACGTGATCTCATTGCGGAGCTTGCAAAATTCAGCCCATGCCTGTCGATCCTGGGGATGAAGTCTAGCCTTCCGGTACAGCGAGTCTCTTCGCTGTATCATTTGACAAAGCTGATGGGAGATCCACGGTGAGCGCCGTACGGTGCCGGCAGACGAGCGTCTAGGTTTCTCCCTTGCTCCTTGCATGATGCCGCGAAGAGCGGACAAGAGGAGCTGTAGGGCCTCGTCAGGATCATCAACAGAGCGGAGGCGGGCCCAGTCCACCTCCTCACAGTCCTTGTACAATTTTAGGAGGTCGAATTTATCTCTGGTACGCACTTCCTCTCTGCCCACTGAGTTTGCAGGCATCGAGAGAGATATGCCGGGTGAGAAGTGATCAGTGCATTGCGTACGAAGGATGAAGGGACTGGAGAATGGCAGACCATCTCACGTCCATATGTGGTCTATGCAAGTGGCAGACTCAGCTCCATCCTGTCTGATTGCGACCCTGGTCGGAGCATCAATGCAATTCGAGAAAGAGTAACTACTCATCAGATCACCAAGTTGCCGCGCAGCAGCAGACCCAGAAAGCATGTCGACGTTGAAGTCACCAACCCACAGCCTCGTCAGTGATCGCATTGAGCACACACTCCAGGGTTGCCAAAAAATAGCTCCAACCATGCTGGACGGGCTGACGGTAGATCACACCTACGATGAAGCGTGACTGAGAGTCCGCCTCACTTATCTGAACAAAGACTCCTTCACATACCGCATCAGCCTCTCCCTTGTTGAAGGATGGGTCCGACCGGTGTCGGGATCTGAGCCCATTGCGCACATACAAGCCAACGCCACCCCCAGCCGCCCGGGGCAGCTTGCACGCGAAGTAAGTGTCGAAGCCACATCGGCCAAAAAATTGTTCCTCCTCCTCACACAGGTGCGTCCCAGATACAACAATGAGCGAGAAGTTGCTGGGTGCCAGGTGGTCAAATAGTTCATCAAGATGAGACTTAGCTCCATTAATATTCGAGTAAATTAATGCACAAGTGTCAAGTTTCAAGTTATAGGCTAGGGAGGTCAGAGATATCGATGTAACTAGCAGTCATGGGGAGTGGGGAGAACACAGTCATCTACAATACACCAATACTAACAGCGGAAAACCAGAACTAGTATTCTTCCTCATCCTCCGAAACAGCCGTGTCGAGCAGCGACACTCTTCTATCCGTTTCCTCACTCTCGGGAACAGGGAAGTCCCGCGGAGAGTTGACTTGGGTCGGGTCATCCTCGGGTCTTCTTCTGTAGAACACTTTGTTGTCTTTAGACCAGACGGAGTGGATAATCTTCGCTTTTCTAAGCTCTCTTGCTTCGCCCATGAGAACACGCGCTTCCTTCGGCAGAGATTCATTGACGAAGAGTCCTCTACTCGCCAGCAAACTAATCTGCAGCGGGGACCGCGATGAGGGCACCGAGTCCGAAGTGGATTTGCCGAGGCGCGGTTACAGCGCATCTGATCTCAGGGTCCAGCTCCGCCGCAATGTGGGCTCCGAGTTCCAGGGTGCTCTCGTTGACTACCTCAGTGATGTTGGCAACGATAACATCCGTGTAAAATGGGTCAAAATTTCTCGACTGAACCTCTCTGACATCCTTCTTCAGTGTTTTGACTTCTCTGATACCGACCTCAATCAGCTTCAGCTTATCCTCTAGGGCATTATCCCAGAACTGAACACTTTTCTCAACTTCAACAACGTTGTGTTGTGATGAGATTGTGATACCGGTGTGGTACCAGGTCGGTACCACAGCAGAGACAAGTCATGCAATCTATATCTATAAAAATCAGATTCTGTTTGTTTGTTTGTTTGTTTGTTTGTTTGTTTGTTTGTATGTATGACCGCTATGCAAATCGTCACGGATGGGCCTAAACGTCCGGAATGGGGCTCGATAGATTCATCGACGTCCCCTCTAGGTCGCCATGCAGTTTTCATCCCGCTCTCGGCGCAGTGGCTCAGTAGCAGCTAACATTCGTTCGAGTGTGACCATGGGTATTTTTGTTCGCTGCGGATCCACTGTGATATCGGCTGACCCTGTGCATCCGTATAGGACTGAAGTTGCATCTCTGACTGAGATCAGTCGAGTGATGCTTTCGGAACCTTTGAGAGCAACGCCGGGCGACGTGCCGCGGTGCGGCGGATTCGTTCGAGCCGGAACATGAAATGAGCGCCCTCTAGCGTGGCGGGTTCTATTTCCAACTCGAAAATTTCAACGGATTCTCAAAGGAGCTGAGATTGTGTCTTAGTGTCGAGCAGTTCGGCTCACTTTTCTGTATCGGAGCGTTCAGCTTGGTTCCCCAGCTTGGTACAAAACCTGCTTGCCGCGACTGTTGATTCAACTCCATTCAGTGAAAGTTCAAACCCACCATAAAAGATGCCTTCGAAAAAGCGCAATCCCGTTGGCCGTTTAACTAGAGAAGCTAGCCGGAGCAGGCAACGTCGCTCCAGGGAGAGTTCGGAGGATCATGAGCGCAGGCTCGAAGGCAACCGAAGGAGAACATCGCAATCAGGAGACGACGAAGATGAAGAGGAACGTGAGTATCGACTCAGAAGTCAGAGACGTAGCCTGGAATTGATGAGATCAAGAGAGACGGAATATGAACGTGAAGACAGGCTCAGCGATCAACGACAAAGAACATCTCGCTCGAGAAGCCGTGAATCAGCAGAACAACGTGAACTCCGAGTAACAGATCAACGGCGGAGAACTTCCCAAGCAAGAGAAAGCGAATCGGAAGAACAACATGATCTCAGAGTTGACGATCAACGCCAGCGAACATCTCAGGCGAGGCGCCGTGAGTCGGTAGAACAACGTGAAATCCGAGTGGAGGAGCAACGACAGAAAACAGCTCGAGCGAGACGCCAAGAGTCAGTAGAACAACGTGAACATCGAGTAGAAAATCAACGGCAGAGAACATCCCAAGCGAGAGAAGACGAATCGGAAGAACAACGTGAGATCAGAGTGGAAAACCAACGACAGCAAATGGCGCGGGCGAGACATGATGAAACGGAAGAAGAACATGAACGACGACTGACTGCTGATCGACAGAGAGCGCGCCAACGAACGAGCAGAACACGGCAAATCTCGAATTTGAAGTTGGCCGCATTCAATTACGATCCAAGTATCGATTACTCTGCGAATCCAGCGATAGGAATTGGCCCTATGAATCAAATATGTGACTTCTGTCGGGCCAGAACATTCGAAAAAGAGCCTCCAGGAATATGCTGCAAGAGTGGAACGGTGGAATTACCGCAGCTGGAGCCCCCCACCCCATGATCTCCAATCTCTCATGTCTGCCGGAACATCCGAATCGAAGCATTTCCTGGCAAACATCAGACGCTACAATTCGTGCTTCCAGATGAAATCGTTTGGGACGTCAGTTCCCCTCCAATTCATCCCCACAACCTTCAAGATACAGGGACAGATTCACCACAAAATCGGTTCTCTGTTGCCCCCCCATGGTGAAACGCCCAAATTCCTGCAAATTTATTTCATAGGAGATGAAGAATCTCAAATAGATCAACGATGTAGCCTTATGCCAAACGTGCGACGCGAGATCGTGTCCACACTGCAACGTCTATTCAACGAGCACAACAGTCTCATCCGCGAATTCAAAACTCAGTTGGAGAGAATGCCAACGGATAGATACAAACTCATCATAAGAGCGGACAAAACACCGGTCGGTGAGCACGAAAGACGTTTCAATGCGCCCACAGTAAATGAGGTAGCTGTTGTCATGTCCGTCAGCGAAGGAAACAATCGTGATATCATACTCCACAAACGAACCAATGAGCTTCGACGAATTTCAGAAACTCATCGATCATATGATGCTCTACAGTACCCAATCATGTTTCCTCGAGGAGAAGATGGTTATCATTTTTTGATTAACCAGATAGATCCTTCATCCCGTGCCCCCACAAGGAAAAAAGTTTCCTCCATGGCCTTCTATGCGTATCGCATAATGATAAGAGACAGCGAAGTCAATCACCTCCTCATGTGCCGGCAACTATTCAGTCAGTTCATCGTAGATTGTTATGCCAAAATCGAAGCAGAACGTCTCCTCTTCCTGAGACTGAACCAAAGACAGCTGAGAGCAGAGCAATATATTCATCTGAGGGATGCCGTACAAAACGATGGCGATCTCCGAAACCTTGGCACGTTGTGCATCCTGCCCTCGACCTATATTGGTAGTCCGAGACAGATGCACGAATACACTCAAGATGCTATGACTTACGTCAGAAACTATGGAACGCCGGATCTGTTCATCACGTTCACATGTAATCCAAAGTGGAAAGAAATCTCGGAGCTACTTTTGGACGGTCAGAATCCGAGCGATAGACACGACTTGATTGCGAGAGTTTTCCGGCAGAAACAAATCAAGCTCATTGCTTCGATCACTAAGTACCACATATTCGGCGAAGTTCGATGCTGGATGTATACTATCGAATATCAGAAACGCGGCCTGCCCCACTCACATAATCTTTTTTTGGTTGAAAGAAAAAATTCAACCCTCTCAAATAGACCAGGTCATTTCTGCGGAAATACCCAACAAAGAATTAGACCCTGTTTTGTACGACGTTGTCATGAAGAACATGATCCATGGCCCGTGTGGCAATTGGAATCCGCGCTCTCCGTGCATGAAAGACAATAAGTGTAGCAAAAGGTACCCACGTCAATTGATAAGAGACACTCAGACAGGAGAAGATGGCTATCCCAAATATCGAAGACGTTCCACTTCTGATGGTGGCTTCACAGCGATTTTGGACCGTAACAGCATGGAAATTGACAACAGCTGGATTGTTCCCTATAGTCCGCTCCTCTCCAAAATGTTTCAAGCTCATATCAATGTTGAATATTGTAATTCTGTGAAATCGATCAAATACGTGTGCAAGTATGTGAACAAAGGTAGTGATATGGCTGTCTTCGGCATCTCAAACGAAAACACGAACGATGAAATTGCGCAGTATCAGCTCGGAAGATACGTATGCAGCAATGAGTCAGTGTGGCGTATCCTGAGTTTCCCCATTCACGAACGATACCCTACCGTTATGCATCTGGATGTTCATCTGGAACACGGACAACGAGTGTATTTCACGTCTGAAAACGTCGAAGAGCGAGCCACGGAGCCACCCGGAACAACTCTGACGGCCTTCTTCAAACTGTGTCAAGAGGATCCGTTCGCAAGAACACTACTTTATGCTGATGTGGCCCGATACTACACTTGGAACAAATCACGGAAATTATTTCAACGCAGAAAGATCGGCAGACCCGTCCCTGGCCATGGCGTTTTTGCTGGAGATGCCTTAGGACGCGTATACACAGTTCATCCGAATCACGCTGAATGTTTTTACCTCCGATTACTGCTTCATTCGATCCGCGGGCCGACATCTTTTGAAGCATTGAGGACTGTGAACGGAGAACTTTGTCAAACATATCGCGGAGCTTGCCAAAGACTGGGATTGCTAGAAGATGATCAACACTGGGATCTCACCATGGCTGAAGCTCAAGTTTCATCGTCGCCATCCCAGCTAAGACATCTTTTCGCCATCATACTCACTTCTTGCAATCCTTCGAGTCCCAATGCGCTTTGGCAAAAATTCAAGGACGGTATGAGTGAAGATGTTCTCATGCAAGCTCGAAGAGAGGCGTCGAATCCAGATTTATCATTCTCACCTGACATGTTCAACCGGGCTCTCATATTGTTAGAAGATATCTGCATAAAGATGAGCAATCGGTCCTTGGAAGCACTTGGTGTGGAACCTCCAAGACGAGATCGTGTGAGCTCTTCTGATGCAGATTATCAGAGAGAATTAGATTACGACGCCGTGGAACTGCGATCGCGCATCGAGCACTCAAAATCACTGCTGAATGCTGATCAAAAAAAAGCATTCGAAACCATAATGAGAAAAGTGTCCAATCAAGAAGGCGGCATCATGTTTCTCGATGCACCCGGAGGAACCGGAAAGACTTTCCTCACAAATTTGATCCTAGCGGAAATACGATCCCTCAGGGATATCGCTCTGGCAGTCGCATCATCTGGCATTGCTGCCACACTCTTGGAGGGCGGTCGCACCGCTCACGCAGCCTTAAAATTGCCGTTGAACATTGCCAGACAGGAGTTTCCAGTATGCAATATTAGTAAACAGAGTGGGCAAGCTCGAGTTCTCAGGTCATGCAAACTGATTGTGTGGGATGAATGCACGATGGCTCACAAAAAATGCTTTGAAGCGCTACACAGAACTCTTCAAGACTTGAGAGAAAATCGATACCTCATGGGAGGCGTACCAGTCCTGCTCTGCGGTGATTTCAGACAAACACTGCCTGTAATGCCCAGGTCTACACCGGCTGATGAGATTTTCGCTTGCTTGAAGTCGTCCCCACTGTGGGATAAGGTAGAGAAACTACGATTGAAGCAAAATATGAGAGTTCTTGCCGGAGAACCAGGCGCAGCGGAATTCGCCGCAAGTCTCTTAGCCATCGGTGACGGAAGATTCAACTCAACTCCTGATGGGATAATTGAACTCAGTTCAGATGTCTGTACTCTGGTGGGATCAGTCACGGAACTCATCGATAAAGTTTATCCAGATATCGCATCAAATTTCCTTGATCAGGATTGGCTGTGTGAGAGAGCGATTCTCGCCCCACGTAACGAAGAAGTCGACGGCATCAACGCCCGCCTACTGGATAAGATTCCCGGGACCAGGGATGGGCAGTAATTGCGATTTCAATTACCAATTACTAATTAATTACTTTTCAATTACTAATTGATAATTGAGCCAATTACTTTGTTGAGACAAGTAATTTGTAATTCGTAATTGATTACTTTCCAATGTAATTGGCCTAGATTTTCAATTACATTTCAACTACTTTTCAATTATTTATTGAAGCACGGCCGAGGAGTGTTCAGAGTGCAAACTAGAGGTTGAGATTTCGAAATACCTTACAGAGGAGTATCTCGAAATCACGAATCGGTTCAAGTATCGGAACATTCTAAGAAATTCCAAAGCCTATAAAGTTGGACTGTCGTCTCCCGCTCCTGTCGAGCGACTTTTCAGCCTCGGGGGTTTGACGCTTCGCGATCTCCGGGGTCGTCTTAGCGATTCTACTTTGGAAATGTTGGTGCTTTCCCATTACAATAACTTTAAACTCTCTTAGACCTTGAAGTAGCTCGAGGATTCTGTCTCCTCCGAGCCGACTAGTTCGGCTTTTCTTTCGCTGCGAAGGAAATCCGGATAAAGAAAGCAATTGAAAAGTAATTGGAAAGTAATTGAAAAAGTAATTCAATTACTCAGTAATTAATTACTTCGAGTGAAAGTAATTGGTAATGGTAATTGAGCTCAATTTCTTTGGGCGGTAATCAGTAATTGGTAATTGCAATTACTTTGAAAGTAATTGTGCCCATCCCTGCCCGGGACCTATGTCGACTACAAATCCATCGACACGACAGTCGAGCCAAACGATGCTGTCGTCTATCCCACCGAATTCCTCAATTCACAAAATCCTCCTGGAGTGCCTCCGTATCTCCTACGACTTAAAATTGGCTGTCCCGTAGTGCTGATGCGAAACATGCTCCCCCCGAAACTTTGCAACGGAACTCGCCTCTGCGTCAATGCTTTGTTCAATCATAGCATTCAAGCAACGATACTAACAGGAATAGGTAAGGGGGAAATAGTCTTCATCCCGCGAATACCGCTCATCCCGGCCGATCTACCATTCAACTTTAAGCGGCTGCAGTTACCCGTTCGACCAGCATATTCAATTACTATAAACAAGTCGCAAGGCCAGTCTATTCGCATCTGTGGTGTAAATCTGTCATCACCATGTTTCTCGCATGGTCAACTTTACGTTGCCCTCTCGCGAGTTGGATCTCCGAGAAATGTTTTCGTATTCGCGCAGGAAGGTAAAACACAGAATGTAGTGTACAAAGAAGTATTGTAGAAGGGATGAAACCTCGACAAACACCTTGAAAATACCTACCGCCAAATTCATTTTTTTACAATAAAAATATCATGATAATCAAACGAACTCTGATGATTCACTAGCGATCTCGCAATTGGTACAAAACGCCGCGCACGACAGGTCGGAGAACCAGTGAGCGTCGAGTGGGGCAACGCGGGCCAACCAAACCGGCCGGCCGAAGGCCGGCAGCTCTAGCCGGCCGGAGGCCGGCTAGTCATCATAATAAACGTCAGTGTAACCTTGAACACTCAACATGGTGGCAGCGTGAGGAGGACCCATCATCACAGTGCAAAGTGAAATGGACAGGCTTCCGGAGAACATCGCAGTCAGGAAGAGGACCGCAACAGAATGGAAGAGGTTCGCGCAGAAGTTGGACATCTTCCTGTGAGCCTCGAAGAAGACTCAAGAATCAGACGAGATCAAGATCGCCATTCTCCTGGCAACCGGCGGAGAAATTGTGCTCGACGAATTCAATGCGGCGTACAAGTACGACGACAAACCGCAATTCAAGGAGGTGCTGCAAGCGTTACAGAAGGTTTTCGCCGGGAACGAGTCCGAGCACTACCTTGCACATGTTTTCCGTGAGAGAGTTCAGAAGTCGGGCGAATCCATCGCAGAATGGATCACAGATCTTCGGCTGAAGGTCAAAGTGTGCAGCTACGGAGGACAGGAGGATAGGATGATACGGGATCAGATCATTTACGGAGTAGCCAACCGAGAAACAAGACGAGAGCTACTGAAGGAAACGAAACTTTAAGCAGCAGAAGCCGTGAAAATTTGCTTGGCAATGGAGAGCTCGAGCAGTCAGTTGGACGCGTTCAAACAACGAGGATCGAACCAATCGAACGCCAACGATGAAGCGGGAGAGAAGGAAGAGGAGTTGAGTGCAGGTCGTCGTATACACGACAGCGCGCGGCGACAGACAGACCGGCGGTTTTCAAACAACAGCACTCGATCCACCCAGCACACAGAATTCGGAAGAGCGCAGATAGCGGGGGTCAACTCAAGACAGGAAGGTGCAGAGGGCTGCGCGAACTGTGGACGCAGGCACGGGATAAGCATGTGTCCGGCTGCGGGGAGGAGGTGCTTGCAGTGCGGAGAGTTGAACCACTTCGCAGCGAGGTGTTCTTCCAGAAGGTCCAGTGTATTTGCTCTTCGGGCAAGAGATGACCCCGAAGACGAAGGTGTGTTCACTTGAGGCACCACGGAAACCTACGGCACGGATGGCATTCATCACAGTAGAGGTGAAAGAAGCAAAGAACCGAACAAAACCCATAAGGCTACAGATTGATTGTGGGGCTACCTGCAATGTGATTCCCCAGAGCTACGTTCCCGGGGCAGTGATAGTGTTGGAAGGTACAGGTTCACCCTTAGTCAGTTAACGTATTCACAAACACACGGAGCTCTTAGCAGAGAGGAAGTCCAAGTGGTTTATTGTATCCAATGAGGTTACTTATATAGTGAAGGTAAGTGAGGGAAATCTTACGTGAGGTACCATTGGGCCTCACTGTCGTCCAAGGATTATTCTGTAGAGTATGGAGCAAGTAGATACCTAGGCGAACGGGACACTCTCTCTTTCAACACTCCCCCTTGTTCCGAGAGCCGCTTGGAAATAAAGTTGTTTTTCGAATCTGATACATTTGAACTTTTTGTTGTAGCGAATCAGTTTACAACCCTTGTAGCAGAGCCCGATAAGCGACACATGACAATAACAACAAACCATCATCATCATTCCCTCAAACGGAGTCATAAATACATGGCGCAGTTCGCGAAAATTGTTGAAATCAGTGAGACTTCGTGAAAACAACTCGCCGAAAACTACACCAAAGACTCAAGACATCAACAGCAGCCATGCCGACCAACCGGGATTCATGGATGCCGGTCCCAAGACCCATGAAAGTGTTCAACGGGGAAGACAACTCGAGTCGATGGCAGGACTTCATCGATGCCTTCAGGGATTACGCACTGGTGGACAAGATGTTCAAGGAACCCCCCGAAGTACAGATGGCCAAGTTTAGAGCGATCTTTGGTGAGGAAAACCGCACGATTTTGCGCAATCTAGAAGTCGGCACATTCGAGAACGATGCAGCAGACGCACAAGGCCTGAGGGCATGCCAACAACTCGCAGCGACCGTCGCAGCATTGGAGAAACGTTTCAAAACACATCGCAACATCATCTACCAGCGATTTCTACTTTACAGATCCAAACAGAATACAGGAGAAACTGCGAAAGACTTTTTCGAGCGAATAAACAAGCAAGTGAAGAAGTGTGCTTTCGGCGTCGAAGCCAAGCAGATGCTGAGAGACATCCTGGTGCTCGGTACGAGCTACCAAAAAGCCCAAGAAGCTTGCTTCAGGGAAGACCACGAGAAAATGGACGCATATCGAGCACTACAGATCATCGAAATGTTCGAAGACAACGAGAAAACCGTGAAGAACATACAATAACAGCAAACCGTCGAAAACACTAACGTCGTGAAACAGCAACGAACGTTCAACACCAACGGCAGAAGATGTGGGAACTGCGGACAGAGACACGCCCCGAGATCCTGTCCGGCATTCTACAAGTCGTGCGAAAAGTGCCACAACAAAGGACACACCGGCGATTTCTGCAGGAAGGAACAAGCCAACTCGGGATCGAGACGCTTCAACTCCGGCCCCAGGAACGCCAACGTCACTCCTAGAAACCCCAGTTCCGCCTTCCGACAGTCCAATTTCGGGCCCAGACCTCACAGAAACGGCTCGAGATCATCAAACATGATCAACGCGGTCTACTATGACGAACAGGACCAACAAGAGTTCCAAGACGAGTGGAGCGACGAAGAGGAGATATATGTCACTCAAAATATCGGGACCGAACCAACCAGGAAGCTGTTCGCCAACCTCAAGATCAGAACCACGTCACAAAGCAAACCATCCACACTCAAAACGCTGTTGGACACTGGAGCAACAGTCAACGTGATGAGCCTTTCCGAATTCGAACAGTTGGAAAGAGAACACGCCATCACCGGTGGAATCGATAGCCGGCGCCGAGCTCTTCTCAAGATGTACGATCACAGCATCACGAGAACCCTCGGGTCGACGACAATTACAACCATTCACGGTGGGAAAAGCCATACTCTTACATTCCAGGTGATCGACAGCAAAGTCGACACACTGCTCTCGGCTCAGACGTGCCTCGAACTCGATCTCATTCGGATATCAAGCGAGGTTGAGTGCGTCAACCTCCTGTCGACGGGACAGAACAAGAAACTGGAAGCGCTCACCAACGCTTACGAGGACATATTCAACGGCCTCGGTAAGTTACCATCCCCTGTGAGGCTCTATAATAAACCGAATGCAATACCGGTTCAACAACCTCCGAGAAAAACTCCCTTGGCAGTTGTAGAGCCTCTCATCCAGCGTCTGCGGGAAATGGAACGCGCAGGAATCATCGAAAAGGTCGACTACCCAACCGAGTGGGTCAGCAACATCGTGCCGGTGCATCGAGAAGGCAAGAAACTTCGTGTCTGCCTGGACCCACACCACCTGAACAAAGCGCTGGAACGGCCCCGGTTCCGATGCCAACTTTAGAGGAGGCACTCCATAAGCTGAGGAAAGCAAAAATCTTCACCGCCATTGACGCACGAGATGGATTTTATCAAATGGAACTCGATGAAGCAAGTGCGGATGCAACAACATTCTGGTCACCCATCAGACGCTTCCGGTATCGGAGAGTTCCGCAAGGCATCTCGAGCGCACCGGAAGAATACCAGAAGAGGCAAATGCAAGCCTACGACGGACTGAAAGGGGTTATTGTGGTCGCGGACGACACACTCGTGTACGGGGAGGGCGAAACAGCCGAACAAGCAGCCGAGGACCACTACACGAATCTTCGGGCACTCTATGAACGAGCACGTCAAGTTGGCCTCAAATTCAACAGGGAGAAACTCAAACTAGGCGTCCAGGAGGTCAGGTTTCTGGGACACATCATCAGCCGGGACGGGCTGAAGGCCGACCCGAGCAAGATCGAAGCCATACTGAGGATGCCCAGGCCGTCCGACGTGAAGGGAATCCAGACCTTCTTGGGATGTGTGAACTACCTGCTCCAGTTCATACCCAACCTCTCTGAGCTGACGGAACCCCTGAGGCGACTCTGCCAAAAAGAGAAGTTCGACTTTGCGTGGCAGAGCCAACAGGAAGAAGCCTTCAAAGAAATCAAGAGACAACTAACGGAAACTCCAACCCTAGCGTACTTCGATCAGACAAAACCAATAACACTCCAAACAGACGCCAGCAATTTTGGTCTCGGAGGAGTTCTCCTTCAGGAAGGAAAACCAGTTGCGTACACCTCTCACTCTCTCAGCAAGACAGAGCAGAATTATGCAGTCATCGAAAAGGAGTGCCTTGCGATCCTCGTTGCTTGCACCAAATTCGATAAGTACATCTACGCAAATCCAGACGTCACGGTACAAACTGACCACAAGCCGTTGGAAGCAATCTTCAGCAAACCGCTCGATGCCTGCCCCAAGAGACTCCAAAGGATGAGATTGGCCCTCCAAAGGTACAACATCCGCGTCACATACATCAAGGGAAAGAGCAACTTCGTGGCTGACGCACTCAGCAGAAACCCCATTCCAACCAAATCAGAGAACGCCACTGAACTGATACGCAGAATCGACCTCGAAAAAATCCAGCATCACGACCAGTGGCGTAACTAGGCTTGATGGCGCCCGGGGCATACTCACGAAAATGCGCCCCCCCCCCCCTATCGCACTAACAGTTTTCCCAAATAACTCTGATGAATACACTTTCACTCATGCAATTCAGACGTAATTCTCAAATCGACATATTTTGATAAGTTAGCTCATTATTACAATTTATTCATGTTAGGTAGTTATTACAAAGTTATTACAATGCAAGTTATTACACTCATGCAATTCAGACGTAATTCTCAAATCGACATATTTTGATAAGTTAGCTCATTATTGCAATTCATTTATGTTAGGTAGTTATTACAAAGTTATTACAATATCTTCATGCCTAGAGATCAGCTTCACTGACTTCCGCTGACGCAAAACTTTCCACAAGTGATTCGAAATCGGTTTTCCCCGTCATCTCGTTCTCTTACTCAGGTGGGAGAGGCCTACAAGTCTCCATTGGTTCATCGAAGTCCTCAGATTTGAGAGGATCAACTCGAGTTTGCTTAATGATCTTTCACAGCTTGCGATGGGTATTGCTATCGTGAGTAAGATCTGGATAGAAACTCAAGAATTCGGAAGTACGCTTCCGTCTCTATATCGAGCCATAGAATGGAGGATCTCGACCGCTACGCTGATGTGAATTTTGTTCCGAGCTCTTAGTAGCATCCTGCAGTCGCAGATTCCACGATACAACTCCTGGACGTAAACATCAACTCTATGGAAACCAGCATGAGACCGGCATTGTGCTCCGAAAGTGTCACACTGATCGTAGAGGAGTCGCGTCCTAACTTGCAGCAAGCCGAATTTCTCATCTGATCCAGCCAAACGCTCGAATCTTTGCTACGGCTTGTGAAGGAGCCTATGGATGGAAGCAAACCTAACACGCCTCATATCATCTTTGCTGTCGGAACGGCACCGCGAGACTCTTTCCGTTGTTTTTCGAAGGAGATCTCGAAAACGTTGCGTAATTCCATGGCTGCATGTACAGTGGACTCCGCTAAATCGGAACACCGGATTATAGGGGAATCTGCTTTAACGGACCACAATCCAGATCCCCAAACATGCAACCACTACCAATAAACGACCGCTTTATTGGGGCAACCGCTTATTCGAGCCAAAATGGCCAGGCCCGACGTGTATAGATTAAGCGGAGTCCACTGTATCAAATTGAAGCGCTCGGCGGAAAATTTTTCGTCAAGGGATCGAACGTTTTTGGCCTGGTTTCACATTTGCAGTCGCGCATGTCTCGTCCAGGGAGAATCCACTTCCTTCTTTAAGAATTTCTTCACCACGATTCGAGGCCATGCTCTTGCGGATCGCGAAGGCAACCCATCGTATTGGTCATTGGAATCCCCAACATTCGCATGAGAAGCTTCCGCCCCGAGCGATTCGAGGGGAGAACCAACGTTCGAGAATTGTTATCGTACGTCGCTTCGTCCAACAATAAAGGCATGCAACTATAGATGCACAGCCATACGAAGGTTCCTCCTGGCTCTCCACGGGGAGAAAATGTGCACTCTCTCTGATTCGGCCCTCACTCTGGGCCAAAATTGCACATGTGAACGCGTGTTTGTCTCGATGCTGTAAAACAGTATAAAAACAGAATTCGCTGTTATTGACAATTTTTCGCATTTATGGCACTCTTGAAGCTGACTCTGGTAGTATGAATCCAAGTCCCGGTTTTGCGCCCCCAGAGGCTGCGCCCGGGGCACGAGCCCCCGCTGGCCCCCCCCTAGTTACGCCACTGATCACGACCCATCCAAAATTTCGGACCCGACCATGGAGCGTATCAAGAACGCTACCGCAACAGACGGAGAACTCCGAGCAGTCATAGAGGCGATCGACGCCGGATGGCAGGAAAAGAAGAAGGAACTTCTCAGCTACTGGAACGTCCGAGACGAGCTGGTGCATGAGAAAGGCGTCATCTACAAAGGCATGGCGGTCGTCATACCGAAAGCACTACGGGCAGATCTCCTCAAGAAGACTCACGCGTCCCACATGGGATACGATTCCATGTGCCGCCGAGCCAAAGACTCGCTGTTCTGGCCGGGGATGAAGAACGACATCAAAAACACAGCCGCCTCCTGCGACACCTGCCAGACATACCGCCTGGCCCAGCAGCGCGAACCTCTGATCGGGAAACCGATACCCTCACGCCCCTGGCAAGTCATCCACCAAGATATTTTCATGTGGAACAATTGCAACTTTTTCGTTACCGTCGACGGCTTCTCAGACTACTTCGAACTCGACCGGCTTAGAAGGGACACAACAGCGGCAACACTGGCCAGCAAGACAGAAACACTCTTCGCGAGATACGGCAAAGCGGACGGAATACGCACCGACTCAGATCCGCGATACCTTTCCGAAGAGTTCCAGGGTTTCCTTCGGCGATGGCAAACAGCTCACAAAACTAGCTCGCCACACCACCACCAATCAAACGGCAAAGCTGAATCCGCGGTCAAGGCTGCCAAGAGACTCGTGAAGAAGTGCGAACATTCGGGCCAGAATGTTGGAAATAGGGTGTCCCGTTCGCCTCTGACTTGTCTTACTTGCTGCACTATCTACTAAGTATACCGTGAGGCTCCTTCGGTGCCTCACGTACGTTTTCCCCTCACTTACCTTGACTATATAAGCAACTACATTGGATACAATAAACACTTGGACTTCCTCTCTACTAAGAGCTCCGTGTGTCTTAGCTTTGTGACTACGTTAACTAACTAAGTGAGAACCTGTACCTTCCAACACGTTATCAAGCACGAGTTCGACTCTACATCAATCGGTGAGATACAAATCTCAAATATTCTCAACAACTAGAATATACAAATAGTTCAGTTAAACGTGTAAAGAAAAAAAATAGAAATAGATAGAGAGCAAGTGCTCCCAGTGCTACGATGCCAGAACCAACTGATACAAAACCCGCGGTTAAACCGGGGACAGACAATCCTGGCACAAGCGGCACTACGGATGGAGACCAAAAAGAATCTAAGGACTCTAAGGACTCGGATAGTCCAGTCAAATTGGCAGCAGACGGTTCAAATTATGGATTGTGGAAACAAATGGCAACGGTGTATTTGAGCAACATCCCAAAAGTTTGGGAGGTGATCAAAGGAACCCTTGCACAGGTCGAAAGGGAAGAAGCCAGCCTCTCAGAAGCTGATAAAGCTAAAAATGCGGAATTCAAACTGTGGAATCAAAAGGCAAGAATGAAACTCTTTGACATTATTAGTCCAATCCTGGCTAACCATGTTTTTCACGACGACATCGAAACTATCAAAGCAAAAACTATGTGGGACAGGCTTGTTGAAAAATTCTCAAAACTCAGCGGTGCTCAGAAACAGGCAGTAGCGGCACGATTCACCAACTTCAAATTCTCTCCAAGCAAGTCAGTTGAACAGAACGTGACAGAGTTTGTGCGTATCACCCAACTCCTTCAGGAGATAAATATGGTCTATCCAAGAGAAGTGCTATGTTCAAAGCTCCTTGAGTCCCTACCAACATCCTGGGAATCGTTCCGCATGTCATGGGCAAACCGATCAGATAATGACCAACAATTCACAACACTTTGCAGCATTATCAATGCTGAAGCATATCGACGAAACTCAAACAATCAAAATGATAGTGCTGTCGCCCTGTTTACTCGCATGAGAATTGGTGGAAACAGAAGATTTCACCGAGGCGGATTTCGCTCGAATCAAAGAGGCAGAGGTGGATTCCAGCGACGACTCTTTCAGAATCCCAATCCAGAACAACCCAGGCAAAATCCCACATGCTACAAGTGTGGCAGACAAGGACATCTTATGAGAGATTGTCGTAGCACTGGTACCACGACCCAGAGAGGTCAATATCCTAGAGGAGGCCAACGAGGCCATCGAGGAAGGAATCAAAGAGGTGGCAGACCTCAATTCCACGTAGCCGAAGCACTTATGGTTTTGGGGACGGGGGACTCAGTCGGTTGTGGTAAAACCAAACCTCGAACTTTGAGAATGTACCCCAGGGCATACGGCCTGTATCAGGGCCACAGTGCAGAGTTCAGACACAAATCTCCTTACTTGATTTGTGACAGCGGAGCCAGTCACCATTGCGTGAATGGCAAGAGATGGTTTAGCAATCTATCGCTACAGTCTGAAACCCGGGAGGTCAAACTGGGAAGTGACCACAAACTGCTGGTTCAGGGTTGTGGTACTGTCCCATTGACCATCAGACAGGGAAACCACTTTGTGTCGATGACACTGTACAACGTATTATTGGTGACCGGTATGAGAAAGAATCTGTTGTCTCTCGGCAAACTGGCAGACGAAGGCTACAAGGTGACTGTAGAAAAAGGTGGACTTGCTATTGCAAAAGACCACGAACGCGTCTACGCACCTAGATCCCAGGGGTTGTACAAACTGACAGTGTGCACACAATGGAGGAACAACCCTGGTCAACTAATGATGATTAAACGAGACAGCATTAATGAGCTATCTGATTCCGAGAATGAAGTCGAAAACGATGGTTTTGACATGCTTGATGAACTAAATGAAGCGGCGCCACGAGGTGAACGGAGCGTAGATCAACCGCCCGAATCTGATGAGACTGATAACCTCAATGACGGAGCTGGTGTTGATCTTGAGGATCATGAGAACCATCAACACTCGTCTGACGGTGATTCACAGACAATCATTTCCAATGAACCAAGCTTGTTGGAAGCAGTAACGCAACCCTCACAAGACGTTGTGAGTAAGAAGCAGAACCCCCAGACAGAAAACCTAGACTGGACTAAGAATCAGCCAGTCAGTCTGAAATACATGCATGAATTGTTTGCACATGTCAACAAAGAAACCTTGAAGAGATTGCTCGATTTAGAGCGCATTAAATACATTGATGACTACGAACAATGCGAAGTCTGTATCAGAGCCAAACAGACTCGAATCTCCTACAGAAGCCGTCCAGAACTGGGTCGAGCATCGGAACTCGGAACTGCTACGGCTGATCTTTGCTCAACATCAGTGAGCTCGTTAGGAGGTGCAAAATACTTTCTGCTGCTAACAGAAGAGTTCTCCAGGTATCGAAAAATCTATACTCTCAAAACCAAGGATGCAACTCCAGACTGTATTTGACATTACATCCAATGGTTCGAGACCCAGACTGGCAAAAGACTCAAACGCTTCATGTCCGACCAGGGAACTGAGTTTTATTCAGCCCAGACTAAGGAGCTATTCGATAGCAAAGGAATAGAACAGACGTCCTCATGCGTCTACACGCCGGCAATGAACGGGATTGCTGAACGCGGTCATCGTACTTTGTTAAATTACACCAGAGCAATCCTCATAAAATCAGGACTTCCAAAGTTCATGTGGGGAGAAGCCATCAACTATTCAGCAGATATACTTAACATGGTAACTCTGAATAGGAATACTCAAAAATCAGCATATGAGATGATCCATGGTTTCAAACCATACTTTGGTAAACTTTTCCCGTTCGGTGCCGACTGCTATATCATCCTTCAGACAACCAAGAATAAATTGTCTGATCGAAGCGAAAGAGGATTTTTGGTCGGAGTGACTGAACGCGGTTTGGAATATCGAATCTACGTACCTAGAACGAACGAAGTCGTGAGAACTCGAGATGTAAAATTCCTCAAGAATCCCAACAGCGAGGATAAAGTAAAACTATTCGGAAAGTCCAGCGCAGTGGATGTCTTCAAGACGTCTGAAGAGGCCTCTCAGGCTGAATCTGACGCCGGGCCTCAGTCAACTGATGCGCCCGTCGAGCCAATCCCTAACTCGAACCAGAAGATACCACTAGTGAATGATGCGCTGAACGAGCCAACTCAGTCAACTCCTAAACCAGAAGATGAGAAAAAGAAAAAGAAGAGAAGAAAACGAGGACTGAGATTCACTCATTAGAAGAAGCATAAGAAGCCTCAAGGTGACAGCAATCTTACTGAAACTGATGAACGTTTGGCCAATGAGGCCCCGAGGGAGGCCCCTGACTCAACCGAGTCTTCGGACAATTACGGTGAGGCCTACAGAGCCTCAGGAACGAGAGGGGCCAAACCGGATAAACAACCCGTGAAAGAACCCGAGACTTTTGAAGAAGCTGTCTCCGGTTCAGAGGCAAGGCAGTGCAATGAGGCTATTGCTGCAGAGCTATCCAGCATGGAAAAGCTAACGGTTTGGGAGCCATCGGAACTGCCAAAAGACAGAAAGCCAATCTCATGCCGCTGGTTGTTCAATAGAAGAACAAATCCTTCTGATCCAACTAAAGTTCGATTCAGGGCCAGATTGGTCATAAGGGGTTTTTCCCAAACTCCATTTTTCGATTTTTCCCCTGACAATATCTACGCCCCAGTGGCGAGAGCTGAATCCACAAAGCTCATGTTGAGCTTGGCTGCGGAGGAGGGATTGGTGTGTCATCAATGCGATATCTCAAGTGCCTTTCTATACGCGCCGCTTGAAGAGGAGATATACATGGAACCTCCAAAGGGATTCAGGCTAAGCGGAAACAAAGTATTATTATTAAGAAAAGCTCTGTACGGCTTGAAGCAAAGTCCAGCCATGTTTCATAAGACCCTAGCTAAAATCCTGGGTGACATGGGACTGAAACCTTTGAAGACTGAACTTTGCATTTTCACAAGTGGAGAAAAGGGAAATCGCTTCATTGCCCTTGTCTATGTCGACGATCTTATGTTGCTGGCAAGCAAGCAGGCACAGATTGAAACCTTTCTCAAAACTCTATCAGCCAAGTTTGAGATTACTCATCAGAAGCTCTCTTACTATCTTGGTATAGAGATTCATCATGAACCAGACGGAACAATCCACATTAACCAAGCTCAATATGCTATGGAAATTGTGGAACGATTTGAGATGCAAAACCATAAAACGGCGGCATCACCTTCCGACAAAACGATTTATGATGAAGATGACTCACTCCCATGTCCTGACAGACCTTACCCCCCACTTATAGGTGCTCTCATGTATCTGGCAACAATCACCAGGTTTGACATTGCATTTACGGTGAATTATCTTGCCAAATTCTCAAGCAGACCTACTGAGCGGCGTTGGAATGAAGCCCTCAGAGTATTAAAATACTTTGCTGGCACAGCCTCCCACGGAATCACGTTTAGACCTGGAAACTATGGTCCCACAGAAGTGTACTCGGATGCGGATCATGCGGCCGACATCCAAACCCGAAAATCAGTATCGGGAGCAATACTTCTGAGACAAGGAGGAGCAATAGCTTGGAACTCAACTCGACAAACTACCGTTGCTCAGAGTTCAACGGAGGCCGAGTTCCTGGCAGCAAGCAATGCCCTCCGTTCCTCAATTTGGGTAACCAAGCTTTTGAGCGAACTAGGAATAAACGAGAAACATACTCTCTTGATAGATAACATATCGGCTATCAGACCAATCAAAAATAGTGCGTTTCACAGAAGAAGCAAACATATTGCTCTCTCCGAAATGATGATCAGAGATCATTACCAAAAGGGGGAGATAGATTTAAAATACGTAAATACCACCCTCCAGAAAGCCGACATTTTGACGAAAAGCATAGCAGGCGCTAGATTGCAGGAGCTCCTCAAGTTGACAGGACTGACAGCGCTTCACCATGCCAAGAAGAAGACTGATGCTGCGAATCATGGCCATACTCTGGGTCATCCCGACACCTGCTAATGGATTCTTCAGTTATGAACACGTTTGTCCGATTGAGTGTCGAGAGAAACATATACCATGCTTGATAGAGGGTAATTCTAAAACAGGTTTCGACGTGGACTGTGTAGAAGTGTCTGAAAACTGTTGAGACTGACAACACGTAGTTACGCTTCGAGCCCAAGTATGAGACTGGCGTTTATTGTTGTTGTTATTATTGTCTGCCGCAAAGCGGGAATATTTGAATGTATGAACATCTCTCCTTTCCTAGATATTCTCAAACCATAAGACTAGAAGACCGATGGCCGGCCGGACGCACAAATAACCTTGATCCTATCGCGATTGACCTCTAACTATGACTATACCACTGAGACCAAAAACGAAAACGACCTAACCGACCTAACCTCTCTGTCCTTCTGAATGGTCTCGAATCCTACAATCGGAAAACTGTTCACACTCGCCTGTACAAGAAAAGCGATGAAATGGTATGCGATTTCTAACGATGACCAGGCCACTAGAATCACAATGAGACCGACCTCTACTATTTCCCTAACTATGTCCCGATCATGATTGATATCGCTGCGTTGGTTTCCTTTCCCGTGTGCTCCTTCTGATGATGTTATCTGCTGCTGCTCGGTCGAGTGTTGGCGTATTGACTTTTAGTTTCGACGGTTGGAGAATCGGATTCTTGCTGCTCTTGGACGCCGTTGATTCGACGTTCTGACGGACTTGCGTGTCGGCGGCGATCGCGCCTCCTCCGATTGGGTTTCCGTTAGCACTCAAAGTCTGCTTTGTGAGGATCAGGTGTCTACGATTTCGCCTGATTACTGCTCCATTACTAAGTTTTACGTTGTACGATCGTGGTCCTACTACTTTATCACAGACTCCTTTTCTCCATGTTCCGGCACGTTCTAGTGGTTGGATGCGAACGATGTCTCCGGCTCTCAGTCTCCTCAGCGGTTTTGATCCCTTGTCGTAATATTTCTTCCTCTGACAAGGAGAGACCACTGATGTGAACACTCGGATTTCGCTGAAACTTGGGCAGTGTGAAGTCTATGGTTAGACGAGCAATACCCTATCGGGTTTTTTTACGGAAATGCGCGGATCAGGAGATATAGTCAATTGAAAATGGCGCACTTAGTAGAGGGTGGCGCGAGCTTGAGTCGGCGCTGCAGCGGGCTCATGCTCGCGCGCATGCGCGCCAGGGCGCTGACATGAGCTACCACGATCAGATTGCGCGGGACTGGCTATATGCTCGCAGCACAGGCTATTAAGGAAGATTCGAATGGATTTCTTTATCGGCGTGGCACGAACCCCACTTCTTAATTTAGCTCTAATGTATTCTCACAATGTATGGACAGAATGTACATCTGAACTGTCTCGGTAGGGGCATGGTAGTGAACTGGCTCGAACATGCACGAGAAACCAAGCAGGGTACTGTTCTAAAATACTCCCAGCGACTCAAACCACAAAACGCCAACACGCCACGACGACGACTTGAGCGCGTACTGGGTGCGGTAGCTGGCAGGCAGAGAGGGCAAAGAGGAATCCGGCTGATCCACCTGCAACACTCACGGACCCATGAACAGCTTCAGCATCCGTTTCACTCAACCCGCCATCCGCGTGTTTACCATCCGCCATAAGTCGCCGGGCGTATTTTAGAACAGAACCCAAAGCAGTTCGAGGCAGTAAACACATTTAAGGAGCACGAACTTTCCGTGCTGTTCACAGGTCACGCGGGAACTCTCTGTTGGGCTAAACAGAATCTGATTAAGATTCTCGAATTCATTGATCTTTTCCTGAACTGCGTAGCCCGCCTTTTGCCATGCGTAGATCCACATGGGCCTGAATCGAGGTTTTTGAACCTGATTATAACAGACGCAATGGAGTTTCATGATGAAGTATCGATTCTCCGGTTTGGCCGAGGACTCATCAACGAAAAACCCATCCCGGCAAGCCTCCGTCATGTTTTTGACGAGTATTTTGTACTGCCGGAAGCGCTGCGCTGCGGCGGCGGCTCAGCGCGGGCTCAAGTTCGCGCCACCCTCTACGAAGCACGCCATTTTCAATTGACTATATCTCCTGATCCGCGCATTTCCGTAAAAAAACCCGATAGGGTAGCACTCATCTAACCATAGACTTCACACTGCCCAAGTTTCAGCGAAATCCGAGTGATCACATCAGTGGGCTCTCCTCGTGAGCTGCCTTGATCTTGTTTCTTGTGTTCTGTTCCTTGTCGTACACTTTGTTCCGATCCGCCATCGACGGGAGTTTGGTTCGTGTGACTCGGCCGAACAGTTTCTGTGCGCGACTTACTCCTTCCGGTTGCGGTATGTTTCGAGTCTCGAGTAATGCGTACTCATAGTCTTCCTCATTCAGAGTGGTTTTCTTCAGAAGTCTCTTCGCGATCTTCACCGCTGCCTCGGCCTTTCCGTTGCTCTGGCTGAAGTATGGTGAGCTCGTGATATGTGTGATCTTCCAGTCGTCAGTGAACTGCTTGAAGTCGTTGGACGTGAACTGTGGACCATTGTCGCTGTGCAGCTCGACCGGGATGCCATATCGGGCGAAATGCCGTTTGCTTGCCCGCACAACTTTCGTCGCTGATGCCGTTTCTCCCAAGTTGTCCACTTCGAAGAAGTCGGAAAAAACGTCGGCGGTGACCAGATATTGCTCGGCCTGAAACTCGAACAGGTCTTGAAACACCACCTGGAATGGAAACGTTGCCGACGTGGTTTGGATCATCGGCTGTTTCCTTTGTTTGGACTGGAATGTGAGACAGGCTTCGCAGTTATTGCAGAATTCTTCGAGCTGTGATTTCAGAGACGGCCAAAAAATGCATCGACTGGCTCGGCGCCACTGCAATCGGAAACCGTAGTGGCTCGAGTGGCTGATGCTGAGCATTTCCTTTCGGAGGCTTTTGGGAATGAAAATCGCCGATCCTTTGTATATGTGACCCCTTGCAAAAACCAATTCCGACCTGTACTTCCAGAAAGATGCCAGTGAGTCCGCACATTTGTGTCTTGCTGTTGGCCAACCTTTCCTGATAACCTCTTTCAATGCTTGAAACTCCGGATCGTTCTCTGTGGCCTCCTTGATGCGATGAAGCGTTCGGTTGCTCACCGGGCCAAGTTGCTCTGTGTCAGCCTGCTCCACATTGATTCGGAATACGAGTTCTTGGATGTTGGAGTCCTGGTCGCATCTTCTGGTGATCGGAGCGTCTCGACTTAGCCAGTCAGCGACGGTGTTGTTCTTTCCGCTGATGTAAGATACTTCAAGACGAAATTTCTGCAACCGCAATAACATTCGTTGTAGTCTTTTTGGTGCATCATACAGCGGCCTTTTGAAGATAGCCATCAGTGGCTGGTGATCCGTTTCGACTTTGACGTTTGGATGGTGTATGATGTACTGCTCAAATTTTTCGCACGCTATGAGGATTGCTAGTAGTTCTTTCTCGATCACGGCATAATTCTTCTCAGCTGGTCTCAAAGCCGCGCTGCAGTAGTCCACCGGTTTGCCATCCTGAAGGAGAACCGCGCCAACTGCATATTGACTAGCGTCACTCCTGATCACGACGGGTTTGTCCGCGTCATAGTATGCGAGAACCTGTTCACTGCACAGTTTCTCCTTGAGAGCCTCGAACGCAGAGTTTTGTTGTGCTCCCCATACGAAGTCGACGTTGTTCTTGAGAAGATCTCGTAACGGTGCTGTGTGTGTTGATAGGTCTCTGATGAATGAATGATGATAGTTGACCGCCCCGAGGAATCTTTGTAGTGATGTTTTGTCCTTGGGGGGTAGCATCCGTTTGATTGTCTCCACCTTTTCCGGATCCGATTTCACTCCCGACGTTGTGAGCACATGACCTAGGAACTTCACTTCGTCCGCGCAGAGCTTCAGTTTCGATTTGTTCAATCGGAGACCCCGTTGCTCACACCTGACGAGAAGAGCCTCCAAGTTCCTGTAGTGATCGATCCATGCTTCCTCGTCGGTGTCACCTGATCCCGTGATCAGTAGATCGTCGGCCACACAGTGCACTCCTCGGAGCCCCTCCAGGACCTCCATCTGCTTGGCCTGGTATATTTCCGGCGCGATGTTGAGACCCTGGGGCATTCGTAGGTATTTGAATCTGCCCAGAGGTGTCCAGAACGTAGTGCAGTCAGTTGATTTTTCATCGAGGACGCACTGATAGAATCCGTCTGCCGCATCGCAGACTGTGAATACCTTGGCTTTTTTCAGATGCGGTAAGATGTCAGTTAGAGTGGGCATGCGGAAATGACACCGTTTGGTGGCTTGATTCAAGTGGAACGGGTCGAGTGTGATTCTCGGCTTCTTGCCTTCACGTGTAACCACCAACATCTGGCTGATCCACGGCGAGGGTTGGTCATGCTTGATCCTCTGGATGACTCCCAATTTTTCCAGTTCGAGGATTCTTTCGATGACTTGGTCTTTGATGGCTACTGGAACTTTTCTGGGTAGGCATTGCACTGGCTTTGCATCTTCTTTGATATGGATCGCGACTGTACCGGGTAGTTTTCCGAGCCCCTTGAAGACTGCTTCATGTTGTTTGATCATTGCATGCAGTTGAGTCTGACGACCGTTCGCTGTAGTCTTCACCTGATTGACGAACTCGACGCCGTGACCCAAACGAATGATTCCGAGCTTGTATGAAACGTATGCCGACAGAAGAGGTTGTTCCTTCGTGTCTGCAACCTCGAATGTCACTATCATCTTATGGGATCCGTAGTGACAGATCATGGAGCAACGTCCGAGAGATCGTGTTATCTCTCCATTGTACATCTTCAGGTACACGCTTGATTGCTTCAGAGGTTTGACGAGATTTTTTGCTGCCAACTCGAGGTATCGGTAGTGGGGTAGAATACTGCAGGATGCCCCTGTGTCGATCTGCAGCTTGATAGGGAAACGTTCCCCCTCGTATTCTCCCGTGAGTGTAATTGTGATGCTCTTGAATCGATCTGATGACTCACCCACAGCGAGAGCAGACTCGACTACCTCTCCACCTCTGAGAGTCATCGATGCCGGTACTTCTGTAACTGCGTATGTTGATTCGAAGCTGTATTCTTCGCCGTTCTCGGATCCACTGTCATCTATTTGGAAATCGACTTGATTAACTCTCTCGGTGCTTTTCGATTTGCATACTTGCTTGAAATGCCCTTTTTTCAGGCATTTGCCACATGTCTTCCCTGATGCGGGGCATTTTGTTCGATCTTTGCTGTGCCTGAATCCGCAGAAATCACACTGTACTGCGGATGAACTGCTTTGCTTGCGGTGAACTTTCCGTCGAATCAAGTTGATGGTTTCTGTCGAATCCTCTGTGACTCCCTTCTTCGAATCGACGAGTCGTCGTACTGTTGCGAGCACTGAGTTCAAATCGATTTTCTCGGCTGACATTAATCGATCTTTAGTGCTCGTATTGTGAATGCCGAAAACGATCCGGTCGCGAATCATCTCCTCTCTGAACTGCGTCGGAAATTCGCACTCAGACGCCATCTCATAAAGGCGATCCAAGTACGACTCGATGTCCAGCTCTCCCTGCTTGAAGTTGTAGAACTTTTCACGGAGAACCAAAATGTTTTGACCGGATCCAAATTCCTTGTCGAGAGCTTCTGCTGTTGCCAGCAGTGTCGGGCATGCTTTCCCGGCTTCCTGTGGCCTCAGGGGTGGGAGTGTGAGCATTCTGAGCTTACTTCTCCAATGAGGGCCCAGATGTAGGCGAAAAGCTGTCATTTGCTTTTCTTCCGGTTCCTTGTACAGATCCGTGAAGATCGCGTAGTCATTGAATTCCGCCTTGAACTCAAGCCATCGCGTTTTCCTGTTGCGACAGTTCATTGGCATTGGCCTCGGAACCGGAATACCGACACTGTTGAAACTTGCCATCTTGAATGTTCTGAATTTGACACTTCACAATCACTCTGACACCATGTAGAAGTGTCTGAAAACTGTTGAGACTGACAACACGTAGTTACGCTTCGAGCCCAAGTATGAGACTGGCGTTTATTGTTGTTGTTATTATTGTCTGCCGCAAAGCGGGAATATTTGAATGTATGAACAGACTGTATGGAGTCTGAGGTGGCGTGTGAGCAGTCAGCCAGTAACACAAAGGCATGCATTCGAGAGAACGGACCCACCGTCGGTGGCTCCACCATCTGGCTTGACTACAAAGAACACTTGCCGGCCCCAGCTCCGCCCAGTCCATCGCCCACTAACCAAACGTGCAGTTGCCTGCCATACATAATATCGATAGCCTGCCAATCAACTCTATCGCTCATGTACATGATAAGCGTCATAATTAAGGTGGTGGTTAAACGTCAGAATCGTACTGACAGATATGAAAGGATGATTGACCCAGATGCACCATATCAACCGACGGTTGAGGACATAACTGAGGAACTAAGAAATGAAGGCATGAATAATCAATAAGAAGACGACGATAAGGCATGACTCACTATATTATTCTCTCACATACAGATACATTACGATAAATCTAGAAGTCAAGAAACTCCTCTAGATCCTCATCATCTATGCACTTCAAGTCATCGGGAGTATCGTCCCAGATAACTCTATCTCTTGCTTTTTCCGATTCAGGACGGAACAACTCGTCCTGATCGTTCCAGTAGAACCCAGAGTGGGTGACGGTGGTCAAAAGATAAGCCTTCACATGAAGGTCGAAACGGTTTAGTTTCCCATAACAGGAAATCAGGGTGGTAGGAATACGTTGTCGAACGTATTCTATGGCATAGTCCGTGACTGCCTCACGCGCTGAGCTGAAGATGATCCGTCTTGTGTGATGGCTAACTTCCTCCCATTGGGCCCTGACTGTGGCCTCATCGGGCATCAGGTATGCGCCCTGCCGTGACCTTATGTGGTTGAACCAGACACATTTGAACATGTCTAGTGCCTGCTCGTTGCACTTTCTATATTCCTCAAGGTCCATGGCTTCATTGAAGCCCGCTTCTAAACACTCTCGGACCCGTTGATCAATCTGATCCGAGCGATGAAGGTCAATGATCCAGTTGACTCGATTCGCTTTGGGAACCCTTAGGGCGAGGAGAATGTCAAGGGGTCCGGTCCTGGGCCTTGCGTCCAGATGGTTGAAATCCAAGATTCGATACTCGGGACTATGACCTAACAATGTCTCCAGCTCGAAATGATGAAACGGTGAATCTTCTTCACAGAAAATATTTGCGCAGAAGCACGGGAGTGGTGGCGGCAGGACAGGCGTGATTTCGTTCTCGATGAGCCAAGCTTCGTAACCCTCCTGGATTACATTGCTCACTCTTCGCAAGTAACTATCCATGATCAATGAAATTGAAGATAGCTGGAGGAACTAACACAGAGAGTTGAGGATGCGGGATGGATGAGTGTGAATGCGGTGATGCACTGCAAAGGACTGTGAGGATGTGAACTGCGTTACACGTTTTTGTTTCCTCGAAGGGGAAGGGAAATTAACCCCTCAACCTCAAACTCACGGAAAGAGATCCGAGAGTAACAGGGGGGAGGCAGCATTCCCCCACCTTCGCAGCCCAAAGTGAGATTCAGTCGATTAAATATTTGGTCTGCTCAAACATGAAGGCGGATGCGTTCGTCAGGTGCAGGCGTGCGGCATAGGTTGAGACACCCGTTCATTTGTTTCTAATGTACTCTCACAGCCCAAGGAATGAGAAACCAGGAGCTTGGGCGCCGAATGTTCCTTTATTTGATGATTCTACCTAACTATATGTTAAAGGCTACATGTAATATGATAAGATGTACCTAAGTAAACAGTCATCGCACTATACCTAACAAAAGAAAATACCTATGAGAATGTAGTTAAGACATACCTAGGTTTAATATTTGGGATTTTTAAGCTGTATAGGTATGAACTAGAATAACTCACTTATTCAAACGAAACGTACCACTTAAACATACGGGCGCAACGATAGAACTCTCGTGAGCCCAGAATGTGTATGGTAACTGCATAGTCAGTGGCAGGAAATGCCTTCAGAAATTTGATATTGGAAGGCATACCGAGATTGCGCATGATACACACGCGCTCAGAACTCAGACGGCAGACGACAATCTTGGAGCCGATCTCACAGTCGAGATCGACGAAGTTGAAAATACGAAACTCATTCGACCAAATGAGCGCCGCCGCTGACTCGGGGTGAAACGGCCGTATCAGAACGATCTCAGTTGTTGTAGTCGTTGTGGTCGTTGTAGTCGTGGGTGGCGGTGTGGTCGGCTCTTCGGTGATTGGCTCCACTGTCTGAGTTGTTGATTCGAAAATTTGGGCCGGGCAGACAGGTGTAGGCTCACTGGCTCTGGATTCTGCGTCTGATCCGACGAATGATGAACGATGTTAAACCATAGAGAAGTCGAAACAATTGTATAACGAAAACAATAAGACCCTCATACTCACTGTTGAGCCAGCAGTACAGGACGCCTCCGGACAGGCCCGACACCAAAATCAGGATGAAGATCCAGATGATGCACTTCATTCTGAAGGCGTCTTGATTACGTGCTTCTAGACGCAGCTGCTCCCGTGCTTGCTCGAGAAACCGAAGGGGTACCTCGGCCGGGAGTTGTGCCGGCAGACCTTCGCCCTCCGGTGATGGTGGCGGTGCACGTGCTACTTGAATTTGGTCAGTTTGAGAACCCCGAACGCTGCGACGACTCGGCGATCCGTGTTGGCCCAGGGATGACTGGGCATCACCTCGCGAAGATCCACTTTCGGATCGATGAGTATTGGCGTCTCGTCTTTGGCCAATTGCAGAAGGAGATCTTTCTGAGTCCGGTCGAAATCCGCGCAAATGTACGGGTCGCTCCCAGTGCAAAAGTTCTTGAGGGTGATCAACCCTGGGGGCACCACTAAAAAGGAAATGGATCTCCAAAATTAAAAGAAGAAATCAACAAAGTAAACGACAACAGAAATCAAAATGTCCAGTGCAATGCTCACCCCGGAAACTTTCGCCACAGAACTGGGCCAAGTTGGGGTCGAGCGACCCACAAAGCACTGGGACCAAGATCACAATACTGTGCTGATTCAGCAGAGTAAAATCGAACTCCAAGGCTGGGCGGTTTGCTCCAACTTCTGATTGTCCTTCCAGGATTGATTGGGACCGGAGAGACTTCGAAGGACGAGCTCGCGGATACGTCAACTCTACGGCTTCCTCCAGCCGCCTGAGCTTGAGCGCTCTCACCTTCGAGTTCGACGGCTTGGAGTCTGTCGTCCGCACGGTGAGCTCGGGAAACGGGAGAATTACTGCCGGTGGATGTGCTAGAACCGGATCTGGAACTTGGGCGGGCCCCTGAGGTGGAGGGGTGATCGGTGACTGATTCGGCTGAACGCCTAGTTCCTCCCGAAGAAATTCGTCCAGAATGTGTAGCTCCACGAATTGATTGAAGGCTTCTTATGGCTTCGATGGCACGCAACTTTGCTGCTCGTGGTGGTAGCGATCTTGGAACAGTATCAGCGACGACCGACAGGTCAGATGATCTGCTGGATACCCTCGGATTGAGAACTCGTGGAATCTCAGGCGGAAGGCTTCGTTGACCAGCACCCAGCGGCTGCGGTTCGGCGACTCCACGGTTCCTTGTTGTCGAGTTGGCTCCAGATCGGCGACGTACTTCAGACTCACCGGGCATAACCAGCCGAATGATTTCCTCAGCGACAGATCGCTGCTTTTATACTCCCTCCACAGGACGCAACCTCAGTTTCGGACCTCAATAAGTGCAACGGTATGTGGAGTGCAGACAAAAAGAGGTTTATTTCGTGAGAGACATCGACAATGATGATCCCAAGCAAAAGATGATGACTCAACCCGTGCTGGGAATTGGATTGAGTTGTCGGCACTCAGCATCTCGTTTGAGACAAAGCTCTGGCATCGGATACGGGTGGCAACAAACAAGCGACATGCGACACTTAAACAAACGCAGTGTGAGGAATGCACCCCCATCACTTCGCAACCAGATGTTCATAGATAAAAGTCGGTCACTGATAAATTAGGTCTTAGAACACATAAGCGCAGGTGCATGAAATTGTTCAGCCAATTTCACAAGAAACCGATTGTTAATCTCAAGTATGCGTAAACACTGATCAATATCAGTGCCTAATTCAACAACTGGCATCTAACGGCTCTCGGAACAAGGGGGAGTGTTGAAAATAGGGTGTCCCGTTCGCCTCTGACTTGTCTTACTCGCTGCACTATCTACTAAGTATACCGTGAGGCTCCTTCGGTGCCTCACGTACGTTTTCCCCTCACTTACCTTGACTATATAAGCAACTACATTGGATACAATAAACACTTGGACTTCCTCTCTACTAAGAGCTCCGTGTGTCTTAGCTTTGTGACTACGTTAACTAACTAAGTGAGAACCTGTACCTTCCAACAGCTTCTCTCTTCCTTTTTCCGCTATCTACTTCGTACATCGACTGCGATATTCTCTTCATCACTCTGAATGGACCGAGTCTGACCTCGTCTAGTTTGCCTCTATTCAAACGAATTTCCAGATTCAACATAAACATAATCGTTTTCTTTGAATGATTCCACTTTTCGGTTCATATCTATTCTTCGCTTATTGCGCTCGAAATCTTTGATCGAATTCAACAGCGCTTCCGCGCGATCTCTCTGTATGTCTCGAAAGGGAACCAGCTCGGATGGAATGATTTCAGACGTTTTTCCGAACATCAAATAATCAGGAGCAAATTTGGTCACACTGTGATCTGTTCGGTTGTACTCGTTTACGCATTCCTCTGCAATTTTCGACCATGCTCTTCTATCGCCTGCGTTGGTTTTACATCGAATCCGGTTGACCAAAGTTTGATTTGCTCTCTCATTGATTCCGTTGGACTCTGCGCTATTAACCGCTGTGAAGACAAGGGATATGTTCTTCTTCCTCAGATACTGCTTCAATTCCGATGAGTTGATGGCGGGATATTGATCCGCTAAGATTATTTTGACCTCTTGGTCACCAACTGCTCTATCTCTGAGTTGGATGAAGTTATTCGCGGTTTGCGTTTTTGTCGTGCTGATGAAAACTCTTCTTGAGAAATGATCCACCAAAATGTGCATATAACGTTTCGGCGATCGGTAACCGGCGAAGCTCCCGACGGTGTCGATCGACATGATTTCGAATGGTTTCGTCGCTGGTCCTAGCTTGGACAACAATCCGATCTTTCTGCCGGTTCTGGTCTTGTTTTTGATACAGATTTCACAAGACTCACAGAAATCCTCCACCATTCGATCCATTCCTTTGAAATAGTAGTACGGTCGAATCTTCAGGCATAGGTGATGTCTTCCGATATGGCCGTAGTGAGAGTGTAATTTCTCGATCAGCCATCGTCCCAAGCTGGTTGAGATGAAGATGCGTTGCCTGTTCCTGAGACTCTTGTATGAGATTTGCCCTCTTGTGACGACTTTCTTTGATGATCTTATTATTCGCTTATTGATTTCTTGATCTTTGATGATATCTTCTAGTTTGATGAGATTGACAACTTTCAACACATCCTCTTCGCTTTCGAAACATTCAAGGACGGGATTCCTCGAAAGAGAGTCAGCTTCGACATTATCTTTTCCGCTTGAGTAAATTATTTTGAACTGATACTGGGAGAGATAATGCATGAGCTCCCCAAGCGCTTCATCGGTCCTGGCCTTCACTCTCATGGACTCCAGTGGTCTGTGGTCTGATATTATAATGAACTCTCTGCCTATGAGCCAATGCTGCCAGTACACGATTGCTTCTTTGATCGCCAAGCATTCCAGGTGAATTGCTTTTTTCTTGAGCTCAGCAGGTCGTAATCGTCTGGAGAAATACGCGACCGGATGCAATGTACCATCATCCTGAGGCTGTTTCAAAACGGCACCCAGTCCGAGTCCACTTGCGTCTGTATATATGAAGATCGGTCGATTCAAATCGTAGATCGACAAGATCGGAGCTGAGCACAGATAATTCTTTATGGTTTCGAATGCATTTTCACATTCTGTCGTCCAGCGAAAGGCGACCGCTTTTCTCAGCAAATTGTGGAGTGGCTCGAGCTTTTCACACGCATTGTCGATATACTTGTAGTAAAAATTGATTTTTCCAAGCAGCTGCCCGACATGCTTCTTGTTCCTTGGTCTTTCGAACTCACGAATGGCTTTGAGATTGTCTTTGGCTGGTCGTATACCGTTTTTTTCCAGCCTGTGACCCAAATAATTGACGGATGATTTCGCGAAGTGACATTTGGAAAGTTTCAACTTGAATCCCTCTTCTCTGATTGCCTCCATGAGCATCTGTATGTGCGTCAAATGCTCCGTGAAGGATTTCGAGAAGATGAGTATGTCATCAATGTAGTTCGTGCAAAAGCTATCGAGCCGGTTCTTACGTATGACACCTGACAAAACTCTTTGAAACACTGAGGGCGAGATTTTGAGACCGAAAGGCAAACAGGTCCATTGAAAGTGGCCATGTTGAGTAACGAAAGCCGTTTTCTCTCTATCTTTCTCCCTAATCGGGATTGCCCAGAAGGCTGAGTTGATATCGAATGTTGAGAACCATCCACAGTTTCCGGCTCTTACAACTATGTCTTCGATTCGCGGAAATGGTTGGGATTCTGGCACCACAATCTTATTCAATTCTCTGAAGTCAATGCATAATCGCGTATTTCGACCAACCTCTTTTTTGTAAGCAAGCGTGACCGGCGCGCCGAAGGGAGATTTCGATTCTTCGATCACGTTTGCTTCTAACAGTTTTTCGATCTGAGAGTCTATTTCTTTCTGATCTGGTATAGAGCATCTATAAGGTTTCTTTGAAATGTATCGGTATTCTGTGAGCCTGATTTGAGCTTCATGATTTCTTGCGATACCGACATCGAATTTGTCTTTGGCGAAAAGACTCCCGTTTTGCCGGATGAGATCTCGGATTTTGTTGCTCTCTTCTGGCGATAGATGATCCAGTTTGTCTCCTATTGCGGTGAGACTTTTGAACTCGTTGAAATTCGTTTCGAGAGCCGTTCTCGTCGCCGTAATTTGATCCCTCTCGTTCGAGATTCTTTCTACAGTGCCTGGTTCCACTCGTTGAAGAATGTCCAGATTCTCGTCTTGGATCAATTGAAATTTCTTGATGGCATCAAGCCCCAGAAGGAGATCGTAGGTGTGATGCCACTGTTTGGGCTCCACAGCGGGAAAGTGAAAACACTGTTTTCTGAGTTCTGGAACTCTCGCTAGGATCCCGTCGTGGCCGCCTTCGCAAGCCTGATACTGACTCGACTGACTCGACTCTCGCACGTGCGTGTGTGCACTCCCGCGAGAGCCGCGAAGTGCTGGCGTTGGCTTCCACGGCGAGACCCCCGAGATATCTTTATTTATTTCAGCAATGTCTCTGTTACCTAATCATTGCGTGACACTCCCGGCCAAATTCTCAAATTATTCAATGCTTCTTCTTACACAGGGACAGTCAATGTTACAGCCGATTCGTCTTCTCCACATGCTTTCCGGCTGGCATTCGACATCTCTTGATTGACCTAATATTACAGATATTTGAGAATTTCCGTCGACTAGAGCTAGAGGGCTAAAGTGCAGCAGGGGCGTAATAGGAGCCGGGGCTTTGGGTCTTGAACCAACTCACTGGATGAACTCAATTGAAATTGTATCAATGATCATGTGACGATTCGGATGTGCCCGACATTTTCCCTTCCCAACCGACGCCGATCTCGGCACACTCCAACCCGGAGATCATAACCAGCCGTTCGTTGCGTCAGTCACCACGCCACCGCTACCTGTCCCCTTTCGTCTGATTTGCGATTGTTCCCTGTGCGCTGAACAAACCGTGAATCCGTTTCATCTCTTTTCTTTTATTAATCTCGCCAGTGTTGGGTTATTCGAGTTTTGTAGGAAGCTGTTCGGGTTATACCTCTAGTGGGAATAGCATGTGAATCGGCCTCTGGAAGACTTGGCCTGAAGCCGATTTGATCAAGCAGGATCGTTGACGACGATCCGTCCTCTCCCCGCCAGAGAGACTGAGAACTCTACAGAGCGGCCAACGCGCTCTCGACGGGTCGGAATCCTGCAAAAGGCAGACATCGCCGACTTTGACACCGTTCGACTTGCTCGGAGTTCTGGCGTGAGCCGTCCGCAAATGTTGCAGGTACTCCTCTCTGAAGCGCTTCTGGAAAGCCCTGATGACCGATTGCTGATGTTTCCAACGCCGCGAGAAGACAATCGAGTCCGCTGCCGCCTTATTGTTCGGTTTGAATTTCATCTCCGGCAGAGTCGGTTTCGCCCTGTGACCGTATAGCAAATCCGCCGGACATAGCGCTCTGATCTCATTGGGATCGACTTGCACCGACGTTAGAGGTCTTTGGTTCACGATCGATTCGATTTCTTTTAGCACGGTTTCTAATTCTCGGAATGACAACGCGCTCCGACCGAGGAGTTTTCTCAATGGGCGTTTTACCGTTTGCACTAGCCCAGTGATTCTCAAAGGGGGTGCCAGTGCACCCCCGGGGTGCACGGGAGATTTCCAGGGGTGCACGGGAGATTCGCGAGGGTTCTTCAGGAGGTAAATGCGTGGGCATCAAGGAACTCCAGAATCCTGAGTTGATGAGACAGCCTCTCTTGGTGGATCGCTGCGATGTCGAATCGAGTTTCCAGGAGGGGATTGCCCGAATGGAAGAAGATGACGCTGTAAAGCGACTTTTCAAGGAGCTGGGTGTCCTGATGGGGCTCAACAAGGAGCTTTCGAGAAAGTATCCCAAATCGAGTACTCTCGCACGTCGAATGGCAACTCATTTTGCCTTGCCGTGCTTAGTGAAACCTGTTTCAGCGCCGTAAAGGATCTCCTTACAAAGAAGAGGCATCGATTGATTTGCCTGTGAGGTGATTTGAGGTTGAAGCTGTCAAATATTCCGCCGCCAATCCAATATCTGTGCAGCCAATCACAGAAGCAAAGTTCTCACTGATAATTATTCCGTCGATTCTGGTCATCTCGTTATTCGATTCCATATCCACAACTCGGTATACAATGAATCGCCTATGCTATCATTGAAAACTCGTTTCGGGATGGGGGGGGGTTATGATTTTTATCGCGTTGGTTTGGGGGTGCACCGTGGGAAAAAGGTTGAGAATCACTGCACTAGCCGTTCCCACCACGCTCCGTGCGTTGGGGAATGTGGTGTTATGAATTCCCAAACTATTTCTGAATTGACCAGAAGTTGTTGTACACTAGGAGATTTCGCGTGTTCGTAGATTACTTTCAGCTCCTTTGCTGCTCTTACGAAGGATAAACCGTTGTCTGAAATGATTCTCGTTGTGCTGTTGAACCTGCTGAGGAATCTCCTCAATGACAACAAGAATTCAAACGCGGTCATGTCTGAAACAAGTTCCAAGTGAACCGCCCTGGAAACCGCGCATACGAACAGCAAAATGTAACTTTTCCGAAGCTTCTTGTCTTCGTGTCTATACGAGATTGGACCCGCGTAATCGACACCGCAGACCGCGAAAGGAGGAGCTGTCTCTAACCTAAAATTCGGAATAGGTGGAATCGGCTCTGCTGCAGCCTCTGTTCGGAATCTCATACAGATCTTGCAGTCCTTCAACACGCTCTTTACCGCGCGCCGCGCTGATAGAACGTAATACTTCTTTCTTAGAATGCTCAACGTTGCTGCCACACCGCCAACATGGAAACACTTTTTTTCGTGAAGAAAATTGATCAGTAATTTCACCGCTTGCTCGTCCCCTGGGAGAATCACCGGGAATTTCTCATCGTAACTCAGCTCCTCCGAGCGCTCTAGCCTCGATCGACACCTGATCACTCCCCGCTCATCCATGAACGGCGATAACTTGAAGAGTTTGCTATCTTTACTGATATTTTTGCATCCCGTTATCCGTTCTTGTCTGAATCTCGTTCCCTGTATGCTGAGAATTATGCGCTCCGTCGCCTGAAGAGATTCGAGAGTCGTGACTGGATCACTGAGGGCTACTCTATTCGTAAGACTGCGTTTGTTAGACGCCGATCTGAGGATTTTCGAGATGCTGTTTACTAAAATGCTCCAAGATGATAATCGGGAGCCGAGGTTTAGAGACGTGTTCGCCTCGACCGAAAGCATCACTCTGCTACTCCGCTCCAACTCCATGTCCTTCTCGAAGAACTCATTCAACGCGTGCTTTTCCGTTGGACGACCCGAGGATTTTAACCAATCTGGTCCTCCGAGCCACATAGGGCTAAATTCTTCGTCTGTAACGTCGATTCCGCGACTGAGATAATCAGCCGGATTATCTGCGGAGGCCACATAGCCCCAGTCCGCGGGGTTGGTTAGACTCTGAATTTCCCGAATTCTATTTTTTACGAACGCTTTCCATCTTTCAGGCGAATCTTTTATCCAATGCAATGTCGGAGAGTTGTCGCACCAATACCGTATGGAATCGAAATGATAATTGAGATAATGCTGGACTTTGCTCCCGATGCGAGCTGCCAGTAACGCTCCGACTAGTTCTAGTTTGTGAATTGAATGGCCCGCTTTCAGTGGTACCACGCGCGCTTTCGATGCGACGAAGAAGATTTTGGCGCCACTCTCTTTCGAACATTCGCGGATGTAAACAACGCAACCGAGAGCAGACATGCTCGAGTCGCAGAACACATGCAGTTCTCTTGAGATGTCGGGGAACGGACATTTCATCTAAAAACATGGCGGCGCATGAATGTAAATAGATCACCATCATCATCATAGACCGATCGCTCGCGGGAAAGGGCAGCCAATTCGACTGGGAGAGAATGGCAGGGCACAGCGCTCACGATTCGGAATCTTGACGGCTCTTGAATAGCGGAGGAGCAGCCCGAATCTCAAATAGACGGTGCTAGAATTGAGAGTCTGGATGGGCGAGAAGTTTTCAACCAGGATCTGATTATGATTCCCAGGATTGCCTTTCGGGAAATTCGCTGAATAGAACAAGCACCTTGATCAGGTAGAAGAATGAAGCGGAGGAATCGGGTTAGCGCCAAGTGGTAGGATTCAAAATGGCGCGTGGCAGACGAATTCGAGGATGAGGAGGTTCGAGAGGGCTGTTCTGCTCTTGCACGCCGCTGTAGCGTGACGCCGAAGCGAACGCATCGAGTAGGAAAGGTTAGGTTAGGTTTAAAACGCTCGAAGCTGGGTCACTGAACCCCCGTAGCAGGTGAGATCGCAGAGCGCCTCCGTTCGTGAACCTCCTCTCCCTCTAGAATCTCGGCCTCGATACTACCACAACACTACCACTTGACGTAGACCCGAGGAATCTACGGAGCAGCCTTGCTCGGCAAGGATAATCGGCAGCAATAGGGGCTACTCCGAGCCGATTCGTACCCATACTCGCAGATTGATACGATCTAGAAACGAATTTAGATCATCATCAGTCAGTAACTGATTCGCTCGTGGAGCTCGGCTTTAAAATGTACTGGAGCCACCGGCTCTCAAGAGCCGTCAACCCTTCGGATCTCACCTCTCCCTTTCCCATCACGAGCTCGGCTTTGTCAGGTCCTCCTGAGAGCCTCTCCGCTGAAGGCATCCCGGTCATGATTTGTTTACATTTCAGCGCCGCCATGCTTTTAGATGAAACGTCCTAGACCCTGAGATGTCTCGACGTGTTGTGTTCATGTTTCGAGGTAGACGGAAGTTTCGCGCGTTTTTGATGGTGTTCTCCACCTCTCGAAAGCTTTCCAAGTTCAAGCCTGTTAACTCGTCATCCCAATCTATTTTCTGTTTCCAAAGTGTTTGCAGCAATATTTTTGCTTTTACTGTGATTGCGGAAATAAAACCTAAGGGATCAAACACTTGTGCTGTGGCTCTCAGGAGTAAACGTTTCGTGGGTCTGCTGGATTCGAGAGTTTCGATCGCTGCCTTTAGGCAGATTCCCACTTCATCCGAACGCAAATTCCAGCTGACGCCAAGGAATTTTGCGTCCGTTTGGTCGAAGGAGATCTGAATTTCAGGGTCGTTAAGCGACTCTTTCATTTTGACACCTAGTTCTTGACTGTTCGTCGCCCATTTCCGAAGCCTGAAACCTCCAGCGCTGAACGCCTTAAACAAGAAATCGAAACTCTCTAGTCCCTTGTCGATAGAGCTAACTGAGAACACGAGATCATCCATGTAGAAATTTTGATCTATGTCTTCAAGATTCTTTCCTGTAGGGATGCTCTTCGACCAGCTGTTTTATGTGGTATTTGACGCCCGCGCAGTGTATGAAGGGGCTTGACACTATCCCGAAATCGAGCACCGTGCTCCAGAATTCTTTGATTGGAGCTCGCGGATTCGAACTTATGCCTTGTGGCCAGAAATATCTGAGGAACGTCCTGTGGTCTGGATGGATTTTGTACTGAAGAAACGCTTTTTCTATGTCCGCAGTGACCGCGATTTCATCTTTCCGAAATCTCAGCAGAACTCTGATCACGTCTGGCAGGAGATTCGCTCCGCAGTGCAGTACGTCATTGAGCGCTGCTTCGTCTTTCCGTCTCGCTCCTGCGTCTTTCACTACTCGTACTTTGAATGAGTCCCCGACCGCCGATTGTTTGATGACTGGTAAAATTGGCAAGTAATGCACTAAATCGCCCGGTTGTTTCGGCTGCGCTGGTTCTGCGTAACCATGCTTCAGATAGTTCTCCATTTCCCGGTCAATCGCCGCGAGGAGGTCTTTTTTGTTCTGATTTTTTTAAGAGGAAACGTTTTAGGCTACCGCGAGCAACGTTTTCATTGTCCCCGAGCGTTCTCAGATTTTCTTTGAACGGTAGGCTGACCATATACCTTCCGCTCTCCAAACGTTGAATGTTATTCTGGAAAAAGTTCTGTAGTTCGCTCTCTGCAGAAGCCATCTTTTCTTGGTCCGGGGCCTCGATGCCGAGAAATTCCGTGGACCACAATTTCTGCAAATCTTCGTTTAATTCCTGGAGCTCTGTTGCTTTGGAGCTAGACTCCGATACGCCGGACGACCGTCGCGCGCTTCCAACCGCAAGTGTCGACATACTGACAACCCGCGAATTTTGCAGACGTGTACCTGGCTGGTACAGATTCGCCGTAATGAATACTTGGGAGTTCTTTTCCCTGCTGGTTTCCTCATCCAGACCCGCGACAATCCAGCCGAAGATAGTTTTGCTCGCGAACATTCTGTCTTCGAACGTGTGCTCCTCGCCGCATTTAATGCTGGCCAGGACATCTAACCCGATCAGAATGTCGATCTCTCGTCTTGATACATTATCTCCGCTGTCTGCCATCGGCGACAAGTTCCACGATTCCTTCGACACGGGAAAGGTGCCTCTCGCAATGTCCGGAATACCCGTTGCTTGAAATTTGATCACCGCTTTGTCGTCGAACCGACTCTGCAACTCGATATTGTAAACGCTGTGCTTTTTGTAGTCCGAAATGTTCCCGCCGATCGTGATCATGGCCAAGTTCTCTTGTCGAACGGGTTTCAAGTCGAGAGAGATGATCACGTGTTCCGAAATGTAGGATCGCTCCGCGCCCGTATCGATAAAGAACCTGAAGATCTTTCTCCCTTTGGGAACCTTCACCCAAACCAACCCTGTTTGGAAGAACACCAGTCCCCTTTCGATTGAGTTGCCCTGATCGGCTTCCAATTGAGTCGAGAAACACTCTACCGTTTGCCCTGCTCCTTTCTCGGAATTGCACATGATTGTGAAATGCGCTCTGCTGCACTTTTCGCACTTAACATTTTTTGCCCTGCATTTCTTTGCGTAATGATTTCTTCGTAGGCATTTGAAGCAGGCGTTGTTCCTCTCGCAAAGGTCCTTTCTTTCCTCATATGATAAGGATTTTTTGCACGCTTTGGATTCGTGCTTCGAGCTAGAGCAAAATACGCAAGAATGATCGACGTCTGAGGTTTTTGCGAGAAGACCAACGCTGCTTTTGCCCTGCTCGTTAGGCGCACTCCTCCAGTTGCCAGAAGACGGCTGCCTGCTCTTATCTCTAGAGCTGAAATCCCTACTGAATCGGCCACCGGAAGAACTGCTGGGTCCTGTAGACTCCGAGAACCCACAGGATCTTTTGATCTCTACCTCTTTCTCTAGGTATTCTAATAAAAGTTTCAATTCGCTGTCTGAGCCGACTGGCGCTGTTATGCTATCGAAGTGCTTCCTAGTGAAGCCTTCACTCATCGCTCTCGGGAGACATTTGAGCACATCTTGTGCGACTGCCATCGAGATTGACTCGAAACTCTTTCCTAAAGAGAGCAGCGCCTTCACGTTCTGAGACAGCGATGAAACAAAGCGGAAAAACTTATCGTTGGCCTGGAGGTCCCTCGCTGTACAGAGTTTTCTGATCTCTAGAAGATGCTCCTTCTCAGCCGCTCTCGGGCATCCGAACTTCTTCTCGATGATGCTGACTGCCTCCTCGTACTGATTCGCACTGAATTCCAGATGAGCAATCTCGAATGCTGGTGAACCGGATAGTGCTTCCTTCAGTTGCGTGAACTTTTCAATCGGATCTATCTTCTTTGCGTGGACGTGGACGTTGAAGAGTTGCCACCATTCACGAAATTTCTTGCGGTCGCCTGTGAACTTCGGCAGTTTATAGCGCCTGCCTGAAGCTTGGCACGTGTAGACCGACTGGATCGGACTTTCCTGCTGCTGTGCTGTCGTCTGAGGAGGGACCGTCTTCGCCTTGAGCTGCGTCACCGTCGTTGCATACTGTCTGTCGTACATCGCGGCTCGCTCCATAGCGTCTTCGAACTGATCGATCGCGCACTTGATTAGGAGCGGCGTGATCTGGTTGTTCAGTTCTCTCAGTTCTGAGCAAATCGTCTCGAGTTCTGCCCACTCTGCAGTGAGTTTGTTCCATGTTTCGTCAACGGACACGTCTTCGCTCATCGTCTCTTCCACCTGTTTTATCTTCTTGGTGAGTCTTGCTCTGACTGATCTGCGCAGTTTGACGAACATAGCGAAGTTGGCAAGCTCATGATCTGTCGGCTTGCGCGCCCTGAGTTGAGATTCAGCTTTGAGTTCGAGCGCATCGGCCTCTTCCAGCCCGATCGGAGTGCTGTCTGTGGAATCCGTCGTTTTGGTCATTGCTGTGGATTGATTCCGTCACGGAATGACCTGGCTGGGGAAATATTTCCGCCCTTGGTGCCCTCGAGGCTCGACTGAATCCGCACGCGCTCGCTGCTGGTACCGGCGACGGCGTTAGGCTTAGCACGTCGGACCGGCGATAGGCGGTCCGACTCCTCGCCTTGGGCGAAATTTCTGGAACGTCGGCCCGGCTTTCTGGAGTCCTGTCGCCCGAAGCTGAGTGGTACTGAACCGCGTGTGGCGTGTCCCGAACGTTATCCGAAGTCAACTCGCCTGGAGTGGAGTGATCTGGAATCTCGGTCTGGAACCACGTTTCTGGAGGTGCTGGTTCTTCTAGTTCGCTGCCACCATGTGATGCCACTGTTTGGGCTCCACAGCGAGAAAGTGAAAACACTGTTTTCTGAGTTCTGGAACTCTCGCTAGGATCCCGTCGTGGCCGCCTTCGCAAGCCTGATACTGACTCGACTGACTCGACTCTCGCACGTGCGTGTGTGCACTCCCGCGAGAGCCGCGACGTGCTGGCGTTGGCTTCCACGGCGAGACCCCCGAGATATCTTTATTTATTTCAGCAATGTCTCTGTTACCTAATCATTGCGTGACAGTAGGGAAAGGGTACAGCCGACTAAGCATGGGGTTTTGGGCCTGTAACGTTTTCGGAAACCGATTATGGGGGGTGATAGCCCTCGGCTAGAGAAAAAATTTCGCCCGGGCAGAAGTTTCCCAGAAAGCGTCATTTTGGAAAAAAACGCACATCTTCGAAAATCAAAAAACCGTTGTTATTCGAAAACGGTGATAGATAGAAGGTCCCGGTTGGTTGGGTTCGAAAGATACACTTAAGGGCTATAAAATCATGCCGTTGGCGCAGATTTTTTTTCTGTTCTTCGTTGTTTTTTTTCGACTTCAAAAATTTTTTGGGCTCAAAAACCATGAAGAACTCCGTGTTCCTTAATGAGTCTCCACCTGTAGAGGGCCCTTGCACCCATAAAGATGCACAAGAATTTTCATCCCGATCGGATTAGTTCTTCGGGTCTTAATCCAAGCTTTTCTCTGTCTAACACATAGAACCATGCTTACGAGGATAAAATGCCGCAAAACCTCTGCCTACCATCATGAGAAGCCTGCTCAAGCTTGTTGAGTTGCGGATAACACGAGAAAGCGGATCTTGCCAAGGCACATAATGTTGTTTATTTACACGACAGTCACCATCAACTCAATCTTCGTCACTGTCTTCTTCGATAACTGGAACACTTGCCCCATCGTGAAACCGGGAGTTCAGAATCTCTGCCGGTCTTATGATTCTGGATAGATATCGCGCGTGAGAGAGGTAGTACACAACGGCCGCAACATGTGAGCAGCAACCGACGGTGCGGCTCCCGTTAGCACACTCGCAATAATGACGTCTTATTGCGGCGGGACCAATCGAGTCCGGCGCGTACTCGATGTAGCACCGGTAAATCTCCATTCTCACGTGACGGGATTGAACTTCCATCTTGAGGATGCAGCTGTTATCGACGTGCATTTTCAGGTTGATGGTGCCATCATCGTTCAACATCTCAGCGAGGTATGAAACCGATTGAGAAAGCTGATATGTCCCACTGAAAAAGATCTTCAGATCTCTCTCTGCCAGTTCGGGAAAGTCCGGAACAGATTCAGATGTCACGGCCGCCCAAGGTCTCTGCTTTCGGTTCCATCCATTTTCCTCAACCTCTCGCTGCAACGTATTCGGAACGTTAAGCATCAGTTGCATGCGTCCAACAACTTCATCGAACATGGTTTGATCAGATCGGAGACGTTGCCCGAATGTGTTGTTCAGGAAACACGCGATTCTCGTCAAGGCTCCGATCTTCGGCAGCAAGTCGTTGTCCACCCGGTGGTCGAGGATTCTGTATTTCTGCTTTATGATTCCATGGACAGCTTCTACGGCCCAGCGGATCTTCGTCACGAACCGAGAGTGATTAGCCTCGTCTGTGGGGAGCTGCTTACGGGTACCCTTCAGCGCTGGCATGTATACCCTCAGACCTTTCCCTTCCAAATGGGCTACCACGTCTCGGAATCCTCTATCTACGAAGCAGATATCACCAGGCCGGAGGAACCCCCCAAGACCAGCTGAATCCCCTACAGCGAGCTCCATGATGCGAGCGTCGTTGAGGTTCGCAGTATATGGTCCCAACATGTCGACGACGTATCCCGTGGTCGTACAAACAGTGAACGGCTTACAAAGCGTGGTTTTTTTCTGTCCAGAAAAGGACTTCCTCTGATAGCAACTGTTGGCACTCTTGCCGTGACGAAGATAGGTGCCATCATATATCAGTGCTAGACCATCCGATCCAGCATTCTGAGGGAAGAGCGTTCTTACGAAATCAGACGTTTCATGCTGGATCAAGTCTTCCCGAGTGCGCGCGGAGAAACCGAATCGATAAGGTAGAACGTCGTTCTCGAAGGCTTTCACCACGGAATCCACTATGGCGCTGACCTGTTGATGCCGCTCCAATCCAAACACAGAGGCAACCGTAACGTTCGAGTTCCCTGTCCGCATCTTGAAAAGGAAACTATGTGCCTTGGCAAGATCCGCTTTCTCGTGTTATGCGCAACTCAACAAGCTTGAGCAGGCTTCTCATGATGGTAGGCAGAGGTTTTGCGGCATTTTATCCTCGTAAGCATGGTTCTATGTGTTAGACAGAGAAAAGCTTGGATTAAGACCCGAAGAACTAATCCGATCGGGATGAAAATTCTTGTGCATCTTTATGGGTGCAAGGGCCCTCTACAGGTGGAGACTCATTAAGGAACACGGAGTTCTTCATGGTTTTTGAGCCCAAAAAATTTTTGAAGTCGAAAAAAAACAACGAAGAACAAAAAAAAAATCTGCGCCAACGGCATGATTTTATAGCCCTTAAGTGTATCTTTCGAACCCAACCAACCGGGACCTTCTATCTATCACTGTTTTCGAATAACAACGGTTTTTTGATTTTCAAAGATGTGCGTTTTTTTCCAAAATGACGCTTTCTGGGAAACTTCTGCCCGGGCGAAATTTTTTCTCTAGCCGAGGGCTATCACCCCCCATAATCGGTTTCCGAAAACGTTACAGGCCCAAAACCCCATGCTTAGTCGGCTGTACCCTTTACTATTCCTAACGACATGCACTTCTATTGACTTTTCTATCTTATGAATTCTGAGGTTGAGTTTTGCCCGGCCGTGAGTGAAGTTGAGTCCGCTCAAAGTTTTAATGAAGCTCTTCTCTTTTATTATTTTGTGCTTCAACTGCTTCATCGCTTCATAATTAATCAGCGTTGTATTGGATCCAGAATCATAGACGGCTTTCACATTCTGTTGCCTGTTGATGCTCACATTCAACTTTATCAGCGGTACAACTTCTTCCGGGCGATTCAGTTTTTTCCGTCGTCGGGTTGAATTTCGGAATAATTTTCTGAATCTGACGGCACTGCTTCGTTCAAGTTGACAGTCCGTTTTGGGAACGTCTTTCCTCTTGAGTTTCAGGTTTCATGTCGCTTTATTGTGTCTTTCAATAAAGGTTTGTACATATCGGGGTTGGAGCAAACCCGTGAGAGAAACAGATTTCCCATGGCTCCTCGGGGGCGGCACTTGGGTGTTAGGCGGACAGCGGAGCGGAGGTTGTTAGTGGTTACGTTGAAGAAGGCCTCTGTGTCATCGGATCGTATGATCCGCCGGAGAGCTCGACGGTCTGCACAAGAGTGGAGCTCCTCGAGGGCGGGGATGCAGATAGAGTCCTTGGGGACCTTACATCGTGCGGCAATACGACTTATGAACCTCCGTCTGACAGATTCGAGAAGGCTCATATCACAGTTTAACGACGGCGACCAGATAGGGGCGCAGTAGAGAAGCCTAGGGACGACTAGAGTAGTATATAACTTCTGATAGTACTCCGGTCGAGTAATGGTGAAACAACGCATGCTAAGATTACAAATAGTGGCAGCGGAGGAGGCGAGCTGAGTGACGTGCTCCCTGAACTTGAAGTTTGGGGAGAACACGACCCCAAGATCTCTGACAGAGGCCACCTCGGGTATTGCGAAAGATCCCAGAACATACCTATATTCGTCGGGAGCGGTCTTGAGAAGTGCACATTTTGGCATCGAGATGTCAATGCCGTTTTCGGACGACCACCGTAACACACCATCGGCTGCGCTCTGAAGAAGTCGGCTCGAAGAGCCAGATGGATCAATATCAGTGTAAATCTTAAGATCATCAGCAAAAAGCTTATAAGAGATACCTTTGGGAATGTAATTGCCGATGTCAAGTATATACAAAGTCCAGAGAAGCGGACCAATAATTGATCCCTGGGGGACCCCACATGGGCAGGCCGCAGTTTCGGAGAAAGCGGAACCAACCCTGACCGTGAATTTACGGTCGGTGAGGTACGCTTCAATCCAGTTGACAATCGAGGAACGTAAACCAAGGAGTCTCAGTTTGGACAACAGACGACCATGGTGAACTCTATCGAATGCCTTAGTGAAGTCGAAATATATACAGTGTACAGGTCGTCTATCAGAGACGGCAATTGTCCAGTCCCTAAGTACTTCAAGCAACTGAGACTCGGTAGAACGACCACGCGTAAACCCGTGCTGATTTGGGTCGAGGACACCATGAGCAGAGAGTACAGTAACAATGTGACGAGCAATGAGCTTTTCCATAACGAGACAAACGATAGAAGTCTGGGCTATCGGGCGGTAATTCTCCACAACAGTTTTGTCCTTTTTCTTGTGAATTGGGGTTACAATCGATGTTCTGAAGATGGACGGGACATTCGCCTCTGCGAGAGATCGAGTGAGTATAAGTGAAAGCGGATGAGCTAGGACAGTGGCGAGTTCTTTGAAAAAGATCGGCGGCAGTAAGTCCGGTGTGAGAGAGCACTTAGGCTTTAGATTTGTAAGAACCTCCGCAACAGTCTCTGGACTGAACTCAAGAGGCGGACTGTCTAGGAGCGTGACAGTACCATGGGCATCGGGAAGAAGACCTCTGTCGATCTTGTTTCTGTTGAAGCATTTCTCTGGTGGGTGATAGCGATTGTAGAGCTTCAAAGATTCGCAAAGATGGCATGGCTTTTTTTTCCGCTGCCTTCGCGTTCTCTGTCTTGAAATCCGACTTTGACCTCAGATCTCTTGGGGTTTCTTTCCGCTGAAGAGCCCCAGATTCGTATCTGCCCAGCTTGTTGATCAGTTGATCCGTGCTGAGAATCTCCTCTCGATCAAGTTTGTCCTGGATTTCTATTGGAAGTCCCACAACGATGAGGTTGATTCTCGACACCGGGGTCATGGTTTTTTCCACTTCCAGTATCAGGCGCTCTTTCTTCAACGCATAGTCGACGAGCGAACCGGACATGTGTCTGAACGCGAATGCGTATCGAACTTTTGACCAACCTTTGTCACCAAAGACTGTCAGGAAGGATAGTTTCCACAGGTTCCAATCGTCCGCTGCCAGCTTCATTTTTGAAGATCGATACCATTCCTCAGCACTGTTTTTCACAAACACTTTCAGGCACTTGATTTTGAGCTCATCTGTAGAAATTTCGAATCTCGCACACTCTGCCAGGAACGCATCAAGCCAGTCTGCTGCTTTCTCTTTTCCAGTGAAGGGATCAATGCTGAATTTCTTTTCCAAGTCAGTCATCTTGAATTCTTTTGGCTTCTTCTCGATGGGTTCTCTCAATGCGGCGAGCACTTCATCCAAGCCAGCAGGAGTTTCCGACTTTGATGAGGATTTTCTTGGTCGAATTTCAGTCTCTTCGAAATACTTATCTTCAATGGCGAAGTTTCCATCCTCGTCGGTATATTTGACAAGCAAGTCGTCACTGATGGTGAGGTGCAGGTTCCGAAAGTGTCCGGGCTTTGTGAGACATTTCGCGGCATTCGACACTGATGGCAGGTTGAAAATATCCTTGTGATGATCTTGAGCTTGGTATTCGATAGGCACTAAGAAGTTGACTGAGTCTGAGAGCAGTCTCATGCTCTCTAAACATAGGACAGTCGCTCCTTTATCTGTTGATTTTTTCACCACTCGGATCACAACCTTTGTAGTCATCTTGGTCGTTAACGAAAATCGATTTGTAATGTCGATTTAGAACCCGATCGATTTGCCTTGAAAAAGGAAATCAGATTTATTGATTTGGTCTTGCAACGTAGGGTTTTACAACATCTTGTCAGCTCTTGATTATTCACAATTAGAAATACCTTGAAAAAGGAAATCGATTTTCGAAGTTATTGCTCGCGATCCACTTAGCCGTTGGTTCCAGTCTACTGAGATCGCACGTGGAAGCCACAGAAATTCCGCGCTTCCGAGAGTAAGGGAGACGCGCGACTTTCAAAATTTGAGTCGACGAAACAATGGAGACCACAATTTTACATTTTTGAGTAATTTTCGGGTTGGTTTCCTGATTTTTCTGATGATAACTCGATTTTCTCGGAAACCAAGATAGCTAGCGAGCTGATTCCGATTCCATTGGATTTGTGAGCGCTTTTTACGTAGAAAACAATGTCCAGGCGGGGATCAGGGACAAATTCTGAGCCTTGAACCTAACATTCTTCGGCCTCGACCAATATTTTAGAGTGATTTTCGGGTTGGAAATTTCCTGATTTTTCCGATGATAACTCGATTTTCTCGAAAACTAAGACAAAGGGAGCTGATTCCGGTTCCATTGGATTTGTGAGCACTTTTTACGTAGACAAAAATGTCCTGGCGGGAGGGAGAGACAAATTCTGAGCCTTGAACCTGACAAATTTCGGCCTCAACCGATATTTTCGAGTGATTTTCGGGTTGGAAATTTCCTGATTTTTCTGATGATAACTCGATTTTCTCGGAAACCAAGATAGCTAGCGAGCTGATTCCGGTTCCATTGGATTTGTGAGCGCTTTTTACGTAGAAAACAATGTCCAGGCGGGGATCAGGGGCAAATTCTGAGCCTTGGGACCTGACATTCTTCGGCCTCGACTAGGGCTCGGAAGAACCGGTTCTGACCGGTTGGAACCGGTTTTGACCGGTTGGAACCCGTGAAAAACTCGATTTTCTCGAAAACTAAGATAGCTAGGGAGTTGATTCCGGTTCCATTGGATTTGTGAGCACTTTTCCCGTCGAAAACAATGTCCAGGCGGGAAGAAGGGGCAAATTCTGAGCCTTGAACCTGACATTCTTCGGCCTCGACCAATACCCGGAAGTCTTGCGTATAAGGAACCCCGTTTTCCGGAAAAGTGTCGATCGTATAGAGAACTTTTCCTATAAAGGACTTTTCGTATAAAGGACTTCTCGTATGGAGAACTTTTCCGTATGAGTGACACTCGCGGCGCCCCGGGGTGCCGCAACACTCCATGGGTCTAGCTATGTATCTTGCGACGCCCGGGGTGCCGCAACACCACATGTACCCGGCTATATCGCGGCGCCCCGGGGTGCCGCAACACCCCATGGACCCTGCCATATCACGACGCCCCAGGGTGCCGCAACACCACATGTACCCGGCTATATCGCGGCGCCCTGGGATGCCGCAACACCTCATGAGTCTGGTTATATCGCGGCGCCCCACGGTGCCGCAACACCTCATGAGTCTGGTTATATCGCGGCGCCTCAGGGTGCCGCAACACCCCATGGACCCGGCCATATCGCGGCGCCCCGGGTGCTGCAACACCACCTGGGTGTGGCTATATCGCGGCGCCCCGGGGTGCCGCAACACCTCATGGGTCTGGCTATCTCGCAGCGCTCAAAGTTGCAGGATCTTATGGGTCCGGCTATTTCGCGGCACCCCGGGGCGCCGTGAGTGTCCTCTGTACGAAAAGTCCCTCATACGGAAAGTTCCTTATACGAAAAGTCCTTTATAAGAAAAGTTCTCTATACGAAAAGTCCTTTATACGAAAAATCCTTTATACGAAAAGTCCTTTATACGGGAAGTCCTTTATAAGAACAGTTCTCCATACGAAAAGTCCTTTATACGAAAAGTTTTCTATACGAAAAGTCCTTTATACGGAAAGTCCGTTATACGAAAAGTCCTTTATACGAAAAGTCCTCTATACGATAAGTTCTTTACACGCAAGACTTTAGGGTACTTTCGAGTGATTTTCGGGGTCGAAAATTTCCCGATTTCTCCGATGATAACTCGATTTACTCGAAAACTGAGATGGCTAGCGGGCTTATTCCGGTTTCATTGGATTTGTGAGCACTTTTTACGTAGAAAAAAATGTCCTGGCGGGAGGGAGAGACAAATTCTGAGCCTTGAACCTAACATTCTTCGGCCTCAACCGATATTTTCGAGTGATTTTCGGGTCGGAAATTTCCTGATTTTTCCGATGATAACTCGATTTTCTCGAAAACTAAGACAGCTAGGGAGCTGATTTCGGTTCCATTGGATTTGTGCGCTCGTTTCACGTAGAAAACAATGTTCGTTCGGGAGGTAGGGACGAATTCTGAGCCTTGAACCTGACATTTTTCGGCCTCAACCGATATTTTCGAGTGATTTTCGGGTTGGAAATTTCCTGATTTTTCTGATCATAACTCGATTTTCTCGGAAACCAAGATAGCTAGCGAGCTGATTCCGGTTCCATTGGATTTGTGAGCACTTTTTACGTAGAAAACAATGTCCAGGCGGAAGGAAGGGGCAAATTCTGAGCCTTGAACCTGATATTCTTCGGCCTCGACCAATATTTTCGAGTGATTTCGGGTCAAAAATTTCCTGATTTTCCCGATGAGAACTCGATTTTCTCGGAAACCAAGATAGCTTACGATCAGATTCCGATTACATTAGATTTGTGAGCACTTTTTACGTGGAAAACAATCTGCAGGCCGGGAACAGGGGCAAATACTGAGCCTTGAACTCGACATTCTTCGGCCTCAACCGATATTTTCGAGTGATTTTCGGGTTGGATTTACCTGATTTTTCTGATGAAAACTCGATTATCTCGGAAACTAAGATAGCTAGCGAGCTGATCCCGGTTCTATTAGATTTGTGAGCGCTTTTCACGTGGGAAACAATGTCCAGGCGGAAGGAAGGGGCAAATTCTGAGCCTTGAACCTGATATTCTTCGGCCTCCACCAATATTTTTGAGTGATTTTCGGTTGGAAATTTCCTGATTTTTCTAATGATAACTCGATTCTCTCGAAAACCAAGATAGCTAGCGAGCTGATTCCGGTTTCATTGGATTTGTGAGCAGTTTGCACGCGGAAAACAATGTCCAGGCGGGAGGAAGGGGCAAATTCTGAGCCTTGAACCTAACATTCTTCGGCGTCGACCAATATTTTTGAGTGATTTTCGGGTTGGAAATTTCCTGATTTTTCTGATGATAACTCCATTTTCTCGGAAACCAAGATAGCTAGCGAGCTGATTCCGGTTCCATTGGATTTGTGAGCACTTTTTACGCGGAAAACAATGTCGAGGCGGGGATCAGGGGCGAATTCCGAGCCTCGAACCTAACATTCTTCGGCCTCCACCAATATTTTTGAGTGATTTTCGGTTGAAAATTTCCTGATTTTTCTAATGATAACTCGATTCTCTCGAAAACCAAGATAGCTAGCGAGCTGATTCCGGTTCCATTGGATTTATGAGCACTTTGCACGCGGAAAACAATGTCCAGGCGGGAGGGAAGGGGCAAATTCTGTTGAATATCGTCCAAGATATTCTGTGATTGTTATTTTCGTCAACAGCTTTCCAGCACCAAGGTCACTTCAAATTACTTTCGGAAGATGACCATCCCATTTTACTTTCAGTGTTTCCATTGTTCTCGTAATCACAGTATTTTCTTCTGTGTGCGGTAATCGCCTATTGTTCCGCTGGTGTTGTGCCAGACTTTTCTGTACACTGATTGACACCACTGAGACAGTGGCTAGCTGGAAGATATATAAGGCACCCAATAAACATGCGGTGGTACCGAGTTGAAGACCAGTGCAAGGGAAACCTCTGCACGAGCAACTGCTCCCGCTTTGTACGCATTGCAACTGCTCGTCTTCTTTGATCTAGTGCTGGTGACCACAGGATCGAGAGCGAAGGATCGTTTTGGAGAGCCTGATCGAGACGCCACTGAGCGAAGAGAATCTGACCTTCCATCAACGTTATCAGCACGACGACTTTGTCTTAATCAGCTCACTAAAACGTAAGTAACCTGTTCGCCAAACTTCTAGACATCCTGTCAGACCCCGTTGAGGTCACTATGCCGGACAACAAGGGAGCATCGGGTGTTGGAGCGGATCCAGCGCCAGCTGCGAGCCAATCCCCCGATGCAACCGTGAAAGAAAGTCCTGTACCTCTACTTGGTCGTCCCCGTGGAAAGAGCCCCGAAATTCTACTTGAGGATGGTTCGAATTATCTGTCTTGGAAAACCGTGATGGAGTTCCTCCTACGCGGAGAACAGCATGCCTGGGAGGCAACCAGCGGTACTTTAACTCCAGACGCAGATGCGACGTCCCAGAAATCCAAGAACTTCAAAATCGGTGATGAAATGGCAAAGCTGATCCTCATAAGCGCAATCCATCCCAATATCGTTCTCAATCAATTCTATGGTACGGTCTCTGCTCAATCAGCTTCTACTATTTGGACATCCATTCAGAAATTGTTCATTGGTCAAAGCGGTATTCTAAAGCAGCAAGCAATGACAAACTTCACCAATTACAAATACATCGCATCTGATTCTGTAGAGCAAAACCTGAATCGTTTCAAGCAGATCATTTTCAAACTCGAAGAGCAGGGAACCACGATTGGTAATACGATGAAATGTGCAAAATTGGTAGCCAGCCTACCGTCCAGCTGGGAGGGATTGAAACTAGCTTGGGGAACAAGAGAAGAATCTGCCATACTCCCCTCAAGCCTCTATGAGTTGATCATTGCTGAATCCAACAGGCGAAAAGAGGCTGGTTCTGATGTGAATCAAACCGAAGCCCTTTTCTCGCGAATGAAGATTCAAAAACGCGGCTTTCGCCAGAACCGATTTAATAGAAGTACCGGCAAGTCTAAGCGATCAAATTGGAATCGCAGACAAGACACTCATGTGACCAATCAGGAAACCGTAGTAACTTGTTACAACTGCGGCCAAAAGGGTCACACGAAGTGGCAATGCCGATCTAAGCCGAAAAAGAATAACCGGAAGAAGGTTGCTGTTAATAACGTTGAAGCGTTACTGGCCCTCTGCAGCAACGACCACGGAAAAGATGAATATGAGTTCGTGGCTGACTCTGGCTCGAGTCACCACATTGTATTTGACAAACGTTGGTTTGTCTCGTATGAAAAGTTTGTGAACCCCCGGGAAGTCAGACTCGGTGGTACCGGAACTCTGCAGGCAGGGGGGAACGGGCACCGTTCATTTGGCTGTTCACAACAATGATCATACCAGTATTCTTGAGCTCAAGGAGGTCCTCTACGTTAAGCGTATGAGAAGGAACCTCATTTCAGTCAGCAAACTCACTGACGACGGATACAAAGTATCCATTGATGCAACCGGTTTACACGTGTCTAATGAAAACGTAAATATTACGGCCGACCGGATCAACGATTTATTTGTGTTGAGAGCTAATATCCCGGAGGTGGATATGGGTCAAAAGAATGGTGAGTGCTTCGCATTAGACGTAAGTCAAGGAGCACGTGGAAGCTTGAGCCTGATGCTCGCCCACAAGACGCTAGCGCATATCGGAAAAGAAAAGATTAAAACCATTCTAGCTCGTGAAGGCATCAAATACCAGGACGACATGGATGCTTGAGAAGCCTGTATTCAAGGCAAACAGCATCGGGCCTCATACAGATCTCGACCTAAACGGTCGAAAGCTCGGTCCGCAGGTTATGTAAGTGCTGACCTGTGTAGTCTATCTGAAAAGTCTTTGGGAGGCTCCAAGCATTTCCTGACTATCAGCGATGAGTTTAGCAAGTTCAGAAAAGTGTACTTCCTCAAGACGAAAGATCAAACCCCCGACTTGGTATAGCAATTCATTGCGTGGTTTCGAAACAATGTTGGTCACGATATAAAGCAATTCCATTCAGATCAAGGTTCAGAATTTAAAAATGAAAAAGTAAGAAAGATACTGGCTGATATCGGCGCGACCCAGACGTTCAGCTGTGCTTACACAGCGGAGCAGAATGGGGTAGCGGAGCGTTTGAACAGAACGCTGTTAGATCTCACCAGAACCATTCTTATCGAAACAAATCTACCAAAATTTCTCTGGGCCGAAATAATCTCTAGCTGTGCTAAGATTCTCAATATGGTGACCATTTGTGAAGAAACCCAGTTATCTGCGTATGAAACCTTGCTTAAAAGGAAACCCTACCTAGCCAGACTGCATCCTATTGGAACCAAGTGCTTTGTGCTCAATGAAGTTCCAAATCGTAGGAAACTTGACAACCGAGGTGTGCCAGCAGTGCTCGTTGGCTACGTTGATCAAGGTAGAGGCTATAAGGTATGGAATCCAGATAACAATGCTATTCGAGTGTCGAAAAATGTAGTGTTCCCAAAATTGGGAATCTTTACGTCAACGGAAGAACAGGAAGAGCTCATCGAAGTAGACGATCCAACGGATGAAAATAATCCGTCTGTACCAGATGAATCATCGGATGTACAAGCTGCTAGTGTCAATGAACCAGCAGCCGTTTTTGAAACTGACGAATCGAACACCAGAGTTCTTAGAGATCGAACCAAGCTAAAAAGACCTGAACGCTATGAAGCTAGCCTTGTACAAACAAACAGCGATGGCGGTCAATTGTTGATCGAGCCACAGAGCTACGAAGAAGCTATGGAATCGCCGGACAGAGAACATTGGAAGAATGCGATGGAGGCTGAGATGAAGTCTCTCATGGACATGGGAACCTGGGAATTGGTCGATCCGATGCCATCACAGAAACCTGTTGGTTGCCGATGGCTCTACCGGATCAAGACATCAGAAACCGGTTCCCTGTCTAGATACAAAGCTCGACTTGTGGCCAAAGGCTACTCTCAACAAAAGGGAATTCATTACAACGAAATGTTCTGCCCAGTTGTACGGTTCGATAGTCTAAGAGTAATCCTGAGTATAGCAGCTGAAGAAAAGCTTGAGCTATACCAGTTTGATGTGAAGACTGCGTTTCTCTGTGCAGATCTTCATGAGACGGTTTACATGACACAACCGCCTGGTTTCGAAGTCGGAAAGAATAAAGTATGCAGACTCAAGAAAGCCTTGTACGGGTTGAAACAGTCACCGAAAATGTTCCACGAGAAAATGAAGGAGCTACTCCTGGCTCAGAATTGTGTTCAGTCAAAAACTGACCCTTGCATTTTTATGAGTAATGGCAAGGATCGTCTCATTTTCTGCGTATACGTCGATGACGTTTTGGTGGCTGGAAGTTCAAAGCAAATTATCGAACAATCCATAAAGCGGCTTCAAGAGAAACTTGAGATCACATACCAACCCCTCTCGTATTTTCTCGGCATACAGTTCAGACGCACTCCCGAGGGAGGCATCTGTATGTTCCAACAAAAGTATGCTCTTGAGGTAATCGAGAGATTTGGTATGAGCAACAGTAAGCCAGTGGCAACGCCGATGGACAATGCGATCTATTCGGATACTACGAGCGAGGAAACGGATCAAGAATATCCGTACAGACAAATCATAGGATCTCTCATGTATCTGTCCGTCTGTACGAGATTCGACATCTCCTTCGCCGTGGGTTACTTGTCAAGATATCTCGACAAGTACACGAAGAAACACTGGACTGCTGCGTTGAGAGTGTTGAAATATTTGAAAGACACCTCAAACTACGGAATCCATTTTGGAGGCAACAATGCTCTAGAATTTCAAGCATTTTGTGACTCGGATTTCGCAGGTGACGTTGAAACAAGGAGATCAACCAGCGGAGAAATATTCAAACGTTACGGGGGAGCCATACTCTGGGGAAGCTCCCGCCAACCACACACGACGCTGAGCTCATGCGAAGCTGAGCTAGTAAGCGCGTGTTCAGCATGCAAGTCGGCTCTCTGGCTGAAACAGTTACTGAGTGAATTGGGTCATCCGGTTACTCCCGTTCTACAGATCGACAATCTCTCAACGATTCAACTGATCAAGAACTCTCAATTTCACAAGAGAACTAAACATATCTCAATTCGATATCATTTCATCAAAGAATTAGTTGAAAGGGGAGAGATTGAGCTGACCCATACCTCGACAATTAACCAAGCCGCCGACATTTTAACGAAGCCTTTAATTAAGGTCGTATTCCGAAGAATCAGGGAGCTATGTGGTCTAAAACCATGCTCGTAGTTATCATCCTGATTCTACTAACCAAACCTGCATGCCCCTTCTTCAAATACTCCGACTGTAACCCAGACTGCATTCATTACAATGCAAGTTGCACGATTGTCGAAATTAATCCAGACTACTTCATAAACCGATGTACTGTATCGGAAGGCGTTTGTGAAGAAAACGCATCTCCAACGGAAGTCTGTCTGCGGCCGAACGCGCCTCCGCTAGGTGGAGGCGACATCTGGCCTGATTTCGAAAGGCATAAGCATCACCCAACTCCCAGAAAATCTGACGAGTGCTTAAAGTGGAAGATCGCGTCAATTGCTATGTCCTGCCTGACGATGGCGTACATCGTTCTAAGAGTAATATCATTGACTGTTAAGAATATTAGAAACAGAAGATATGAACTTCTACCTGGTCACTCCAACCGTGGAGTTTATCAAGAAACAGTCCAGGACATAGAAGAATAATGGAACTACTTCTCCTCTGCACTCATCTGGTGAAAACAGGAAAACACACTCACTCAGAAAATACTCAACAAAGAAATCACTTTATTACATCATATCGCTTCTTGTCAGCGCAATAGTCTATGAGGGAGTCCCCCCTAGAGGGGCGAACGTGGACAGAACCTCTGATTGGAACACGGCCCTGTCCCCACACGCAGACTCCTGCATCAGCAGAGAAACAGAAATATCCTCTGCCAACTTCGCGGCATAAATATGACGACAGGTTGATCACTTCGAATGCCTCAGTGATCCCTTTCGTCTCTTCCTCTGCAGCGCTCGACTCTTCTGACGAAGCGATGGTGGTTACCTCCATGAGGGATAATACCTCAGTCGGATCGGTAGAACAAGTCACTCTCTCAATCAGAACACTGGCTGAATTTGGAATTTGTGTCAAGCTCCAATGGAGCATCACACCTGAAAACCGAGGAAACCGCTATCAGCATGGCCACTCAAAATTAAGGCACTGGGAGATGGACGATTAAAATCAAATCTTCACAACAATATCAGCTTACCAGTGCCAATAACGAGTGCCAAAAGAAACATGAACTGAACACAACGATGCTGACGGTTTTACATTTCCTGAAAAGGGAGGTGGGTGGCCACCAACTACGAACTGGACTTTCCGTCCCTCGAGACACTTCATTGATAGCTCTGCCTATTTCACTCATGTTGAAGAGTTCAGCCGAGCTGTCGGATCCAGGGTTCTGCATTCGATACTCGGTGAACGCACCACGAGTGAAATCTGGCCTTGCGGGTTTAGTCCAGCGACCACGTCTGCGATTATCTGGCATCTCAAAGAGAATGAACTGGAGTTCGTTGAAATCAATTGGATCAAACTTTCGAGAAACTCTTTCCCATAGAGAGAGTTTGGATCTCTGGATGTTCATGCACATCCATTGACCTGAAAAAATTCCTCGAAGCCAAACTCAACAGAAAATATCCGATTTCAACCATCGCACCTCCAAGCGTTCTCCAATGTTGACCCGTCTAACGACTCCTGACTCGAAAAGACAACCAGAAGCTCATGAATCGAAGCAGAGCTCGTCGAACGATGAACCAATTGTCATCAAGGAAAAGGAACCGACTACAAATGAGGAACCGATCGTCATCAAGGACGACATCGAAACTTCAGGAGACAATCCCATCGTAATCGAAGAGGATCAAGCTACAACAAATGATGAACCCATCGTGATCTACGATTCTGATTCAGATGGTCCCACCGTAAGCATCTCAAATTCGAGCAATGACGACTCAGATTACTTTTACGACGTCGACGAAGAAGACGACTGGCTGGATGACCCACATCTGGCATCATGCTATCGAGACTATGAGTGAATTGAGCAGCAGAGAGGAGAAGCGCATCGCCTGCGCGTTCCAAAGACGCACGTTTGATACCCACATTTTTGTTAGGTAGGGTGAAGGCAATTATCCCAAGTATTCAAAAGAAAAGCTGTCTGGAAAACGGGGGAGATTGTTGAATATCGTCCAAGATATTCTGTGATTGTTATTTTCGTCAACAGCCTTTCAGCACCAAGGTCACTTCAAATTACTTTCGGGAGACGACCATCCCATTTTACTTTCAGTTTTTCCATTGTTCTCGTAATCACAGTATTTTCTTCTGTGTGCGGTAATCGCCTATTGTTCCGCTGGTGTTGTGCCAGACTTTTCTGTACACTGATTGACACCACTGAGACAGTGGCTAGCTGGAAGATATATAAGGCACCCAATAAACATGCGGTGGTACCGAGTTGAAGACCAGTGCAAGGGAAACCTCTGCACGAGCAACTGCTCCCGCTTTGTACGCATTGCAACTGCTTGTCTTCTTTGATCTAGTGCTAGTGACCACAGGATCGAGAGCGAAGGATCGTTTTGGAGAGCCTGATCGAGACGCCACTGAGCGAAGAGAATCTGACCTTCCATCAAATTCTGAGCCTTGAACCTAACATTCTTCGGCGTCGACCAATATTTTTGAGTGATTTTCGGGTTGGAAATTTCCTGATTTTTCTAATGATAACTCGATTTTCTCGAAAACCGAGATAGCTAGCGAGCTGATTCCGGTTCCATTGGATTTGTGAGCACTTTGCACGCGGAAGACAATGTCCAGGCGAGGATCAGGGGCGAATTCTGAGTTCTGAACCTGACATTCTTCGGCCTCGACCAATACCCTAAAGTCTTGCGTATGAGGAACCCCGTTTTCCGGAAAAGTGTCGATCGTATAGAGAACTTTCCGTATAAAGTACTTTTCCGATAAAGGACTTTTCGTATAGAGAACTTCTCGTATAAAGGACTTTTCGTATAGAGAACTTTTCGTATAAACAACTTTTCGTATAGAGAAGTTTTCGTACGAAGGACTTCTCGTATAAAGGACTTTTCGTATACAGGACTTTTCGTATGGAGAACTTCTCGTATGGAGGACTTTTCCGTATGAGGGACACTCGCGGCGCCCCAGGGTGCCGCAACACTCCATGGGTCTAGCTATCTTGCGACGCCCGGGGTGCCGCAACACCACATGTACCCGGGCATATCACGGCGCCCCAGGGTGCCGCAACACCACATGTACCCGGGCATATCACGGCGCCCCAGGGTGCCGCAACACCACATGTACCCGGCTATATCGCGGCGCCCCGGGGTGCCGCAACACCTCATGGACCCGGGCATATCACGGCGCCCCAGGGTGCCGCAACACATCATGGACCCGGGCATATCACGGCGCCCCGGGGTGCCGCAACACCACATGTACCCGGGCATATCACGGCGCCCCAGGGTGCCGCAACACCAGATGTGAGCGGCCATATCGCGGCGCCCCAGGGTGCCGCAACACCTCATGGACCCGGGCATATCACGGCGCCCCAGGGTGCCGCAACACCAGATGTGAGCGGCCATATCGCGGCGCCCCAGGGTGCCGCAACACCACATGTACCCGGCTATATCACGGCGCCCCGGGGTGCCGCAACACCTCATGGACCCGGGCATATCACGGCGCCCCGGGGTGCCGCAACACCACATGTACCCGGCTATATCGCGGCGGCCCGGGGTGCCGCAACACCTCATGGGTCTGGCTATCTCGCAGCGCTCAGAGTTGCCGCCGGACCTTATGGGTCCGGCTATCTCACGGCGCCCCAGGGTGCCGCAACACCACATGTACCCGGCTATATCACGGCGCCCCGGGGTGCCGCAACACCTCATGGACCCGGGCATATCACGGCGCCCCGGGGTGCCGCAACACCACATGTACCCGGCTATATCGCGGCGCCCCGGGGTGCCGCAACACCTCATGGGTCTGGCTATCTCGCAGCGCTCAGAGTTGCCGCCGGACCTTATGGGTCCGGCTATCTCACGGCACCCCGGGGCGCCGTGAGTGTCCTCTGTACGAAAAGTCCCTCATACGGGAAGTTCTTTATACGAAAAGTCCTTTATACGAAAAGTTCTCCATACGAAAATTCCTTTATTCGAAAAGTCCTTTATACGAAAAGTTCTCTATACGGAAAGTCCTTTATACGAAAAGTTCTCCATACGAAAAGTCCTTTAAACGGAAAGTTCGCTATACGAAAAGTCCTTTCTACGGAAAGTCCGTTATACGAAAAGTCCTTAATACGAAAAGTCCTCTATACGATAAGTCCTTCATACGCAAGACTTTAGGGTACTTTCGAGTGATTTTCGGGGTCGAAAATCTCCTGATTTCTCCGATGATAACTCGATTTCCTCGAAAACTAAGATGACTAGCGGTCTGATTCCGGTTCCATTGGATTTGTGAGCACTTTTTACGTAGAAAAAAATGTCCAGGCGGGAGGAAGGGGCAAATTCTGAGCCTTGAACCTAACATTCTCCGGCCTCAACCGATATTTTCGAGTGATTTTCGGGTCGGAAATTTCCTGATTTTTCCGATGATAACTCGATTTTCTCGAAAACTAGGATAGCTAGGGAGCTGATTCCGGTTCCATTGGATTTGTGCGCTCTTTTCACGTAGAAAATAATGTTCGTTCGGGGGGTAGGGGCGAATTCTGAGCCTTGAACCTGACATTCTTCGGCCTCGACTAGGGCTCGCAAAAACCGGTTCCGACCGGTTGGAACCGGTTCTGGCCGGTTGGAGCCGGTTCTGACCGGCTGGAACTAGTTCTGACCGGTTGGAACCAGTTCTGACCGGTTGGAGCCGGTTTTGACCGGTTGGAACCCGTGAAAAACTCGATTTTCTAGAAAACTACTAAGTAAACATATGTTTTGGTAAAAAACAATTGCCGGTCCCGCTATGATGGATGGAGAGGCCTTGGTCCAAGAAGTAAAACGCGCAGTAGCTAGCCGGCTATCAGGCCCTTCTTGATAGTTAAAACGATCGAAAACTTCAGGAGAGACCTATATGAGCAATTTTCAAATGCATGCCATTTCGCTCTCGACGGGGCACACTGGGTCCAGAGCGGAAAAAAATGGCGCGCACAGCGGTGCAGCAGCGGTAGCGGGCAACGGGCAGTGCGCGCTTCCAATCAACGCACCGAGTAGTCGTTTTTGACCTCGTTTCTTCGACCAACCCGCGATTTCCAGTATAAAACCTGAACACCCGCCTCGGCAGAAGATTAGAGAACGTTTACGAAGCTGGCCAATTATTATTGAAAAATTTCGCGCAGTGATAAAGTCCAAGTCAAGGAGCTTGGCCGCCCCTGTCCGTCGCATAATGCGATGCCCTCGGGTCGCGGAAAACTGTGAAAAGTAACGGGCGGAACCGAGCGAACTCATGAAATGAAGTTTTTTCGGTGCCCAGACTCCCGCGCCACCGGCCAGACTAGATTTCATGTGCAGAAAAGTGCAGAAACAGATTATTCCCGCAGCGAAAGCAACTCATCGTCTCGGCTCCGAGGCGTTCGATTTGAAGATTCAGGAGAAATGTTTTCGGTTGCGTAAACTCGTTTCCTAGGAGCAGATGAAGGGAGGACCAGATGAAAACCGATAGGATATCAATGGAATACCTATAGGATTTATTCGAACAATCACTCCGATGCTGTCGCGTCGACGCCCTCCAATAGCTGGAGAACTCTTTCGTTGAGGTTCGCAGGTGAAGGACGAGGAGGTCTTATGAAGCCGTGAAGGTATGGATCTGAAGCGGCGAGCATAAGATGGAAGACATCCTCATTTGTAGCACAACGATTCATTTTCCGCGAATGGTAGAGACGGTTGTATCGATAAACTTTGTTCTGAGCTTCCTGAGCTTCCTCGCTCAAGAGGCCGATCGGTAGGGACGCTTCCGAAATGATTTTACTGCCGTGTATCAGAATTTTATGTACCGTATTGGGCATAGGATACCACGGATAAATGTCGACATAACGTTGAGCCGTTTCGCGACAGAAACGGTCGAATTTTTCAGCATCGATCTGAGCGTTGCAATTAATGGTATCGAGAATCGTTCCGAACCTATCTATGAGCTCCTCATCAACTTTGGTGATTTCCGCCGTGAGGGCGGGCTTGGCAAAAAATCGCCGGGAAGTATTCCCGTCATTGGAGTTACCCATTGTTTGTATCACATAATCTACCTTTATACCGAGTTTGGAGCGGAATTTCTCTTGGATTGCTTTCTTAGTAGCGGCTTTCAAATGAGCGACGTCTGCTTTGGTTATCCATCTCTTGAACTCCATTCTGTAAGCAATGTGCAAAATACACTCCATAAACTTTATCCGAGCATGTAGGGGAGAAATAGCATTAGTCAGAATCGGAAGCGACCGAGCGCGGTTGTAAACGAGATCCAGATTGTTCATTTCGGATGGCGCACATTGACAGATCGAGCACCTTTGCATGCCCGGAGTATTGTTCACGACTTGCAGTATTTTCCCGTCGATCATGGAAAGAATCATTTCGAAAGTGACATGGGAAGAATGGCCTTGACGTTCAAACGTGAAAGTTCTCAGGCTCCTTATCTGGTCTTCCATGCGTTCAATCTCCTCTTTGATAACTTCCGAGCTCTCCTTGATGAATTGGAATCGCACCGGCCTACAAAATCTCGTGGAAGAGGGGCTGGAATTCTCCCAAAGAAGGGTTTCGGGAGCGTTCGTACTGATCAGTTTGAGTGGAACTAACGAGGTCAAGAAGATGCTTCCATCAGATACAGTGGAATCGGAGAACTTTTGTTTGTATTCGCTATGGCCGGAAGAACCGTCGCAGCCCCACTTAGTGATCATTGTAAGGTGAGGTGTCGGGATGGTTACGTCCTTCAAAGATTCCGAACTTAGCAATCTCTTGCATGTATGGTCTAACAAATCTTGGAGTTCGACTCGAGCCTCGCTTTCGGTTACTTCCACCTTCTCTGGATAACAAGTTTTCTTAGCCGCAGTCACTTCACGATACGTTGGTAGTACATCAAGACCGCAGTCCTTCAATTCCAACCGAATATACTCGTATTGGAACTTGCTCAGATGGGCGCCGATCAAGATGCCACACGCTCTCTCAGGTGTGATACTTGGGATTTGTGCGGCCTTTCGGAGGAGTTCCGGATCGGTATCTGCCTGGAGATTTCTGATTTTTAGTCGTTTTGCTCGCGCTCCACAATCACCGAAATTCTTCCTGGGTCTCCCCCTTGGTCTTCTCCTCCTTGAGCCATCAGAGGTTCCAGCCGGGGAAGCTTCTGGGACTCCAGGAGCTTCGCTCCCAATACAGAACTCGCCCCTAAGCAATGTAGCATATTTCGTTTCGAAGTCCTCCCGATTCCGGGAGACTTTCCTCCATCCTGCTTTGACAGCGGGAATAAAGGTTTTTTTGAAGGAAATATCGCAGTTTCCCGAGCTGGAATGGCGTAAGGGTGGGATGGAGAGTTTGAATTGCAATCATGCATCGGTCGAGCTTCTTGCCATTCGCGATGACGAGCTCGAACAGCTCCTGGTGCGAAATTCGCAGGGCCTCCATGACACCTGTAGTGGAATTGATAAAGCCGGGAGGTTATTCGCCGGCAACGCTCTCAAAATGAGGGATGTATACAGCGACACCTCTTCACACCTAAACTCATCGAGCTGGCAAAAGCTGGTCGTTGCAACCCCTGAGGGATGCAGTACCAATCATGGAACATGTCCTACCTCAAAGTCGCTTCAATTGTCGTCTCCGAAATGCTCTCAAACTTGGGGATCCAGAATACCATATTTATTCGAATCTCGTAGTCTGCGCGTTGACCTGCGTTGCGCTGAGTTCCACCTAACGATTTCTTCCTATTCTTCGATTCCGCAACCTGTTTCATGGCGCTAGCGTCGACATCGCGCCTTAACGGAACCTGACAGGTTAGGAATGAGCGCCCTCTCCTGACGCGTTTCGAGAGCTGTCCAACGATACGAAGTTTTTCGAGCAGAATGGAAACTCAACCCTCGGACTCTACAATGTGTCCCAATCGGCTCTCAGGCGAGCAACGCTGAACGCCTTCCGTGTCCCTGAGGTTTCTCCTGCTACAAGCACTGATTTGCGTGAAGCCAAATTATCCCCTAGTACGTGGAAGCTTTTGCGCCCGTGAACAATGTACAGGGGAGGAGTTCCGTATTCCTTCCGTATCGGCCGTTCAGTAATTCTCCTGAAAGGGGCTGTATATCTTCGGTCATACCTCCTGTCCCTTCGGATCGATCCTCCTAGAGCAGCGGTTCCCGAACTTTTTCAAGGACGGGCCCATTCCCAGGGAAATCGACCTCTTTTAGACCCACTCCTAAGTTCCTTCCGAAAATCTCAGCTGGAATATAGATTTCGTCGACTCTCAAAATCGACACGAGTTCTATTTGTTGTTTATGATTCTTATGTTCTCCCTTTTGCCGTCAATCCTGTCCAAGCGAGGTGCCACCTGAAGCGTCCGATCGGCCTCCCGAGCAAGGAAGCTCAGAACATTATTATCGATACAACCGTCTCTATCACTCGCGGAAAATGAATCGTAATGCTCAAAATGAAGATGTAAAGGATTCAGCTCGTCGCAATGTAAACAATAATAAACCATCATCATCATTCCCTGAACAACTCTCCTTATTACATGGCGCAGTCGCGGAACTTGAGAAAAAAACAGTGATTGTGACGAGTGAACTACGCGAATCCTTGTGAAGAAGATCTAACGAAGATGCCGGACGAGACCTCAAGCCACTGCGGTCGAGAATCATGGATGCCAGTTCCCCGGGCAATGAAAGTCATCACCGGAGAAGATAACTCCAACAGGTGGCTCGAATTCGAGGACGCCTTTCACGATTTTTCGCTCGTGGAAAAGCTCTACCGGGAACCACCACCGATACAGATGGCAAAGTTTCGAGCAATCTTCGGTCAGGAGAACAGAGGAATCATCAAGAACCTGGATGTCGGTACGTTCGAAAACGACAGAGCGTCAGAACTAGGCCTAACTCCGTGTGCACAGCTGAAGGCGACCATTGAAGCTCTGAGCAAGCGATTCAAAGCCCACCGGAACGTCATATACCAACGTTTCGTCCTTTACCGTATGAAACAAAACCTCGGTGAAGCGGCTAAGGATTTCTTCGACAGAGTGAACAAACAAATCAAGAAGTGCGACTTCGGAGGGGAGGCAAAAGACACGCTCCGAGATGTTCTCGTCATCGGAACCCGACACTCGAAAGCACAAGAGGCATGCTTTCAGGAAGATCACAAGAAGTTGGACTACAACCGAGCACTGCAGCTGATTGAGATGTTTGAAGACAACGAGAAGACAGTCAGAAACATTCAAGAAGAAAAGACCACCGAAAACGCCAACGTGGTGAGGCGGTTCGCCGCGCGCAGCGTCAAACCGAAAACTTGTCGGTACTGCGGACAGAGCCACCCACCACGATCTTGTCCAGCCTTCAACCACTTTTGCAGCAAATGCGGAAAGAAAGGACACCTGGAGAAAATCTGTCGAGGCTTCGCCAAGCCGTCTGGCTTCCGAAGGAAACAGACGAACACGGTGAACGCAGTCTACGGTGAAGGAATCGAAGAAGCAGAACACCAATACGAGTGGAGCGAGGACGATGAAGTATACGTCACTCAAGACAGCACCGCGAAACCCACAAGGAAACTGCTCACACATCTCGAAGTTGAAACATCGACTCCAAATAAAACAACAGAACTGAAAAGCTTGCTGGATACCGGCGCGACAGTGAATGTCATCAGTCTACAAGAACACGAGCGACTCAAACAACAAAACGCAGTCATCAGCGCGCTGGACACAAGCAACCGGACCGCGCTGAAGATGTACGACAAAAGCATCGCAAGAACGATGGGCACGACGAACATAACCGTAAGGCACAAAGGGAACCCGCTATCTCTGAAATTCCAGGTCATCGACAGAGACGTCGACACCCTTCTCTCAGCACGGACATGTCTCGACCTCGAGCTGATAAGAGTCTCGCAGGAGGTCGAATGCGTGAACTATTTGTCACTCGAGGACAACCGGAGGTTGGAAACTCTCACCCAGGCTTACGATGACATCTTTGAAGGCCTCGGTAAGTTACCTCAGAGAGTGAAACTATATATCAAGCCGAATGCCATTCCAGTTCAACAACCTCCTCGCAGAACGCCGATAGCCATCGTTGAACCGCTCATTCGTCGCCTGCGAGAAATGGAACAGGCAGGAATCATCGAAAAGGTGGACCACCCTACAGAGTGGGTCAGCAACATAGTCCCAGTCCACAGAGAGGGAAAAAAGCTCCGGGTCTGTCTCGACCCCCACTATCTCAACAAGGCTCTGGAGCGCCCTCGTTTCCCGATGCCAACACTGGCAGACGCAATACACAAGCTGAAGAGAGCGAAAGTATTCACCGCAGTCGATGCGCGAGACGGATTCTACCAGATGGAACTCGACGAAGCAAGCGCGGATGCCACAACTTTCTGGTCCCCCCCTCGGCAGGTTCAGGTACCGGCGAGTGCCGCAGGGAATATCCAGCGCCCCGGAGGAATACCAGAAACGCCAAATGCAGGCGTACGAGGGTCTCAGAGGGGTTATCGTTGTCGCGGACGACACACTGGTATTTGGCGAGGGAGAGACACAGGAAGAGGCAGCGGAGGACCATTTCAACAATCTCAAGGCACTTTTCGAACGGGCGAGAGCGGTCGGGCTCAAATTCAATCGAGAAAAGTTGAAACTGGGCGTGCCAGAAGTCAAGTTTCTGGGTCACATAATCAGTAAAGACGGACTGAAGGTGGATCCGGCCAAGGTGGACGCCATCCTAAAGATGCCTCAGCCCTCTGACGTCAAAGGTATACAAACATTTCTTGGATGCGTGAATTACCTACTCCAATTCCTTCCAAACCTGTCCGAGCTGACCGAACCCTTGAGACGATTAACACAGACGGAAAAGTTCGAGTTTGCTTGGCAGAGTCAACAACAAGAAGCATTCGACGAAATCAAACGACAGCTCACCAGAACGCCAACCCTGGCATACTTCGATGAGACATCGCCCGTGGTGCTGCAAACGGATGCGAGCAATTTCGGACTCGGCGGCGTGTTACTACAGGAGGGTAAGCCGGTCGCTTACACTTCACACACTCTGAGCCAAGCCGAACGCAACTACGCAGTCATCGAGAAGGAATGTCTTGCTATTCTGGTGTGCTGCAAGAAATTCGACAACTACATATACGGAAGCCCAGAGGTAACGATCCAAACCGACCATAAGCCCCTTGAAGCCATCTTCAGCAAGCCATTGGACGCCTGCCCGAAGCGACTCCAGCGCATGAGGCTCGCTTTGCAGCGCTACAACCTCAAGGTGATTTACATCAAAGGAAAGACCAACTTCGTTGCCGACGCTCTCAGTCGGAACCCTTTGCCCATCCAAGCAGAAGAGACGACCGAGATGATCAAGAGGATTGAGCTGACGAAAGTCGATCACCGGGACAATACGAAGATCTCAGATATTACTGCAGAACGAATACGAGCAGCGACGAGGGCGGATGAAGAAATGCAAGCAATCATCGAGGCCATAAACACGGGCTGGCAGGAACAACACCATGCGAAACTTCTCGGTTACTGGAACATACGCGATGAACTCGTCCACGAAAACGGCGTTATCTACAAGGGACTGGCCGTCATCATACCCCGATCTCTCCGCGCGGACATGATCAAGAAAACACATGCATCACATCTCGGATTCGACGCAATGTCCCGGCGTGCCCGAGACTCACTGTACTGGCCAGGCATGAAAAATGAACTCAAGAATCTTGTCGCCGCTTGCGACGCATGCCAAACGTATCGGTCGGCTCAACAGCGCGAACCACTCATCGGCAAGCCGATACCGACTCGTCCATGGCAAGTGGTCCATCAGGACATTTGCACATGGGAAAACTGCCACTACCTAGTGACAGTCGACGGGTACTCCGATTTCTTCGAAATAGACCGCCTCGGGCGGGAAACAACTTCGGCGACGCTGATCCGCAAAACAGAGGTTTTGTTAGCGAGATACGGGAAACCGGATGAGTTTCACACAGACGCGGATCCCCGATACCTATCTGTCGAATTCCAAAATTTCCTGAGGAAATGGGAGATAGCCCACCAGACCAGCTCGCCCCATCATCATCAAGCCAACGGCAAGAGCGAGTCCGCAGTGAAAGCCGCTAAAAGACTGATCAAGAAATGCGCGCTCACAAATCAGTGCCTGGCAGAAGCGCTGCTCGAATGGAGATTGACGCCCCAGGTTGAGGGTCTTTCACCGGCCGAGAAGTTTTTGGGGCGTCGACCGGCGTCCACTATCCCAACGAAACCCTCAGCCCTCGTCACCATGAACGCGAAACGAATTGTGGATAACATCGCACGGAGACGCGAACAGCAGAAAGCATCCTACGACAAGCATGCGAAAGAACTCCCGCCACTCTCAGTCGGTCAGAGAGTGCGAATTCAGCCAATGGACTACACACACGAGTGGAAAGCCGGAACGTGCGTCGAGCAAGTGAATCCGAGAACTTATCGGATCAAAACGCAAGACGGGTCTCAATTGATACGGAACAGACGATATCTTGCACCGATTCCTGACCCTCAACGAGAATCTAACGCTCATTCTGTTCCCTGCAGATCACGCGGCTCAGAGAACCCATGCGCGCCGCTCCCAGCCGGAGCAAGTCAACGCTCCGGAGGAACGGTTGAAGAATCTCAGCCGCCCGCGAGAGTCAGGAGACCGCAAACACGCAGCAGCCACGCAGTAACGAAGAGAATCATCCAGAAAAGGGTCGCAACAACACCGGCGAAACCAGAAACAAAGAAAAGAGTGCGAATGCAGGAAAAGGAGGTACCTGCCGTGCAAGGAAGAATTCAACTGGCAGATCGAACACCAGCGAACGGCTCGAAGAGCCAGAGTCGTGTCACAGAAAAGCCTACACTGAAGACTCCCACCGCAAGAAGAGTCATGCAGCCAGCCACGCCGACACCTATGGATATTTCAATCAACTTCGACAATAATCATACGGCAACGAACGCCAAGACTTCCCGCAGCGGAAGACCATTACTCACCCCAGCGAGATTAAAATTGTGATACAATCAAAACGTGACTAGACTGGAGATGACTCATAGCAAATTCTTGATCACCACGGCCTGACGGATATATTTTAGTTAGCATTCTTTCAATCCACATAGTTATGGTTCATAGTTCGGAAAGAAAGATAGCGGCATTGGTAAACTGTCAGGCAAATGGTTGGGATAGCGAGGGTAATCCGCTAGCTCAGCTATGGTTCGCGAGAAGATGTATATGCGGTTCTTTGTAGTCATTCAGGTCATAGCAATACTAGTCATACAAATAATAAGATGATCGTTCATTTGTGCAGAGGAAGGGAGATGTAAAGGATTCAGCTCGTCGCAATGTAAACAATAATAAACCATCATCATCATTCCCTGAACAACTCTCCTTATTACAGAAGATGTTTTCCACCTTTTGCTCGCCGCGTCAGATCCATACCTTTACGACTTCATAAGACCTACTCGTCCTTCAGCCGCGAACCTCCACGATACAGTTATTCAGCTATTGGAAGACCTCGACGCGACAGCATCGGAGTAATTGGTGGACTAAATCCTATCGGTCTTCATTCTGCCGTTCACGGGTCTTGAGAAACGAGTATACACAGCCGTAAACATCTCCCTACAGCCTGCGAAGCGAACACCCCGGAGCGGAGACGATGGGTCGCTTCAGCTGTGGACGAAATCTGTTTCTGCATTTTTCTGCACATGAAATCCACTCTGGCAGGTCGCTCGGTAGTCTGACCCCCGAAAAACCTTCATCTCATAATTTCGCTTCGTGCCGCCCGGTACTTTTTACAGTTTTCCGCGAGCCGAGAGGGTCGCTCTATAGGACGGATGGAGGCGACCGCGCTCCTTCACATGGACTTTATCACTAAGTGCAATTTCCCAATAATAATTAGCCAGCGCCATAACGGTTCTCCAATTTTTCGCGAAGGCGACCGTTCAAGTTTTTTACTGGAAATCTTAGTTTTGTCGAAGCAACGAGGCCAAGAACGACAACCCGGAGCGTTGTTCGGAAGCGCGCGCTGCCCGTTGCCTGCTACCGCGGCCGCACTGCTGTGCGCGCCATTTTTTTCCGCTCTGGACCCAGTGTGCGGGGCTAGCGATCTGATTCTTCCGCCATTCTCAAGAGCATTTTATCCTCTTTCAGATGGTTCTTTGAAGAACCTTCTACGATGGATACTCGCTTTTCTAGAGCACTCTGAAGGTATCGAATAAAACGTGAGAATCCCAATAGAAAACACACCGCACAGTGGCGTTTTCCAATGACGGCTAGTGCACGTTTTCCATTAGGGTTTCCACGTTTTTTTTGGTATTTTCAAAGTGTTCCAGAGCAGCGAGTATTCGTCGTAGAAGGTTCATCGAAGAACCATCTGAAAGAGGACAAAATTCTCTTGAAAATGGTGGAAGAATCAGCTCGCTAGCCCCATCGAGAGCGAAATGGCATGTATTTGAAAATTGCTCATTTCAGGTCCCTCCTAGAGTTTTTGATTTTTTGAACTATCAAGAAGGGCCTGATAGCCGGCTAGCTATGTCGTGTATTACTTCTTGGACCAAGGCCTTTCCATCCATCATAGCGGGATCGGCAATTGTTTTTTACCAAAACATATGTTTACTTGTAAGATGGCTAGCGAGCTGATTCCGGTTCCATTGGATTTGTGAGCACTGTTTACGTAGAAAACAATGTCCAGGCGGGGATCAGGGGCAAATTCCGAGCCTTGAACCTAACATTCTTCGGCCGTCACCAATATTTTTTAGGGGTTTTCGGGTTGGAAATTTCCTGATTTTTCTAATGATAACTCGATTCTCTCGAAAACTAGGATAGCTAGGGGCTGATTCCGGTTCCATTGGATTTGTGTGCTCTTTTTACGGAGAAAACAATCTTCGTTCGGGAGGTAGGGGCGAATTCTGAGCCTTGAACCTGACATTCTTCGGCCTCAACCGATATTTTCGAGTGATTTTCGGTTGGAGTGTGAGCACTTTGCACGCGGAAAACAATGTCCAGGCGAGGATCAGGGGCAAATTCTGAGTTCTGAACCTGACATTCTTCGGCCTCGACCAATACCCTAAAGTCTTGCGTATGAGGAACCCCGTTTTCCGGAAAAGTGTCGATCGTATAGAGAACTTTTCCTATAAAGGACTTTTCGTACAAAGAACTTTTCCTATAAAGGACTTTCCGTATAAAGAACTTTTCCGATAAAGGACTTTTCGTATAGAGAACTTCTCGTATAAAGGACTTTTCGTATAGAGAACTTTTCGTATAAACAACTTTTCGTATAGAGAGGTTTTCGTACGAAGGACTTTTCGTATAAAGGACTTTTCGTATAAAGGACTTTTCGTATAAAGGACTTTCCGTATGGAGAACTTCTCGTATGGAGAACTTTTCCGCAACACCACATGTACCCGGGCATATCACGGCGCCCCAGGGTGCCGCAACACCACATGTACCCGGGCATATCACGGCGCCCCAGGGTGCCGCAACACCACATGTACCCGGGCATATCACAGCGCCCCAGGGTGCCGCAACACCACATGTACTCGGCTATATCACGGCGCCCCGGGGTGCCGCAACACATCATGTACCCGGCTATATCGCGGCGCCCCGGGGTGCCGCAACACCACATGGACCCGGGCATATCACGGCGCCCCAGGGTGCCGCAACACCACATGTACCCGGCTATATCGCGGCGCCCCGGGGTGCCGCAACACCTCATGGACCCGGGCATATCGCGGCGCCCCAGGGTGCCGCAACACCACATGTACCCGGCCACATCGCGGCGCCCCGGGGTGCCGCAACATTACACGTACCCGGCGATATCGCGGCGCCCCATGTTGCCGCAACACCACGTGGGAGTGGCTATATCGCGGCGCCCCGGGGTGCCGCAACACCTCATGGGTCTGGCTATCTCGCAGCGCTCAGAGTTGCCGCCGGACCTTATGGGTCCGGCTATCTCACGGCACCCCGGGGCGCCGTGAGTGTCCTCTGTACGAAAAGTCCCTCATACGGGAAGTTCTTTATACGAAAAGTCCTTTATACGAAAAGTTCTCCATACGAAAATTCCTTTATACGAAAAGTCCTTTATACGAAAAGTTCGCTATACGAAAAGTCCTTTCTACGGAAAGTCCTCTATACGATAAGTTCTTTACACGCAAGACTTTAGGGTACTTTCGAGTGATTTTCGGGGTCGAAAATCTCCCGATTTCTCCGATGATAACTCGATTTCCTCGAAAACTGAGATGACTAGCGGTCTGATTCCGGTTCCATTGGATTTGTGAGCACTTTTTACGTAGAAAAAAATGTCCTGGCGGGAGGGAGAGACAAATTCTGAGCCTTGAACCTAACATTCTTCGGCCTTAACCGATATTTTCGAGTGATTTTCGGGTTGGATTTACCTGATTTTTCTGATGAAAACTCGATTATCTCGGAAACTAAGATGGCTAGCGAGCTGATTCCGGTTCCATTGGATTTGTGAGCACTGTTTACGTAGAAAACAATGTCCAGGCGGGGATCAGGGGCAAATTCCGAGCCTTGAACCTAACATTCTTCGGCCGTCACCAATATTTTTTAGGGGTTTTCGGGTTGGAAATTTCCTGATTTTTCTAATGATAACTCGATTCTCTCGAAAACTAGGATAGCTAGGGGGCTGATTCCGGTTCCATTGGATTTGTGTGCTCTTTTTCGGAGAAAACAATCTTCGTTCGGGAGGTAGGGGCGAATTCTGAGCCTTGAACCTGACATTCTTCGGCCTCAACCGATATTTTCGAGTGATTTTCGGTTGGAGTGTGAGCACTTTGCACGCGGAAAACAATGTCCAGGCGAGGATCAGGGGCAAATTCTGAGTTCTGAACCTGACATTCTTCGGCCTCGACCAATACCCTAAAGTCTTGCGTATGAGGAACCCCGTTTTCCGGAAAAGTGTCGATCGTATAGAGAACTTTTCCTATAAAGGACTTTTCGTACAAAGAACTTTTCCTATAAAGGACTTTCCGTATAAAGAACTTTTCCGATAAAGGACTTTTCGTATAGAGAACTTCTCGTATAAAGGACTTTTCGTATAGAGAACTTTTCGTATAAACAACTTTTCGTATAGAGAGGTTTTCGTACGAAGGACTTTTCGTATAAAGGACTTTTCGTATAAAGGACTTTTCGTATAAAGGACTTTCCGTATGGAGAACTTCTCGTATGGAGAACTGTTCCGCAACACCACATGTACCCGGGCATATCACGGCGCCCCAGGGTGCCGCAACACCACATGTACCCGGGCATATCACGGCGCCCCAGGGTGCCGCAACACCACATGTACCCGGGCATATCACAGCGCCCCAGGGTGCCGCAACACCACATGTACTCGGCTATATCACGGCGCCCCGGGGTGCCGCAACACATCATGTATCCGGCTATATCGCGGCGCCCCGGGGTGCCGCAACACCACATGGACCCGGGCATATCACGGCGCCCCAGGGTGCCGCAACACCACATGTACCCGGCTATATCGCGGCGCCCCGGGGTGCCGCGACACCTCATGGACCCGGGCATATCGCGGCGCCCCAGGGTGCCGCAACACCACATGTACCCGGCCACATCGCGGCGCCCCGGGGTGCCGCAACATTACACGTACCCGGCGATATCGCGGCGCCCCATGTTGCCGCAACACCACGTGGGGGTGGCTATATCGCGGCGCCCCGGGGTGCCGCAACACCTCATGGGTCTGGCTATCTCGCAGCGCTCAGAGTTGCCGCCGGACCTTATGGGTCCGGCTATCTCACGGCACCCCGGGGCGCCGTGAGTGTCCTCTGTACGAAAAGTCCCTCATACGGGAAGTTCTTTATACGAAAAGTCCTTTATACGAAAAGTTCTCCATACGAAAATTCCTTTATACGAAAAGTCCTTTATACGAAAAGTTCGCTATACGAAAAGTCCTTTCTACGGAAAGTCCTCTATACGATAAGTTCTTTACACGCAAGACTTTAGGGTACTTTCGAGTGATTTTCGGGGTCGAAAATCTCCCGATTTCTCCGATGATAACTCGATTTCCTCGAAAACTGAGATGACTAGCGGTCTGATTCCGGTTCCATTGGATTTGTGAGCACTTTTTACGTAGAAAAAAAATGTCCTGGCGGGAGGGAGAGACAAATTCTGAGCCTTGAACCTAACATTCTTCGGCCTTAACCGATATTTTCGAGTGATTTTCGGGTTGGATTTACCTGATTTTTCTGATGAAAACTCGATTATCTCGGAAACTAAGATGGCTAGCGAGCTGATTCCGGTTCCATTGGATTTGTGAGCACTGTTTACGTAGAAAACAATGTCCAGGCGGGGATCAGGGGCAAATTCCGAGCCTTGAACCTAACATTCTTCGGCCGTCACCAATATTTTTTAGGGGTTTTCGGGTTGGAAATTTCCTGATTTTTCTAATGATAACTCGATTCTCTCGAAAACTAGGATAGCTAGGGGGCTGATTCCGGTTCCATTGGATTTGTGTGCTCTTTTTCGGAGAAAACAATCTTCGTTCGGGAGGTAGGGGCGAATTCTGAGCCTTGAACCTGACATTCTTCGGCCTCAACCGATATTTTCGAGTGATTTTCGGTTGGAGTGTGAGCACTTTGCACGCGGAAAACAATGTCCAGGCGAGGATCAGGGGCAAATTCTGAGTTCTGAACCTGACATTCTTCGGCCTCGACCAATACCCTAAAGTCTTGCGTATGAGGAACCCCGTTTTCCGGAAAAGTGTCGATCGTATAGAGAACTTTTCCTATAAAGGACTTTCCGTATAAAGAACTTTTCCGATAAAGGACTTTTCGTATAGAGAACTTCTCGTATAAAGGACTTTTCGTATAGAGAACTTTTCGTATAAACAACTTTTCGTATAGAGAGGTTTTCGTACGAAGGACTTTTCGTATAAAGGACTTTTCGTATAAAGGACTTTCCGTATGGAGAACTTCTCGTATGGAGAACTGTTCCGCAACACCACATGTACCCGGGCATATCACGGCGCCCCAGGGTGCCGCAACACCACATGTACCCGGGCATATCACGGCGCCCCAGGGTGCCGCAACACCACATGTACCCGGGCATATCACAGCGCCCCAGGGTGCCGCAACACCACATGTACTCGGCTATATCACGGCGCCCCGGGGTGCCGCAACACATCATGTATCCGGCTATATCGCGGCGCCCCGGGGTGCCGCAACACCACATGGACCCGGGCATATCACGGCGCCCCAGGGTGCCGCAACACCACATGTACCCGGCTATATCGCGGCGCCCCGGGGTGCCGCGACACCTCATGGACCCGGGCATATCGCGGCGCCCCAGGGTGCCGCAACACCACATGTACCCGGCCACATCGCGGCGCCCCGGGGTGCCGCAACATTACACGTACCCGGCGATATCGCGGCGCCCCATGTTGCCGCAACACCACGTGGGGGTGGCTATATCGCGGCGCCCCGGGGTGCCGCAACACCTCATGGGTCTGGCTATCTCGCAGCGCTCAGAGTTGCCGCCGGACCTTATGGGTCCGGCTATCTCACGGCACCCCGGGGCGCCGTGAGTGTCCTCTGTACGAAAAGTCCCTCATACGGGAAGTTCTTTATACGAAAAGTCCTTTATACGAAAAGTTCTTCATACGAAAATTCCTTTATACGAAAAGTCCTTTATACGAAAAGTTCGCTATACGAAAAGTCCTTTCTACGGAAAGTCCGTTATACGAAAAGTCCTTTATACGAAAAGTCCTCTATACGATAAGTCCTTCATACGCAAGACTTTAGGGTACTTTCGAGTGATTTTCGGGGTCGAAAATCTCCCGATTTCTCCGATGATAACTCGATTTCCTCGAAAACTAAGATGACTAGCGGTCTGATTCCGGTTCCATTGGATTTGTGAGCACTTTTTACGTAGAAAAAAAATGTCCAGGCGGGAGGAAGGGGCAAATTCTGAGCCTTGAACCTAACATTCTTCGGCCTCAACCGATATTTTCGAGTGATTTTCGGGTTGGATTTACCTGATTTTTCTGATGAAAACTCGATTATCTCGGAAACCAAGATAGCTAGCGAGCTGATTCCGGTTCCATTGGATTTGTGAGCACTTTTTACGTGGAAAACAATGTCCAGGCGGGGATCAGGGGCGAATTCTGAGCCTTGAACCTGACATTCTTCGGCCTCGACTAGGGCTCGCAAAAACCGGTTCCGACCGGTTGGAACCGGTTCTGGCCGGTTGGAGCCGGTTCTGACCGGTTGGAACTAGTTCTGACCGGTTGGAACCAGTTCTGACCGGTTGGAGCCGGTTTTGACCGGTTGGAACCCGTGAAAAACTCGATTTTCTAGAAAACTAAGATGGCTAGCGAGCTGATTCCGGTTCCATTGGATTTGTGAGCACTGTTCACGTAGAAAACAATGTCCAGGCGGGGATCAGGGGCAAATTCGAGCCTTGAACCTAACATTCTTCGGCCGTCACCAATATTTTTTAGGGGTTTTCGGGTTGGAAATTTCCTGATTTTTCTAATGATAACTCGATTCTCTCGAAAACTAGGATAGCTAGGGGGCTGATTCCGGTTCCATTGGATTTGTGTGCTCTTTTTACGGAGAAAACAATCTTCGTTCGGGAGGTAGGGGCGAATTCTGAGCCTTGAACCTAACATTCTTCGGCCTCAACCGATATTTTCGAGTGATTTTCGGGTTGGATTTACCTGATTTTTCTGATGAAAACTCGATTATCTCGGAAACTAAGATGGCTAGCGAGCTGATTCCGGTTCCATTGGATTTGTGAGCACTTTTTACGTGGAAAACAATGTCCAGGCGGGGATCAGGGGCGAATTCCGAGCCTCGAACCTAACATTCTTCGGCCTCCACCAATATTTTTGAGTGATTTTCGGTTGGAAATTTCCTGATTTTTCTAATGATAACTCGATTCTCTCGAAAACCAAGATAGCTAGCGAGCTGATTCCGGTTCCATTGGATTTGTGAGCAGTTTGCACGCGGAAAACAATGTCCAGGCGGGAGGAAGGGGCAAATTCTGAGCCTTGAACCTAACATTCTTCGGCGTCGACCAATATTTTTGAGTGATTTTCGGGTTGGAAATTTCCTGATTTTTCTGATGATAACTCCATTTTCTCGGAAACCAAGATAGCTAGCGAGCTGATTCCGGTTCCATTGGATTTGTGAGCACTTTTTACGTGGAAAACAATGTCGAGGCGGGGATCAGGGGCGGATTCCGAGCCTCGAACCTAACATTCTTCGGCCTCCACCAATATTTTTGAGTGATTTTCGGTTGGAAATTTCCTGATTTTTCTAATGATAACTCGATTCTCTCGAGAACCAAGATAGCTAGCGAGCTGATCCCGGTTCCATTGGATTTGTGAGCACTTTGCACGCGGAAAACAATGTCCAGGCGGGAGGGAAGGGGCAAATTCTGAGCCTTGAACCTAACATTCTTCGGCCTCCACCAATATTTTTGAGTGATTTTCGGTTGGAAATTTCCTGATTTTTCTAATGATAACTCGATTCTCTCGAGAACCAAGATAGCTAGCGAGCTGATCCCGGTTCCATTGGATTTGTGAGCACTTTGCACGCGGAAAACAATGTCCAGGCGGGAGGGAAGGGGCAAATTCTGAGCCTTGAACCTAACATTCTTCGGCGTCGACCAATACCCTAAAGTCTTGCGTATGAGGAACCCCGTTTTCCGGAAAAGTGTCGATCGTATAGAGAACTTTTCCTATAAGGGACTTTTCGTATAAAGAACTTTTCCTATAAAGGACTTTCCGTATAAAGAACTTTTCCGATGAAGGACTTTTCGTATAGAGAACTTCTCGTATAAAGGACTTTTCGTATAGAGAACTTTTCGTATAAACGACTTTTCGTATAGAGAAGTTTTCGTACGAAGGACTTTTCGTATAAAGGACTTTTCGTATGCAGGATTTTCCGTATGGAGAACTTCTCGTATGGAGAACTTTTCCGTATGAGGGACACTCGCGGCGCCCCAGGGTGCCGCAACACTCCATGGGTCTAGCTATCTTGCGACGCCCGGGGTGCCGCAACACGACATGTACCCGGGCATATCACGGCGCCCCAGGGTGCCGCAACACCTCATGGACCCGGGCATATCACGGCGCCCCAGGGTGCCGCAACACCACATGTACCCGGGCATATCACGGCGCCCCAGGGTGCCGCAACACCACATGTACCCGGCTATATCGCGGCGCCCCGGGGTGCCGCAACACATCATGGACCCGGGCATATCACGGCGCCCCGGGGTGCCGCAACACCACATGTACCCGGGCATATCACGGCGCCCCAGGGTGCCGCAACACCGCATGTACCCGGCTATATCACGGCGCCCCGGGGCGCCGCAACACCACATGTACCCGGGCATATCACGGCGCCCCAGGGTGCCGCAACACCGCATGTACCCGGCTATATCGCGGCGCCCCGGGGTGCCGCAACACCTCATGGACCCGAGCATATCGCGGCGCCCCAGGGTGCCGCAACACCACATGTACCCGGCCATATCGCGGCGCCCCGGGGTGCCGCAACATTACACGTACCCGGCGATATCGCGGCGCCCCATGTTGCCGCAACACCACGTGGGGGTGGCTATATCGCGGCGGCCCGGGGTGCCGCAACACCTCATGGGTCTGGCTATCTCGCAGCGCTCAGAGTTGCCGCCGGACCTTATGGGTCCGGCTATCTCACGGCACCCCGGGGCGCCGTGAGTGTCCTCTGTACGAAAAGTCCCTCATACGGGAAGTTCTTTATACGAAAAGTCCTTTATACGAAAAGTTCTCCATACGAAAATTCCTTTATACGAAAAGTCCTTTATACGAAAAGTTCGCTATACGAAAAGTCCTTTCTACGGAAAGTCCGTTATACGAAAAGTCCTTTATACGAAAAGTCCTCTATACGATAAGTCCTTCATACGCAAGACTTTAGGGTACTTTCGAGTGATTTTCGGGGTCGAAAATCTCCCGATTTCTCCGATGATAACTCGATTTCCTCGAAAACTAAGATGACTAGCGGTCTGATTCCGGTTCCATTGGATTTGTGAGCACTTTTTACGTAGAAAAAAAATGTCCAGGCGGGAGGAAGGGGCAAATTCTGAGCCTTGAACCTAACATTCTTCGGCCTCAACCGATATTTTCGAGTGATTTTCGGGTTGGATTTACCTGATTTTTCTGATGAAAACTCGATTATCTCGGAAACCAAGATAGCTAGCGAGCTGATTCCGGTTCCATTGGATTTGTGAGCACTTTTTACGTGGAAAACAATGTCCAGGCGGGGATCAGGGGCGAATTCTGAGCCTTGAACCTGACATTCTTCGGCCTCGACTAGGGCTCGCAAAAACCGGTTCCGACCGGTTGGAACCGGTTCTGGCCGGTTGGAGCCGGTTCTGACCGGTTGGAACTAGTTCTGACCGGTTGGAACCAGTTCTGACCGGTTGGAGCCGGTTTTGACCGGTTGGAACCCGTGAAAAACTCGATTTTCTAGAAAACTAAGATGGCTAGCGAGCTGATTCCGGTTCCATTGGATTTGTGAGCACTGTTCACGTAGAAAACAATGTCCAGGCGGGGATCAGGGGCAAATTCGAGCCTTGAACCTAACATTCTTCGGCCGTCACCAATATTTTTTAGGGGTTTTCGGGTTGGAAATTTCCTGATTTTTCTAATGATAACTCGATTCTCTCGAAAACTAGGATAGCTAGGGGGCTGATTCCGGTTCCATTGGATTTGTGTGCTCTTTTTACGGAGAAAACAATCTTCGTTCGGGAGGTGGGGGCGAATTCTGAGCCTTGAACCTAACATTCTTCGGCCTCAACCGATATTTTCGAGTGATTTTCGGGTTGGATTTACCTGATTTTTCTGATGAAAACTCGATTATCTCGGAAACTAAGATGGCTAGCGAGCTGATTCCGGTTCCATTGGATTTGTGAGCACTTTTTACGTGGAAAACAATGTCCAGGCGGGGATCAGGGGCGAATTCCGAGCCTCGAACCTAACATTCTTCGGCCTCCACCAATATTTTTGAGTGATTTTCGGTTGGAAATTTCCTGATTTTTCTAATGATAACTCGATTCTCTCGAAAACCAAGATAGCTAGCGAGCTGATTCCGGTTCCATTGGATTTGTGAGCAGTTTGCACGCGGAAAACAATGTCCAGGCGGGAGGAAGGGGCAAATTCTGAGCCTTGAACCTAACATTCTTCGGCGTCGACCAATATTTTTGAGTGATTTTCGGGTTGGAAATTTCCTGATTTTTCTGATGATAACTCCATTTTCTCGGAAACCAAGATAGCTAGCGAGCTGATTCCGGTTCCATTGGATTTGTGAGCACTTTTTACGTGGAAAACAATGTCGAGGCGGGGATCAGGGGCGGATTCCGAGCCTCGAACCTAACATTCTTCGGCCTCCACCAATATTTTTGAGTGATTTTCGGTTGGAAATTTCCTGATTTTTCTAATGATAACTCGATTCTCTCGAAAACCAAGATAGCTAGCGAGCTGATCCCGGTTCCATTGGATTTGTGAGCACTTTGCACGCGGAAAACAATGTCCAGGCGGGAGGGAAGGGGCAAATTCTGAGCCTTGAACCTAACATTCTTCGGCCTCCACCAATATTTTTGAGTGATTTTCGGTTGGAAATTTCCTGATTTTTCTAATGATAACTCGATTCTCTCGAGAACCAAGATAGCTAGCGAGCTGATCCCGGTTCCATTGGATTTGTGAGCACTTTGCACGCGGAAAACAATGTCCAGGCGGGGGGGGGAAGGGGCAAATTCTGAGCCTTGAACCTAACATTCTTCGGCGTCGACCAATACCCTAAAGTCTTGCGTATGAGGAACCCCGTTTTCCGGAAAAGTGTCGATCGTATAGAGAACTTTTCCTATAAGGGACTTTTCGTATAAAGAACTTTTCCTATAAAGGACTTTCCGTATAAAGAACTTTTCCGATGAAGGACTTTTCGTATAGAGAACTTCTCGTATAAAGGACTTTTCGTATAGAGAACTTTTCGTATAAACGACTTTTCGTATAGAGAAGTTTTCGTACGAAGGACTTTTCGTATAAAGGACTTTTCGTATGCAGGATTTTCCGTATGGAGAACTTCTCGTATGGAGAACTTTTCCGTATGAGGGACACTCGCGGCGCCCCAGGGTGCCGCAACACTCCATGGGTCTAGCTATCTTGCGACGCCCGGGGTGCCGCAACACGACATGTACCCGGGCATATCACGGCGCCCCAGGGTGCCGCAACACCTCATGGACCCGGGCATATCACGGCGCCCCAGGGTGCCGCAACACCACATGTACCCGGGCATATCACGGCGCCCCAGGGTGCCGCAACACCACATGTACCCGGCTATATCGCGGCGCCCCGGGGTGCCGCAACACATCATGGACCCGGGCATATCACGGCGCCCCAGGGTGCCGCAACACCACATGTACCCGGGCATATCACGGCGCCCCAGGGTGCCGCAACACCACATGTACCCGGGCATATCACAGCGCCCCAGGGTGCCGCAACACCACATGTACTCGGCTATATCACGGCGCCCCGGGGTGCCGCAACACATCATGTACCCGGCTATATCGCGGCGCCCCGGGGTGCCGCAACACCACATGGACCCGGGCATATCACGGCGCCCCAGGGTGCCGCAACACCACATGTACCCGGCTATATCGCGGCGCCCCGGGGTGCCGCAACACCTCATGTACCCGGGCATATCGCGGCGCCCCAGGGTGCCGCAACACCACATGTACCCGGCCACATCGCGGCGCCCCGGGGTGCCGCAACATTACACGTACCCGGCGATATCGCGGCGCCCCATGTTGCCGCAACACCACGTGGGGGTGGCTATATCGCGGCGCCCCGGGGTGCCGCAACACCTCATGGGTCTGGCTATCTCGCAGCGCTCAGAGTTGCCGCCGGACCTTATGGGTCCGGCTATCTCACGGCACCCCGGGGCGCCGTGAGTGTCCTCTGTACGAAAAGTCCCTCATACGGGAAGTTCTTTATACGAAAAGTCCTCTATACGAAAAGTTCTCCATACGAAAATTCCTTTATACGAAAAGTCCTTTATACGAAAAGTTCGCTATACGAAAAGTCCTTTCTACGGAAAGTCCTCTATACGATAAGTTCTTTACACGCAAGACTTTAGGGTACTTTCGAGTGATTTTCGGGGTCGAAAATCTCCCGATTTCTCCGATGATAACTCGATTTCCTCGAAAACTGAGATGACTAGCGGTCTGAGTCCGGTTCCATTGGATTTGTGAGCACTTTTTACGTAGAAAAAAAATGTCCTGGCGGGAGGGAGAGACAAATTCTGAGCCTTGAACCTAACATTCTTCGGCCTTAACCGATATTTTCGAGTGATTTTCGGGTTGGATTTACCTGATTTTTCTGATGAAAACTCGATTATCTCGGAAACTAAGATGGCTAGCGAGCTGATTCCGGTTCCATTGGATTTGTGAGCACTGTTTACGTAGAAAACAATGTCCAGGCGGGGATCAGGGGCAAATTCCGAGCCTTGAACCTAACATTCTTCGGCCGTCACCAATATTTTTTAGGGGTTTTCGGGTTGGAAATTTCCTGATTTTTCTAATGATAACTCGATTCTCTCGAAAACTAGGATAGCTAGGGGGCTGATTCCGGTTCCATTGGATTTGTGTGCTCTTTTTCGGAGAAAACAATCTTCGTTCGGGAGGTAGGGGCGAATTCTGAGCCTTGAACCTGACATTCTTCGGCCTCAACCGATATTTTCGAGTGATTTTCGGTTGGAGTGTGAGCACTTTGCACGCGGAAAACAATGTCCAGGCGAGGATCAGGGGCAAATTCTGAGTTCTGAACCTGACATTCTTCGGCCTCGACCAATACCCTAAAGTCTTGCGTATGAGGAACCCCGTTTTCCGGAAAAGTGTCGATCGTATAGAGAACTTTTCCTATAAAGGACTTTTCGTACAAAGAACTTTTCCTATAAAGGACTTTCCGTATAAAGAACTTTTCCGATAAAGGACTTTTCGTATAGAGAACTTCTCGTATAAAGGACTTTTCGTATAGAGAACTTTTCGTATAAACAACTTTTCGTATAGAGAGGTTTTCGTACGAAGGACTTTTCGTATAAAGGACTTTTCGTATAAAGGACTTTTCGTATAAAGGACTTTCCGTATGGAGAACTTCTCGTATGGAGAACTGTTCCGCAACACCACATGTACCCGGGCATATCACGGCGCCCCAGGGTGCCGCAACACCACATGTACCCGGGCATATCACGGCGCCCCAGGGTGCCGCAACACCACATGTACCCGGGCATATCACAGCGCCCCAGGGTGCCGCAACACCACATGTACTCGGCTATATCACGGCGCCCCGGGGTGCCGCAACACATCATGTATCCGGCTATATCGCGGCGCCCCGGGGTGCCGCAACACCACATGGACCCGGGCATATCACGGCGCCCCAGGGTGCCGCAACACCACATGTACCCGGCTATATCGCGGCGCCCCGGGGTGCCGCGACACCTCATGGACCCGGGCATATCGCGGCGCCCCAGGGTGCCGCAACACCACATGTACCCGGCCACATCGCGGCGCCCCGGGGTGCCGCAACATTACACGTACCCGGCGATATCGCGGCGCCCCATGTTGCCGCAACACCACGTGGGGGTGGCTATATCGCGGCGCCCCGGGGTGCCGCAACACCTCATGGGTCTGGCTATCTCGCAGCGCTCAGAGTTGCCGCCGGACCTTATGGGTCCGGCTATCTCACGGCACCCCGGGGCGCCGTGAGTGTCCTCTGTACGAAAAGTCCCTCATACGGGAAGTTCTTTATACGAAAAGTCCTTTATACGAAAAGTTCTCCATACGAAAATTCCTTTATACGAAAAGTCCTTTATACGAAAAGTTCGCTATACGAAAAGTCCTTTCTACGGAAAGTCCGTTATACGAAAAGTCCTTTATACGAAAAGTCCTCTATACGATAAGTCCTTCATACGCAAGACTTTAGGGTACTTTCGAGTGATTTTCGGGGTCGAAAATCTCCCGATTTCTCCGATGATAACTCGATTTCCTCGAAAACTAAGATGACTAGCGGTCTGATTCCGGTTCCATTGGATTTGTGAGCACTTTTTACGTAGAAAAAAAATGTCCAGGCGGGAGGAAGGGGCAAATTCTGAGCCTTGAACCTAACATTCTTCGGCCTCAACCGATATTTTCGAGTGATTTTCGGGTTGGATTTACCTGATTTTTCTGATGAAAACTCGATTATCTCGGAAACCAAGATAGCTAGCGAGCTGATTCCGGTTCCATTGGATTTGTGAGCACTTTTTACGTGGAAAACAATGTCCAGGCGGGGATCAGGGGCGAATTCTGAGCCTTGAACCTGACATTCTTCGGCCTCGACTAGGGCTCGCAAAAACCGGTTCCGACCGGTTGGAACCGGTTCTGGCCGGTTGGAGCCGGTTCTGACCGGTTGGAACTAGTTCTGACCGGTTGGAACCAGTTCTGACCGGTTGGAGCCGGTTTTGACCGGTTGGAACCCGTGAAAAACTCGATTTTCTAGAAAACTAAGATGGCTAGCGAGCTGATTCCGGTTCCATTGGATTTGTGAGCACTGTTCACGTAGAAAACAATGTCCAGGCGGGGATCAGGGGCAAATTCGAGCCTTGAACCTAACATTCTTCGGCCGTCACCAATATTTTTTAGGGGTTTTCGGGTTGGAAATTTCCTGATTTTTCTAATGATAACTCGATTCTCTCGAAAACTAGGATAGCTAGGGGGCTGATTCCGGTTCCATTGGATTTGTGTGCTCTTTTTACGGAGAAAACAATCTTCGTTCGGGAGGTAGGGGCGAATTCTGAGCCTTGAACCTAACATTCTTCGGCCTCAACCGATATTTTCGAGTGATTTTCGGGTTGGATTTACCTGATTTTTCTGATGAAAACTCGATTATCTCGGAAACTAAGATGGCTAGCGAGCTGATTCCGGTTCCATTGGATTTGTGAGCACTTTTTACGTGGAAAACAATGTCCAGGCGGGGATCAGGGGCGAATTCCGAGCCTCGAACCTAACATTCTTCGGCCTCCACCAATATTTTTGAGTGATTTTCGGTTGGAAATTTCCTGATTTTTCTAATGATAACTCGATTCTCTCGAAAACCAAGATAGCTAGCGAGCTGATTCCGGTTCCATTGGATTTGTGAGCAGTTTGCACGCGGAAAACAATGTCCAGGCGGGAGGAAGGGGCAAATTCTGAGCCTTGAACCCAACATTCTTCGGCGCCGACCAATATTTTTGAGTGATTTTCGGGTTGGAAATTTCCTGATTTTTCTGATGATAACTCCATTTTCTCGGAAACCAAGATAGCTAGCGAGCTGATTCCGGTTCCATTGGATTTGTGAGCACTTTTTACGTGGAAAACAATGTCGAGGCGGGGATCAGGGGCGGATTCCGAGCCTCGAACCTAACATTCTTCGGCCTCCACCAATATTTTTGAGTGATTTTCGGTTGGAAATTTCCTGATTTTTCTAATGATAACTCGATTCTCTCGAAAACCAAGATAGCTAGCGAGCTGATCCCGGTTCCATTGGATTTGTGAGCACTTTGCACGCGGAAAACAATGTCCAGGCGGGAGGGAAGGGGCAAATTCTGAGCCTTGAACCTAACATTCTTCGGCCTCCACCAATATTTTTGAGTGATTTTCGGTTGGAAATTTCCTGATTTTTCTAATGATAACTCGATTCTCTCGAGAACCAAGATAGCTAGCGAGCTGATCCCGGTTCCATTGGATTTGTGAGCACTTTGCACGCGGAAAACAATGTCCAGGCGGGAGGGAAGGGGCAAATTCTGAGCCTTGAACCTAACATTCTTCGGCGTCGACCAATACCCTAAAGTCTTGCGTATGAGGAACCCCGTTTTCCGGAAAAGTGTCGATCGTATAGAGAACTTTTCCTATAAGGGACTTTTCGTATAAAGAACTTTTCCTATAAAGGACTTTCCGTATAAAGAACTTTTCCGATGAAGGACTTTTCGTATAGAGAACTTCTCGTATAAAGGACTTTTCGTATAGAGAACTTTTCGTATAAACGACTTTTCGTATAGAGAAGTTTTCGTACGAAGGACTTTTCGTATAAAGGACTTTTCGTATGCAGGATTTTCCGTATGGAGAACTTCTCGTATGGAGAACTTTTCCGTATGAGGGACACTCGCGGCGCCCCAGGGTGCCGCAACACTCCATGGGTCTAGCTATCTTGCGACGCCCGGGGTGCCGCAACACGACATGTACCCGGGCATATCACGGCGCCCCAGGGTGCCGCAACACCTCATGGACCCGGGCATATCACGGCGCCCCAGGGTGCCGCAACACCACATGTACCCGGGCATATCACGGCGCCCCAGGGTGCCGCAACACCACATGTACCCGGCTATATCGCGGCGCCCCGGGGTGCCGCAACACATCATGGACCCGGGCATATCACGGCGCCCCGGGGTGCCGCAACACCACATGTACCCGGGCATATCACGGCGCCCCAGGGTGCCGCAACACCGCATGTACCCGGCTATATCACGGCGCCCCGGGGCGCCGCAACACCACATGTACCCGGGCATATCACGGCGCCCCAGGGTGCCGCAACACCGCATGTACCCGGCTATATCGCGGCGCCCCGGGGTGCCGCAACACCTCATGGACCCGAGCATATCGCGGCGCCCCAGGGTGCCGCAACACCACATGTACCCGGCCATATCGCGGCGCCCCGGGGTGCCGCAACATTACACGTACCCGGCGATATCGCGGCGCCCCATGTTGCCGCAACACCACGTGGGGGTGGCTATATCGCGGCGGCCCGGGGTGCCGCAACACCTCATGGGTCTGGCTATCTCGCAGCGCTCAGAGTTGCCGCCGGACCTTATGGGTCCGGCTATCTCACGGCACCCCGGGGCGCCGTGAGTGTCCTCTGTACGAAAAGTCCCTCATACGGGAAGTTCTTTATACGAAAAGTCCTTTATACGAAAAGTTCTCCATACGAAAATTCCTTTATACGAAAAGTCCTTTATACGAAAAGTTCGCTATACGAAAAGTCCTTTCTGCGGAAAGTCCGTTATACGAAAAGTCCTTTATACGAAAAGTCCTCTATACGATAAGTCCTTCATACGCAAGACTTTAGGGTACTTTCGAGTGATTTTCGGGGTCGAAAATCTCCCGATTTCTCCGATGATAACTCGATTTCCTCGAAAACTAAGATGACTAGCGGTCTGATTCCGGTTCCATTGGATTTGTGAGCACTTTTTACGTAGAAAAAAATGTCCTGGCGGGAGGGAGAGACAAATTCTGAGCCTTGAACCTAACATTCTTCGGCCTCAACCGATATTTTCGAGTGATTTTCGGGTTGGATTTACCTGATTTTTCTGATGAAAACTCGATTATCTCGGAAACTAAGATGGCTAGCGAGCTGATTCCGCTTCCATTGGATTTGTGAGCACTTTTTACGTGGAAAACAATGTCCAGGCGGGGATCAGGGGCGAATTCCGAGCCTCGAACCTAACATTCTTCGGCCTCCACCAATATTTTTGAGTGATTTTCGGTTGGAAATTTCCTGATTTTTCTAATGATAACTCGATTCTCTCGAAAACCAAGATAGCTAGCGAGCTGATTCCGGTTCCATTGGATTTGTGAGCAGTTTGCACGCGGAAAACAATGTCCAGGCGGGAGGAAGGGGCAAATTCTGAGCCTTGAACCTAACATTCTTCGGCGTCGACCAATATTTTCGAGTGATTTTCGGGTTGGAAATTCCCTGATTTTTCTAATGATAACTCGATTTTCTCGAAAACCGAGATAGCTAGCGAGCTGATTCCGGTTCCATTGGATTTGTGAGCACTTTGCACGCGGAAAACAATGTCCAGGCGAGGATCAGGGGCAAATTCTGAGTTCTGAACCTGACATTCTTCGGCCTCGACCAATACCCTAAAGTCTTGCGTATGAGGAACCCCGTTTTCCGGAAAAGTGTCGATCGTATAGAGAACTTTTCCTATAAAGGACTTTTCGTATAAAGAACTTTTCCTATAAAGGACTTTCCGTATAAAGAACTTTTCCGATAAAGGACTTTTCGTATAGAGAACTTCTCGTATAAAGGACTTTTCGTATAGAGAACTTTTCGTATAAACAACTTTTCGTATAGAGAAGTTTTCGTACGAAGGACTTTTCGTATAAAGGACTTTTCGTATAAAGGACTTTCCGGATGGAGACTTTCTCGTATGGAGAACTTTTCCGTATGAGGGACACTCGCGGCGCCCCAGGGTGCCGCAACACTCCATGGGTCTAGCTATCTTGCGACGCCCGGGGTGCCGCAACACGACATGTACCCGGGCATATCACGGCGCCCCAGGGTGCCGCAACACCTCATGGACCCGGGCATATCACGGCGCCCCAGGGTGCCGCAACACCACATGTACCCGGGCATATCACGGCGCCCCAGGGTGCCGCAACACCACATGTACCCGGCTATATCGCGGCGCCCCGGGGTGCCGCAACACATCATGGACCCGGGCATATCACGGCGCCCCGGGGCGCCGCAACACCACATGTACCCGGGCATATCACGGCGCCCCAGGGTGCCGCAACACCGCATGTACCCGGCTATATCGCGGCGCCCCGGGGTGCCGCAACACCTCATGGACCCGAGCATATCGCGGCGCCCCAGGGTGCCGCAACACCACATGTACCCGGCCATATCGCGGCGCCCCGGGGTGCCGCAACATTACACGTACCCGGCGATATCGCGGCGCCCCATGTTGCCGCAACACCACGTGGGGGTGGCTATATCGCGGCGGCCCGGGGTGCCGCAACACCTCATGGGTCTGGCTATCTCGCAGCGCTCAGAGTTGCCGCCGGACCTTATGGGTCCGGCTATCTCACGGCACCCCGGGGCGCCGTGAGTGTCCTCTGTACGAAAAGTCCCTCATACGGGAAGTTCTTTATACGAAAAGTCCTTTATACGAAAAGTTCTCCATACGAAAATTCCTTTATACGAAAAGTCCTTTATACGAAAAGTTCGCTATACGAAAAGTCCTTTCTGCGGAAAGTCCGTTATACGAAAAGTTCTTTATACGAAAAGTCCTCTATACGATAAGTCCTTCATACGCAAGACTTTAGGGTACTTTCGAGTGATTTTCGGGGTCGAAAATCTCCCGATTTCTCCGATGATAACTCGATTTCCTCGAAAACTAAGATGACTAGCGGTCTGATTCCGGTTCCATTGGATTTGTGAGCACTTTTTACGTAGAAAAAAATGTCCTGGCGGGAGGGAGAGACAAATTCTGAGCCTTGAACCTAACATTCTTCGGCCTCAACCGATATTTTCGAGTGATTTTCGGGTTGGATTTACCTGATTTTTCTGATGAAAACTCGATTATCTCGGAAACTAAGATGGCTAGCGAGCTGATTCCGCTTCCATTGGATTTGTGAGCACTTTTTACGTGGAAAACAATGTCCAGGCGGGGATCAGGGGCGAATTCCGAGCCTCGAACCTAACATTCTTCGGCCTCCACCAATATTTTTGAGTGATTTTCGGTTGGGAATTTCCTGATTTTTCTAATGATAACTCGATTCTCTCGAAAACCAAGATAGCTAGCGAGCTGATTCCGGTTCCATTGGATTTGTGAGCAGTTTGCACGCGGAAAACAATGTCCAGGCGGGAGGAAGGGGCAAATTCTGAGCCTTGAACCTAACATTCTTCGGCGTCGAACAATATTTTCGAGTGATTTTCGGGTTGGAAATTCCCTGATTTTTCTAATGATAACTCGATTTTCTCGAAAACCGAGATAGCTAGCGAGCTGATTCCGGTTCCATTGGATTTGTGAGCACTTTGCACGCGGAAAACAATGTCCAGGCGAGGATCAGGGGCAAATTCTGAGTTCTGAACCTGACATTCTTCGGCCTCGACCAATACCCTAAAGTCTTGCGTATGAGGAACCCCGTTTTCCGGAAAAGTGTCGATCGTATAGAGAACTTTTCCTATAAAGGACTTTTCGTATAAAGAACTTTTCCTATAAAGGACTTTCCGTATAAAGAACTTTTCCGATAAAGGACTTTTCGTATAGAGAACTTCTCGTATAAAGGACTTTTCGTATAGAGAACTTTTCGTATAAACAACTTTTCGTATAGAGAAGTTTTCGTACGAAGGACTTTTCGTATAAAGGACTTTTCGTATAAAGGACTTTCCGGATGGAGACTTTCTCGTATGGAGAACTTTTCCGTATGAGGGACACTCGCGGCGCCCCAGGGTGCCGCAACACTCCATGGGTCTAGCTATCTTGCGACGCCCGGGGTGCCGCAACACCACATGTACCCGGGCATATCACGGCGCCCCAGGGTGCCGCAACACCACATGTACCCGGGCATATCACGGCGCCCCAGGGTGCCGCAACACCACATGTACCCGGGCATATCACGGCGCCACAGGGTGCCGCAACACCACATGTACCCGGGCATATCACGGCGCCCCAGGGTGCCGCAACACCACATGTACCCGGGCATATCACGGCGCCCCGGGGTGCCGCAACACCTCATGGACCCGGGCATATCACGGCGCCCCAGGGTGCCGCAACACCACATGTACCCGGGCATATCACGGCGCCACAGGGTGCCGCAACACCACATGTACCCGGCTATATCGCGGCGCCCCGGGGTGCCGCAACACCACATGTACCCGGGCATATCACGGCGCCCCAGGGTGCCGCAACACCACATGTACCCGGGCATATCACGGCGCCCCGGGGTGCCGCAACACCACATGTACCCGGGCATATCACGGCGCCCCAGGGTGCCGCAACACCACATGTACCCGGGCATATCACGGCGCCCCAGGGTGCCGCTGCACCACATGTACCCGGGCATATCACGGCGCCCCAGGGTGCCGCAACACCTCATGGACCCGGGCATATCACGGCGCCCCGGGGTGCCGCGACACCTCATGGACCCGGGCATATCACGACGCCCCGGGGTGCCGCAACACCACATGTACCCGGCTATATCGCGGCGCCCCGGGGTGCCGCAACACATCATGGACCCGGCCATATCGCGGCGCCCCGGGGTGCCGCAACATTACACGTACCCGGCGATATCGCGGCGCCCCATGTTGCCGCAACACCACGTGGGGATGGCTATATCGCGGCGCCCCGGGGTGCCGCAACACCTCATGGGTCTGGCTATCTCGCAGCGCTCAGAGTTGCCGCCGGACCTTATGGGTCCGGCTATCTCACGGCACCCCGGGGCGCCGTGAGTGTCCTCTGTACGAAAAGTCCCTCATACGGGAAGTTCTTTATACGAAAAGGTCTTTATACGAAAAGTTCTCCATACGAAAATTCCTTTATACGAAAAGTCCTTTATACGAAAAGTTCGCTATACGAAAAGTCCTTTCTACGGGAAGTCCGTTATACGAAAAGTCCTTTATACGAAAAGTCCTCTATACGATAAGTCCTTCATACGCAAGACTTTAGGGTACTTTCGAGTGATTTTCGGGGTCGAAAATCTCCCGATTTCTCCGATGATAACTCGATTTCCTCGAAAACTAAGATGACTAGCGGTCTGATTCCGGTTCCATTGGATTTGTGAGCACTTTTTACGTAGAAAAAAATGTGCAGGCGGGAGGAAGGGGCAAATTCTGAGCCTTGAACCTAACATTCTCCGGCCTCAACCGATATTTTCGAGTGATTTTCGGGTTGGAAATTTCCTGATTTTTCTAATGATAACTCGATTCTCTCGAAAACTAGGATAGCTAGGGGGCTGATTCCGGTTCCATTGGATTTGTGTGCTCTTTTTACGGAGAAAACAATCTTCGTTCGGGAGGTAGGGGCGAATTCTGAGCCTTGAACCTGGCATTCTTCGGCCTCAACCGATATTTTCGAGTGATTTTCGGGTTGGATTTACCTGATTTTTCTGATGAAAACTCGATTCTCTCGAAAACTAGGATAGCTAGGGGGCTGATTCCGGTTCCATTGGATTAGTGAGCACTTTTTACGTAGAAAACAGTGTCCTGGCGGGGATCGGGAGCAAATTCTGAGCCTTAAACCAGACATTCTTCGGCCTCGACTAGGGCTCGCAAAAACCGGTTCCGACCGGTTGGAACCGGTTCTGGCCGGTTGGAACCGGTTCTGGCCGGTTGGAACCGGTTCTGGCCGGTTGGAGCCGGTTCTGACCGGTTGGAACTAGTTCTGACCGGTTGGAACCAGTTCTGACCGGTTGGAGCCGGTTTTGACCGGTTGGAACCCGTGAAAAACTCGATTTGCTAGAAAACTAAGATGGCTAGCGAGCTGATTCCGGTTCCATTGGATTTGTGAGCACTGTTTACGTAGAAAACAATGTCCAGGCGGGGATCAGGGGCAAATTCCGAGCCTTGAACCTAACATTCTTCGGCCGTCACCAATATTTTTAAGGGGTTTTCGGGTTGGAAATTTCCTGATTTTTCTAATGATAACTCGATTCTCTCGAAAACTAGGATAGCTAGGGGGCTGATTCCGGTTCCATTGGATTTGTGAGCACTTTGCACGCGGAAAACAATGTCCAGGCGAGGATCAGGGGCAAATTCTGAGTTCTGAACCTGACATTCTTCGGCCTCGACCAATACCCTAAAGTCTTGCGTATGAGGAGCCCCGTTTTCCGGAAAAGTGTCGATCGTATAGAGAACTTTTCCTATAAAGGACTTTTCGTATAAAGAACTTTTCCTATAAAGGACTTTCCGTATAAAGAACTTTTCCGATAAAGGACTTTTCGTATAGAGAACTTCTCGTATAAAGGACTTTTCGTATAGAGAACTTTTCGTATAAACAACTTTTCGTATAAACAACTTTTCGTATAGAGAAGTTTTCGTACGAAGGACTTTTCGTATAAAGGACTTTTCGTATGAAGGACTTTCCGGATGGAGACTTTCTCGTATGGAGAACTTTTCCGTATGAGGGACACTCGCGGCGCCCCAGGGTGCCGCAACACTCCATGGGTCTAGCTATCTTGCGACGCCCGGGGTGCCGCAACACCACATGTACCCGGTCATATCACGGCGCCCCGGGGTGCCGCAACACCTCATGGACCCGGGCATATCACGGCGCCCCAAGGTGCCGCAACACCACATGTACCCGGGCATATCACGGCGCCACAGGGTGCCGCAACACCACATGTACCCGGCTATATCGCGGCGCCCCGGGGTGCCGCAACACCACATGTACCCGGGCATATCACGGCGCCCCAGGGTGCCGCAACACCACATGTACCCGGGCATATCACGGCGCCCCAGGGTGCCGCAACACCACATGTACCCGGGCATATCACGGCGCCCCAGGGTGCCGCAACACCTCATGGACCCGGGCATATCACGGCGCCCGAGGGTGCCGCAACACCAGATGTGAGCGGCCATATCGCGGCGCCCCAGGGTGCCGCAACACCACATGTACCCGGCTATATCGCGGCGCCCCGGGGTGCCGCAACACCTCATGGACCCGGCCATATCGCGGCGCCCCGGGGTGCCGCAACATTACACGTACCCGGCGATATCGCGGCGCCCCATGTTGCCGCAACACCACGTGGGGGTGGCTATATCGCGGCGCCCCGGGGTGCCGCAACACCTCATGGACCCGGCCATATCGCGGCGCCCCGGGGTGCCGCAACATTACACGTACCCGGCGATATCGCGGCGCCCCATGTTGCCGCAACACCACGTGGGGGTGGCTATATCGCGGCGCCCCGGGGTGCCGCAACACCTCATGGGTCTGGCTATCTCGCAGCGCTCAGAGTTGCCGCCGGACCTTATGGGTCCGGCTATCTCACGGCACCCCGGGGCGCCGTGAGTGTCCTCTGTACGAAAAGTCCCTCATACGGGAAGTTCTTTATACGAAAAGGTCTTTATACGAAAAGTTCTCCATACGAAAATTCCTTTATACGAAAAGTCCTTTATACGAAAAGTTCGCTATACGAAAAGTCCTTTCTACGGAAAGTCCGTTATACGAAAAGTCCTTTATACGAAAAGTCCTCTATACGATAAGTCCTTCATACGCAAGACTTTAGGGTACTTTCGAGTGATTTTCGGGGTCGAAAATCTCCCGATTTCTCCGATGATAACTCGATTTCCTCGAAAACTAAGATGACTAGCGGTCTGATTCCGGTTCCATTGGATTTGTGAGCACTTTTTACGTAGAAAAAAATGTCCAGGCGGGAGGAAGGGGCAAATTCTGAGCGTTGAACCTAACATTCTCCGGCCTCAACCGATATTTTCGAGTGATTTTCGGGTCGGAAATTTCCTGATTTTTCCGATGATAACTCGATTTTCTCGAAAACTAGGATAGCTAAGGAGCTGATTCCGGTTCCATTGGATTTGTGCGCTCTTTTCACGTAGAAAATAATGTTCGTTCGGGGGGGTAGGGGTGAATTCTGAGCCTTGAACCTAACATTCTCCGGCCTCAACCGATATTTTCGAGTGATTTTCGGGTTGGATATTTCCTGATTTTTCTGATGAAAACTCGATTATCTCGGAAACTAAGATGGCTGGAGAGCTGATTCCGGTTCCATTGGATTAGTGAGCACTTTTTACGTAGAAAACAGTGTCCTGGCGGGGATCAGGAGCAAATTCTGAGCCTTAAAGCAGACATTCTTCGGCCTCGACTAGGGCTCGCAAAAACCGGTTCCGACCGGTTGGGACCGGTTCTGGCCGGTTGGAGCCGGTTCTGACCGGTTGGAACTAGTTCTGACCGGTTGGAACTAGTTCTGACCGGTTGGAACCAGTTCTGACCGGTTGGAGCCGGTTTTGACCGGTTGGAACCCGTGAAAAACTCGATTTTCTAGAAAACTAAGATGGCTAGCGAGCTGATTCCGGTTCCATTGGATTTGTGAGCACTGTTTACGTAGAAAACAATGTCCAGGCGGGGATCAGGGGCAAATTCCGAGCCTTGAACCTAACATTCTTCGGCCGTCACCAATATTGTTTAGGGGTTTTCGGGTTGGAAATTTCCTGATTTTTCTAATGATAACTCGATTCTCTCGAAAACTAGGATAGCTAGGGGGCTGATTCCGGTTCCATTGGATTTGTGTGCTCTTTTTACGGAGAAAACAATCTTCGTTCGGGAGGTAGGGGCGAATTCTGAGCCTTGAACCTGGCATTCTTCGGCCTCAACCGATATTTTCGAGTGATTTTCGGGTTGGATTTACCTGATTTTTCTGATGAAAACTCGATTCTCTCGAAAACTAGGATAGCTAGGGGGCTGATTCCGGTTCCATTGGATTAGTGAGCACTTTTTACGTAGAAAACAGTGTCCTGGCGGGGATCAGGAGCAAATTCTGAGCCTTAAACCAGACATTCTTCGGCCTCGACTAGGGCTCGCAAAAACCGGTTCCGACCGGTTGGAACCGGTTCTGGCCGGTTGGAACCGGTTCTGGCCGGTTGGAACCGGTTCTGGCCGGTTGGAACCGGTTCTGGCCGGTTGGAGCCGGTTCTGACCGGTTGGAACTAGTTCTGACCGGTTGGAACCAGTTCTGACCGGTTGGAGCCGGTTTTGACCGGTTGGAACCCGTGAAAAACTCGATTTTCTAGAAAACTAAGATGGCTAGCGAGCTGATTCCGGTTCCATTGGATTTGTGAGCACTGTTTACGTAGAAAACAATGTCCAGGCGGGGATCAGGGGCAAATTCCGAGCCTTGAACCTAACATTCTTCGGCCGTCACCAATATTGTTTAGGGGTTTTCGGGTTGGAAATTTCCTGATTTTTCTAATGATAACTCGATTCTCTCGAAAACTAGGATAGCTAGGGGGCTGATTCCGGTTCCATTGGATTTGTGTGCTCTTTTTACGGAGAAAACAATCTTCGTTCGGGAGGTGGGGGCGAATTCTGAGCCTTGAACCTGACATTCTTCGGCCTCAACCGATATTTTCGAGTGATTTTCGGTTGGAAATTTCCTGATTTTTCTAATGATAACTCGATTCTCTCGAAAACCAAGATAGCTAGCGAGCTGATTCCGGTTCCATTGGATTTGTGAGCAGTTTGCACGCGGAAAACAATGTCCAGGCGGGAGGAAGGGGCAAATTCTGAGCCTTGAACCTAACATTCTTCGGCGTCGACCAATATTTTTGAGTGATTTCCGGGTTGGAAATTTCCTGATTTTTCTGATGATAACTCCATTTTCTCGGAAATCAAGATAGCTAGCGAGCTGACTCCGGTTCCATTGGATTTGTGAGCACTTTTTACGTGGAAAACAATGTCGAGGCGGGGATCAGGGGCGAATTCCGAGCCTCGAACCTAACATTCTTCGGCCTCCACCAATATTTTTGAGTGATTTTCGGTTGGAAATTTCCTGATTTTCTAATGATAACTCGATTCTCTCGAAAACCAAGATAGCTAGCGAGCTGATCCCGGTTTCATTGGATTTGTGAGCACTTTTTACGTAGAAAACAATGTCCAGGCGGGGATCACCTCATGGACCCGGGCATATCGCGGCGCCCCAGGGTGCCGCAACACCACATGTACCCGGCCATATCGCGGCGCCCCGGGGTGCCGCAACATTACACGTACCCGGCGATATCGCGGCGCCCCATGTTGCCGCAACACCACGTGGGGGTGGCTATATCGCGGCGCCCCAGGGTGCCGCAACACCACATGTACCCGGCTATATCGCGGCGCTCAGAGTTGCCGCCGGACCTTATGGGTCCGGCTATCTCACGGCACCCCGGGGCGCCTTGAGTGTCCTCTGTACGAAAACTCCCTCATACGGAAAGTTCCTTATACGAAAAGTCCTTTATACGAAAAGTTCTCCATACGAAAATTCCTTTATACGAAAAGTCCTTTATACGAAAAGTTCTCTATACGGAAAGTCCTTTATACGAAAAGTTCTCCATACGAAAAGTCCTTCAAACGAAAAGTTCGCTATACGAAAAGTCCTTTCTACGGAAAGTCCGTTATACGAAAAGTCCTCTATACGAAAAGTCCTCTATACGATAAGTTCTTTACACGCAAGACTTTAGGGTACTTTCGAGTGATTTTCGGGGTCGAAAATTTCCCGATTTCTCCGATGATAACTCGATTTTCTCGGAAACTAAGATGGCTAGCGGGCTTATTCCGGTTTCATTGGATTTGTGAGCACTTTTTACGTAGAAAAAAATGTCCTGGCGGGAGGGAGAGACGAATTCTGAGCCTTGAACCTAACATTCTTCGGCCTCAACCGATATTTTCGAGTGATTTTCGGGTCGGAAATTTCCTGATTTTTCCGATGATAACTCGATTTTCTCGAAAACTTAGACAGCTTAGGAGCTGATTCCGGTTCCATTGGATTTGTGCGCTCGTTTCACGTAGAAAACAATGTTCGTTCGGGAGGTAGGGACGAATTCTGAGCCTTGAACCTGACATTTTTCGGCCTCGACCGATATTTTCGAGTGATTTTCGGGTTGGAAATTTCCTGATTTTTCTGATCATAACTCGATTTTCTCGGAAACCAAGATAGCTAGCGAGCTGATTCCGGTTCCATTGGATTTGTGAGCACTTTTTACGTAGAAAACAATGTCCAGGCGGGGATCAGGGGCAAATTCTGAGCCTTAAACCAGACATTCTTCGGCCTCGACTAGGGCTCGCAAAAACCGGTTCCGACCGGTTGGAACCGGTTCTGGCCGGTTGGAGCCGGTTCTGACCGGTTGGAACTAGTTCTGACCGGTTGGAACCAGTTCTGACCGGTTGGAGCCGGTTTTGACCGGTTGGAACCCGTGAAAAACTCGATTTTCTAGAAAACTAAGATGGCTAGCGAGCTGATTCCGGTTCCATTGGATTTGTGAGCACTGTTTACGTAGAAAACAATGTCCAGGCGGGGATCAGGGGCAAATTCCGAGCCTTGAACCTAACATTCTTCGGCCGTCACCAATATTTTTTAGGGGTTTTCGGGTTGGAAATTTCCTGATTTTTCTAATGATAACTCGATTCTCTCGAAAACTAGGATAGCTAGGGGGCTGATTCCGGTTCCATTGGAAATGTGTGCTCTTTTTACGGAGAAAACAATCTTCGTTCGGGAGGTAGGGGCGAATTCTGAGCCTTGAACCTGACATTCTTCGGCCTCAACCGATATTTTCGAGTGATTTTCGGGTTGGATTTACCTGATTTTTCTGATGAAAACTCGATTATCTCGGAAACTAAGATGGCTAGCGAGCTGATTCCGGTTCCATTGGATTTGTGAGCACTTTTTACGTGGAAAACAATGTCCAGGCGGGGATCAGGGGCGAATTCCGAGCCTCGAACCTAACATTCTTCGGCCTCCACCAATATTTTTGAGTGATTTTCGGTTGGAAATTTCCTGATTTTTCTAATGATAACTCGATTCTCTCGAAAACCGAGATAGCTAGCGAGCTGATTCCGGTTCCATTGGATTTGTGAGCACTTTGCACGCGGAAAACAATGTCCAGGCGAGGATCAGGGGCAAATTCTGAGTTCTGAACCTGACATTCTTCGGCCTCGACCAATACCCTAAAGTCTTGCGTATGAGGAACCCCGTTTTCCGGAAAAGTGTCGATCGTATAGAGAACTTTTCCTATAAAGGACTTTTCGTATAAAGAACTTTTCCTATAAAGGACTTTCCGTATAAAGAACTTTTCCGATAAAGGACTTTTCGTATAGAGAACTTCTCGTATAAAGGACTTTTCGTATAGAGAACTTTTCGTATAAACAACTTTTCGTATAGAGAAGTTTTCGTACGAAGGACTTTTCGTATAAAGGACTTTTCGTATAAAGGACTTTCCGGATGGAGACTTTCTCGTATGGAGAACTTTTCCGTATGAGGGACACTCGCGGCGCCCCAGGGTGCCGCAACACTCCATGGGTCTAGCTATCTTGCGACGCCCGGGGTGCCGCAACACCACATGTACCCGGGCATATCACGGCGCCCCAGGGTGCCGCAACACCACATGTACCCGGGCATATCACGGCGCCCCAGGGTGCCGCAACACCACATGTACCCGGGCATATCACGGCGCCACAGGGTGCCGCAACACCACATGTACCCGGGCATATCACGGCGCCCCAGGGTGCCGCAACACCACATGTACCCGGGCATATCACGGCGCCCCGGGGTGCCGCAACACCTCATGGACCCGGGCATATCACGGCGCCCCAGGGTGCCGCAACACCACATGTACCCGGGCATATCACGGCGCCACAGGGTGCCGCAACACCACATGTACCCGGCTATATCGCGGCGCCCCGGGGTGCCGCAACACCACATGTACCCGGGCATATCACGGCGCCCCAGGGTGCCGCAACACCACATGTACCCGGGCATATCACGGCGCCCCGGGGTGCCGCAACACCACATGTACCCGGGCATATCACGGCGCCCCAGGGTGCCGCAACACCACATGTACCCGGGCATATCACGGCGCCCCAGGGTGCCGCTGCACCACATGTACCCGGGCATATCACGGCGCCCCAGGGTGCCGCAACACCTCATGGACCCGGGCATATCACGGCGCCCCGGGGTGCCGCGACACCTCATGGACCCGGGCATATCACGACGCCCCGGGGTGCCGCAACACCACATGTACCCGGCTATATCGCGGCGCCCCGGGGTGCCGCAACACATCATGGACCCGGCCATATCGCGGCGCCCCGGGGTGCCGCAACATTACACGTACCCGGCGATATCGCGGCGCCCCATGTTGCCGCAACACCACGTGGGGATGGCTATATCGCGGCGCCCCGGGGTGCCGCAACACCTCATGGGTCTGGCTATCTCGCAGCGCTCAGAGTTGCCGCCGGACCTTATGGGTCCGGCTATCTCACGGCACCCCGGGGCGCCGTGAGTGTCCTCTGTACGAAAAGTCCCTCATACGGGAAGTTCTTTATACGAAAAGGTCTTTATACGAAAAGTTCTCCATACGAAAATTCCTTTATACGAAAAGTCCTTTATACGAAAAGTTCGCTATACGAAAAGTCCTTTCTACGGGAAGTCCGTTATACGAAAAGTCCTTTATACGAAAAGTCCTCTATACGATAAGTCCTTCATACGCAAGACTTTAGGGTACTTTCGAGTGATTTTCGGGGTCGAAAATCTCCCGATTTCTCCGATGATAACTCGATTTCCTCGAAAACTAAGATGACTAGCGGTCTGATTCCGGTTCCATTGGATTTGTGAGCACTTTTTACGTAGAAAAAAATGTCCAGGCGGGAGGAAGGGGCAAATTCTGAGCCTTGAACCTAACATTCTCCGGCCTCAACCGATATTTTCGAGTGATTTTCGGGTTGGAAATTTCCTGATTTTTCTAATGATAACTCGATTCTCTCGAAAACTAGGATAGCTAGGGGGCTGATTCCGGTTCCATTGGATTTGTGTGCTCTTTTTACGGAGAAAACAATCTTCGTTCGGGAGGTAGGGGCGAATTCTGAGCCTTGAACCTGGCATTCTTCGGCCTCAACCGATATTTTCGAGTGATTTTCGGGTTGGATTTACCTGATTTTTCTGATGAAAACTCGATTCTCTCGAAAACTAGGATAGCTAGGGGGCTGATTCCGGTTCCATTGGATTAGTGAGCACTTTTTACGTAGAAAACAGTGTCCTGGCGGGGATCGGGAGCAAATTCTGAGCCTTAAACCAGACATTCTTCGGCCTCGACTAGGGCTCGCAAAAACCGGTTCCGACCGGTTGGAACCGGTTCTGGCCGGTTGGAACCGGTTCTGGCCGGTTGGAACCGGTTCTGGCCGGTTGGAGCCGGTTCTGACCGGTTGGAACTAGTTCTGACCGGTTGGAACCAGTTCTGACCGGTTGGAGCCGGTTTTGACCGGTTGGAACCCGTGAAAAACTCGATTTTCTAGAAAACTAAGATGGCTAGCGAGCTGATTCCGGTTCCATTGGATTTGTGAGCACTGTTTACGTAGAAAACAATGTCCAGGCGGGGATCAGGGGCAAATTCCGAGCCTTGAACCTAACATTCTTCGGCCGTCACCAATATTTTTAAGGGGTTTTCGGGTTGGAAATTTCCTGATTTTTCTAATGATAACTCGATTCTCTCGAAAACTAGGATAGCTAGGGGGCTGATTCCGGTTCCATTGGATTTGTGAGCACTTTGCACGCGGAAAACAATGTCCAGGCGAGGATCAGGGGCAAATTCTGAGTTCTGAACCTGACATTCTTCGGCCTCGACCAATACCCTAAAGTCTTGCGTATGAGGAGCCCCGTTTTCCGGAAAAGTGTCGATCGTATAGAGAACTTTTCCTATAAAGGACTTTTCGTATAAAGAACTTTTCCTATAAAGGACTTTCCGTATAAAGAACTTTTCCGATAAAGGACTTTTCGTATAGAGAACTTCTCGTATAAAGGACTTTTCGTATAGAGAACTTTTCGTATAAACAACTTTTCGTATAAACAACTTTTCGTATAGAGAAGTTTTCGTACGAAGGACTTTTCGTATAAAGGACTTTTCGTATAAAGGACTTTCCGGATGGAGACTTTCTCGTATGGAGAACTTTTCCGTATGAGGGACACTCGCGGCGCCCCAGGGTGCCGCAACACTCCATGGGTCTAGCTATCTTGCGACGCCCGGGGTGCCGCAACACCACATGTACCCGGGCATATCACGGCGCCCCGGGGTGCCGCAACACCTCATGGACCCGGGCATATCACGGCGCCCCAAGGTGCCGCAACACCACATGTACCCGGGCATATCACGGCGCCACAGGGTGCCGCAACACCACATGTACCCGGCTATATCGCGGCGCCCCGGGGTGCCGCAACACCACATGTACCCGGGCATATCACGGCGCCCCAGGGTGCCGCAACACCACATGTACCCGGGCATATCACGGCGCCCCAGGGTGCCGCAACACCACATGTACCCGGGCATATCACGGCGCCCCAGGGTGCCGCAACACCTCATGGACCCGGGCATATCACGGCGCCCGAGGGTGCCGCAACACCAGATGTGAGCGGCCATATCGCGGCGCCCCAGGGTGCCGCAACACCACATGTACCCGGCTATATCGCGGCGCCCCGGGGTGCCGCAACACCTCATGGACCCGGCCATATCGCGGCGCCCCGGGGTGCCGCAACATTACACGTACCCGGCGATATCGCGGCGCCCCATGTTGCCGCAACACCACGTGGGGGTGGCTATATCGCGGCGCCCCGGGGTGCCGCAACACCTCATGGGTCTGGCTATCTCGCAGCGCTCAGAGTTGCCGCCGGACCTTATGGGTCCGGCTATCTCACGGCACCCCGGGGCGCCGTGAGTGTCCTCTGTACGAAAAGTCCCTCATACGGGAAGTTCTTTATACGAAAAGGTCTTTATACGAAAAGTTCTCCATACGAAAATTCCTTTATACGAAAAGTCCTTTATACGAAAAGTTCGCTATACGAAAAGTCCTTTCTACGGAAAGTCCGTTATACGAAAAGTCCTTTATCCGAAAAGTCCTCTATACGATAAGTCCTTCATACGCAAGACTTTAGGGTACTTTCGAGTGATTTTCGGGGTCGAAAATCTCCCGATTTCTCCGATGATAACTCGATTTCCTCGAAAACTAAGATGACTAGCGGTCTGATTCCGGTTCCATTGGATTTGTGAGCACTTTTTACGTAGAAAAAAATGTCCAGGCGGGAGGAAGGGGCAAATTCTGAGCGTTGAACCTAACATTCTCCGGCCTCAACCGATATTTTCGAGTGATTTTCGGGTCGGAAATTTCCTGATTTTTCCGATGATAACTCGATTTTCTCGAAAACTAGGATAGCTAAGGAGCTGATTCCGGTTCCATTGGATTTGTGCGCTCTTTTCACGTAGAAAATAATGTTCGTTCGGGGGGGTAGGGGTGAATTCTGAGCCTTGAACCTAACATTCTCCGGCCTCAACCGATATTTTCGAGTGATTTTCGGGTTGGATATTTCCTGATTTTTCTGATGAAAACTCGATTATCTCGGAAACTAAGATGGCTGGAGAGCTGATTCCGGTTCCATTGGATTAGTGAGCACTTTTTACGTAGAAAACAGTGTCCTGGCGGGGATCAGGAGCAAATTCTGAGCCTTAAAGCAGACATTCTTCGGCCTCGACTAGGGCTCGCAAAAACCGGTTCCGACCGGTTGGGACCGGTTCTGGCCGGTTGGAGCCGGTTCTGACCGGTTGGAACTAGTTCTGACCGGTTGGAACTAGTTCTGACCGGTTGGAACCAGTTCTGACCGGTTGGAGCCGGTTTTGACCGGTTGGAACCCGTGAAAAACTCGATTTTCTAGAAAACTAAGATGGCTGATTCCGGTTCCATTGGATTTGTGAGCACTGTTTACGTAGAAAACAATGTCCAGGCGGGGATCAGGGGCAAATTCCGAGCCTTGAACCTAACATTCTTCGGCCGTCACCAATATTGTTTAGGGGTTTTCGGGTTGGAAATTTCCTGATTTTTCTAATGATAACTCGATTCTCTCGAAAACTAGGATAGCTAGGGGGCTGATTCCGGTTCCATTGGATTTGTGTGCTCTTTTTACGGAGAAAACAATCTTCGTTCGGGAGGTAGGGGCGAATTCTGAGCCTTGAACCTGGCATTCTTCGGCCTCAACCGATATTTTCGAGTGATTTTCGGGTTGGATTTACCTGATTTTTCTGATGAAAACTCGATTCTCTCGAAAACTAGGATAGCTAGGGGGCTGATTCCGGTTCCATTGGATTAGTGAGCACTTTTTACGTAGAAAACAATGTCCAGGCGGGGATCAGGGGCAAATTCCGAGCCTTGAACCTAACATTCTTCGGCCGTCACCAATATTGTTTAGGGGTTTTCGGGTTGGAAATTTCCTGATTTTTCTAATGATAACTCGATTCTCTCGAAAACTAGGATAGCTAGGGGGCTGATTCCGGTTCCATTGGATTTGTGTGCTCTTTTTACGGAGAAAACAATCTTCGTTCGGGAGGTGGGGGCGAATTCTGAGCCTTGAACCTGACATTCTTCGGCCTCAACCGATATTTTCGAGTGATTTTCGGTTGGAAATTTCCTGATTTTTCTAATGATAACTCGATTCTCTCGAAAACCAAGATAGCTAGCGAGCTGATTCCGGTTCCATTGGATTTGTGAGCAGTTTGCACGCGGAAAACAATGTCCAGGCGGGAGGAAGGGGCAAATTCTGAGCCTTGAACCTAACATTCTTCGGCGTCGACCAATATTTTTGAGTGATTTCCGGGTTGGAAATTTCCTGATTTTTCTGATGATAACTCCATTTTCTCGGAAACCAAGATAGCTAGCGAGCTGACTCCGGTTCCATTGGATTTGTGAGCACTTTTTACGTGGAAAACAATGTCGAGGCGGGGATCAGGGGCGAATTCCGAGCCTCGAACCTAACATTCTTCGGCCTCCACCAATATTTTTGAGTGATTTTCGGTTGGAAATTTCCTGATTTTTCTAATGATAACTCGATTCTCTCGAAAACCAAGATAGCTAGCGAGCTGATCCCGGTTTCATTGGATTTGTGAGCACTTTTTACGTAGAAAACCTGTTATCTGGAAAACAGTCTATTCCAATTTTCTGAGAATACCCGCGTGCTACTAAGCGTGCACGGTATTTGACGTTTCCAGTTTTCGGATGGATCTTCTTTTTGAATATCCAACGCGTGCTGATTGGCTTCCGACCTGGGGGGAGATTAGCTTCCTTCCAAACCCCAAGAGTCCTCATGGCCTCCAACTCTTCTGTTATGGCGGCCCTCCAGGATTGTTTTTCTGGGCTTACCATCGCTTCTTTGTACGAAGATGGTTCTCCCTTAGAAGCATCATCACGGTTGTCTTCATCACTCAATTCATCTTCAGCCTCGTGGATGTTGGGTTGATTACGAAAGCGTGATTGGGTTCTTGGGTCATGAGCCAAGAACGCCTGCTGCGGGGGAGTGTAAATCGTTGCCGCAGTATCTTTTCCGTTTTGTACGGATTCGTAATTATGCGTACAACATTCCGATGAGGTCAGTTCCTCAATTTCGTACGTTGCTTGCTGCATACATTCAGGCGTTTCTCCATCAGTATTTTCAATTATGTTTGCCTGACCTCGAACTTTGCCAGCACCGCGGATGTTTATTTCATCAGTCTTCGGTGTTTTCTCGAAGATTACATCCTTGGTTCTCTCTATCGTGTCAGTGTCTTCATCCCAAACACGATATCCTAATGAGTGTTCGAGGTACCCAACAAGCCGAACTGGCTTCCCACGATTTTCCAATTTACTGCGATTTGGGTCCTTGTTGTGCACAAAACACTTGGCCCCGAATTCTCGCATATTGGATACATAGGCTTTCTTTTTATAGAAGACCTCGTATGCCGTCTTTTTCGTATGGTCATGGATTACAATCATGTTCCAAACGTCTACGACGTAGTTTAGAGCTTCGCCCCAGAGAAATTTCTTATCCTCCAGGCCTGCACCGATCATAACTGTTCTAGCTAAGTTCATGAATGTACGGTGTGCTCTTTCGACGAGACCAGCTTGAGCTGGGGTCCTAGGACAAGAGATTGAGTGCTCGGCTCCAATCTCGTGCAACACATCCTGGACTTCTTCATTTCTGAACTCTCGGCCCCCATCAGAGTGGAATCTCTTGATATCGTATCCGATGAGATTTCTAAACCACTTTACGTACTTTTCTACAAAGTAGGGGGTTTCATCTTTAGTTTTTAGAAAGTAAACTTTGCAGAACTTTGAGTACTCATCTACGATCATGAGGAAGTGTCTAGCCTTCCCTAAAGTTTCAGTTGACAGTGAGCACAAGTCAGCGTAAACCGTACCAGGCTCTTTAGCCTTGGATTCAAATGGTTTACTGTGATAGGAGGCTCTAGTCTGCTTTCCTTCAATGCAGGTTTCGCATTGGTTTAGATCATCAATGAAATTCATGTTCTCTGCATTGAGGTATTTCTTCAAGTAATCCTTGTTGATATGCGCATATCTTTCATGCAGACTCTTCAGACTTAGCTTAGCTTTCGAGCCATCCTTGTTGGCTGCCGGTTTTTCATTTTTAACCGCAGGAGCGCATTCAGCGCTATCATTGGGGCCGTCTTCGGAACACACACTTGCTTTGAGTCTATACAGTCCCTTTTGCTTGGGAACCTGGATTGCAATCTTGTTCTTTTCTATAGTGAGCTCATCTTCTTGCATTTTAACCTCAAAGCCGTCATCAGTTAGCTGACTGATGGATATCAGATTCTTACGAATTTTAGGTACAAGGAGAACATTTTTCAAGTTCAAATTCACGGTTTTCCCTTCAGACTTGACTGCCAAGCAAGCGCTACCTTGCCCGATCACTTTGAGCCTCTGGTTGCTTGCCAGCTTGACATCCCGGGTGCCGAGTCCTTTGGTGTACGTCGTGAACCATTTTCTCGAGTCAATCATGTGATGACTAGCACCACTATCCACCAAGAAAGATTTCGATTTAGAAAGTGAGCCGATAGTCTGAGCCATGAATGCTTCAGCTTCTTCAGCGTCTACCGCATGGGCTCTGGGTCGATGAGGTCTGCTGCCTCCACGACCTCGGTTCGAATTTCTTCTTGGTTGTCTGCATTGACTGCTATAATGACCTCGTCCTCCACAATTGTAACATTTGTTACCTTGTGCCTGGTTCCTCTGGCCGTGTCTTCTAGGTTGGGGGTTTCTAGCTTGAGGCCTGCCATTATACTGTTGGCCAGTATAATCATTTCGTTGGCGAGGTCTCATGGGACGACGGTAGGGTCTGCGATAGGCACCACCTCCTCGTTGGTTTATTCTGAGGTTGGTCACTAATGCGGTTACGTCATCAAGCTTTTCTTCCTTTTGACGCAACGCCTCAGTAGTGATGATGTCGAGCAGTGTACTCATCTCTTTATCATCCTCTGAGCGAGCAGCCCAAGCGAGCCGCAATGCATCCCAGTTATGCGGCAGGGCAGCGAGCAATCGTTCGGTTTGGATCTTAACATCCAGATCGACTCCGGATTCAGTCAAGTGAGTTTGGAGGGTCTTGAATCTATCAAGGTTCTCAACGATAGATAAGTTCTTCTTGAACTTGAACTGCAGTAGCTGATTAATGACTGATCCTTGTTTTAGGGCGATCTTCGTGCCAAACTTCTTTTCGATGTGCTCCCAAATTTCTGCCGCCGTAACTTCCTTAGCCTGTCCATAGAACAGTTGCACGACTAATTTGTCGTTCATAGACGAGAACAGTAGGGCTTTAGATCTCTTGTTGGCTTCAGTATACCTTTTTAGCTCAACCTTCTGTTCTGCAGTCAGTTCTTCTGCTGGAGGCTTGGGGGTAGGACGTATTAGCGTGCCATCTACAACCGCCCATAAATCGTCGTCATCTTGAGCTAAGAAAACTGGCATCATAGTTTTCCAGCTGATATAATTCTGGCCATTTAGGCCTAGAATGACCGGACAAGTTTGGTACCTCCCAACAGACCATTTCATTGTTCGAACTTCATTGGACGCTGGCGGCTTGTCGCTTCCCGACTCGTCGGGCTTGCCTGCCGTGTTGTCGGCAGGCTTGTTATCGTTCGGTGGTTTATCATCCTTTGATGGGTTCGGTGGTGCTGGTGGTGCTGGTGGATTTCCACCTGCTGGGGGTTGCGCACCCGATCCACCCGGCGCATCATCCTCAGCTCCAAAAAGACTGAGGCGGCGGTCGTGTTGCTGACCGTCCCCGAACACAAAACCATCGGACCCCGAACCAGTTTCCGACATAGCCGCTCCTCTATTCTAGTATCACTGAATAGTCGAGATTCGAACTTACTGTGCTCTGCGGGTAGTAGTTGATCGTGCTGATAACGTGAACAATTTAACGGAGTACAGTAAAAACGTCAGTTCCAAAATGAAGCCTTTCACCGGTAGTTTATTTAGCAGATACAGTCCTTTTATAGAATACAGTCTGGGAAAGGGCTATCGCTCTTTCCAGCGTACTGATGCGTCTAAGCGAACATATTTCCAACAGTTCTCGTTGTTAGCTGATTCCTCACTTTCTTCTGGGTTCTTGTCCGGTGCACTATCTGGTCTTTCGTTGAGGGAGTCCGCCTCGTTGTTGCTGTTGCCTGGAGCTGTTTCGGGCCCGTTGTTTGATGCTCCACCGTCTGAAGGATCTTGTACACTGGAGTGCTTGAGAGGACCTTCTCTGAGGAATCGAATATTGTTAGATACTCTGACTAATCTTGTGCCAGGTATGAGGACCCTGTATCCGAGGACACCATCAACGAGAATTGCTTCGACACTTCTGTCCGCGAATTTCTTTCTTTTCGGATCTTGATCGAGGAGGAAACATTTTGTTCCGAACGGGTGCACTTTCCCTAGATAGGGTTTCCTGCGATAGATTATTTCGTATGCCGATTTGTTTTCTATTTTGTTGATTGTGATCGCATTTAGAATTTGGTTGCTGAAGTTGATTGCTTCGGACCACAGTGTTTTGTTCAGTCCGCTGTCGATCAAGATTGTCCGTGCCAGATCCAGGAGGGATCTGTTGGATCTTTCGCTGATCCCATTCTGCTGGGGTGTCCTAGAATTCGAGGTCGTATGCACCGCCCCTGTGTGTCTGATGATATCATCGATCTCCTGGTTGAGAAATTCAAGTCCACGATCCGTGTGAAGTCTGGCGATGTTCTTTCCAGTTTGCGTCAAAAACCACTGAACATAGTCTCTGATGCATGAGGCTGTCTGATCTTTGGTTTTCAAGAAGAACACTCTACGGAATTTCGAGTACTCATCCGTCAGTACTAAGAAGTGGTTATGACTGTGGATTGATGGTGGTGTTGGACTGCAGAGATCTCCGTGGATGACACCTATGGCTGATGCTCTAGCCTCCTGAGGCTTCGTTCTGTATGAGGATTTTGTCTGCTTGCCCCTGATGCATGATGTGCAGTCAGTCAGATCGTCAACAAAGGGTATTCCGGTTCTAAGGAGTACTTGCCGAACTTACTCCTTGTGTACGTGCGCCAGTGCTCGGTGTGCCTCCTTCAGACTGATTGGACTCTCTTCAGCGATGTCCATTGCCGCCATGGCATGCGCTGACTTCGAAACACTGGCTCTCAGTTTGTAGAGCGCTCTATCACGTCCGGCGAACACTTTTGTCCTTCCTTTGGACAAGATCATCCCTTCGCTACGGACAGTACACCGGAACCCTGAATCTAGAAGTTGACATAAGGAAATCAAACAGCAGTACATCTTAGGTACATGAAGTGTCTTCTCTAGCCGCAACTTCACTTTTCTGTCACCACATTGAACAGTGATCTCGATCGTTCCTTCTCCATGTGCTCTGATGGTCGAGGAATCACCGAGATGCACTTCCCGGGGTGGTTCAAGTGGTACGTACTCAATGAAATAGCTCTTGCTGTTCATAATGTGACATGTTGCTCCTGAATCGATTAGCAAAGAGATGTCATCCGTTACCTCTAATCCCTCTTCTAGAGTCGGATGATGGTTGACGGCTAGCACTTCTGCGACTTGCGCATGTGTCTTCTGTTGACGGTTGTTCGGCCTTCTTTTTGAGCGGCATTGGAACGCTTTGTGTCCTCTCTTGTTGCAGTTCCAGCAAACGATCTCAGTTGTTCTTTGATATGACTGACTCTGGCTTTTCCTCATGTTTGTTCTTGTGTGTGACTGGCCTCCACGGGATGGCCGACGTCCACTGACTCTGGCTGCCAGAGCTGTTGTATTGCCCTGAGGATCACGCATGGTTCTTCGAGCTTCTTCCGCAGAGATCATTTCCATAAGATCAGCGTAATCCTTTTGCTTCGGGTTCTTGAGTGCCCATCCTTGCTTGAATGGTTCCCAGCTCTGTGGTAGCGATCCCACAAGCCTGGAGGTCATGGCTTTGGCGTTGATTCCTGAATTAGTCTCTTGTAATTCGTAGATGATGGCTTGGTAAACGTTAAGATTGTCGGACACTGATTTATTGCTGTTCCATCTGAAGTTCGAGAATTTTCGATCGCTATGTCTGCGAAGATGTCACTTTTGCCGGTGTATCTATCGTTGATACGTTCCCAGGCATTCTTCGCTGTCACGAAGACTGAATCTTCGAAGAACATTCTCATCACTGTATTTTGTTGAAGAGAGTTGAAGATAATTTCACGAGCATTTTGATTGCCAATTATGTAATTTTCCTTATCGTCTTGTTTGGTGGGATCAAGTCTGCCGATGATGACATCCCAGGCATACTTTGCCGATTGGAGGTTAACTGGGAGGATTGACTTCCAGGCGAGGTAGTTCCTACCGTCGTCTCGCAAGATGACCCGGTTCTTCTTCGTGTGGGTCTCGCTGGACTCCGCCATGGCTGCTCGTTGTCTGTGGCGTAACACACTACAACTCTTCACTACACTCTTTTCACTGATAAGTTCACTCCAAGTTCCTGATAGTTGGAGCACTAGGCACAGCTGGTCGTGCTGATAACGGTTTTATGTTGGAAAATAAGGCTCAAATTGACTGATTTCTAGCTCAGAGATAAGAGTTATACTGTGAGAGGGATGCCACTAATACCTAAACACGAAACGTTCACGTTCGTCGGTGCAACCAGAGTGATCTTTATTCCACGAATACTGCTTTTATAGTTCAGTGTTCACACAGACGGAAGACTGAAAGGGTTGACGTTTGACCTACATAACTAGACTGGGCTTCCGGAAGTTAAACACAAACACTGTCCAGGAAGTGGACGGACCGATGACCCAAACACTGAAGTTGCGCATAGAACAGTTCCGTGGATATCATAGCTTGGTTTCCGTGATCAGAGTGAGGGCTATCTGATATTTTATCAACATCCAACTCTTGAAATTACAGTAGTGGACCTTCTTTGGTCCACCAGCTTTCTTGTTCGTCTCTTCATCCGTTCGTGGGCTTATCATCCTAATAGAGTAATCATATCCCGCTTGTCCTGTCCAGAACAAAAGTGGATACTGCAAGGGATCATAGGACCGATGAGTACCTGATATACGTTTGATTTCCCCGCTCTGACGATTGAGTACAATATCACGTCGATCGAATACTCCACCGACAACTACGATCGCCACTTCATTCCCTGTTGGAGAATTGAATCGTCTTTCATGCTCGCCGGCTGGCGTTTTGTCATTTCTGACGACTACAACGTAATTATCAGCCGGCAGATGTTCAAGTGCGGTCTTGAAAAGTCGAACCAAATCGTTATACTTATGGAGGAACACTTGCAACCTCACCACAAGATCCCGATTCGTATCAGGATTGAATCGAATTCGCTGGTTGACTTTTCCGTCAGTTGAACCCATGATATAAATTTGCAAGAATTTATGTTTTCCATCCTCCAGAGGTAAAAGAGACCCGGCACGGTGGTAAATCTGACCTTTAACTTTGAAACACGGCATGAAATTCTCCCGAACGATTTCGGTCGCGCCGAAAGAAGTCATTGGAAACATGAATCATACCTACGAATATTCCCCAGATAATGTTTCGACTCCCTTGATTGACCAGCGATCAACGATTCCAACGGCTCGGGTGGTACACCTGAGTCGGGTAAGCTCACCTGCCCCTTTCCACAACGCAACCCCTCAGCCTCATACCTGAATTGCATCGCATGACAAAACCCACACTCTGTGTTCATTTTCCCGAAAACCACACTCGGATGACTACTATAATCGTAATTAGGATCATAGTGCAGTGCAACACATTTCAAGTCGCGATGGATTCCACCTCGCAGATGCCTCATCCGATTCCTTTGACCTTGCGTCCGTGATTTCCATTCCTGCCTCGTCTCGTTCGACCGAGCCTTACTATGTCGTATGCGATCGGTATATAATCTGTTCATTCATTGGTCGCTCGCTTCATTCCCCCGCACTGGTTTAGTCCTTTTGCTCTTGCTTCCCAGTGAAACCTCTCGTCCATCCTCCAACTCCAGGTGTCGTGAGCCTTCTGACGACGAAGACCTACTTTTGATCTTCGCATTTTCACCCCGTCCCTCGAACCGTCGTTCCAAGATATCACGAAAGAACGACCCCCGTCTCCTGGGACTCCTTCGACACTGTCACCTCTCGCAGATTCTGTACCTCCAAAGGTCGTGAGTCTCCTGACCCTACTCCGGAAAAATATCTGTTTTCTGTCTCCGTATGTTCACCCCATCCCTCGAACCGTGGTTCTAAAATGTTCCGGAACAACGCCCCTCGTCGCTCAACCGTTCTTTGCAGATCTTTGGACTCCAACAACACTGTCACCTCCTGTAGATCCTGTACCTCCAAAAGTCGTGAGTCTCCTAACTGTGATCTGGAAGAAGATCTGTATTCCGTCGCCGAATTTACACCCCGGCCCACTCCCCGACCCCCGACCGATCATTGCCGTCGGTCTAAAGACTCCAACGACACCTCGCGTGGTGTACGTTCATGACCTGAACGATTCTCGAGTCTTCTTCCCTCCTTCATCCTCTTCGCAGCACGTGTGCTCCTTTCCATTGCCACTCGTTGAGGAGGCATTACTCGAGTTTCCGGTCCGCCAAGTGGAATTCCGGTTCGCCAAGTGGACTTCGTTGTCGAAGTCAAGTTCCATGTTCCACTCGACGAACTCGACAATTAACCGACAACAACGAAGACCCACAATAACAGGAACTTTCAGTATTACGTATGGGTATCATGTTCGTTAAATGTGGAAAACGTCCGTAAACCTTCTTCACGACGTCCCCCATTAGCTCAAGAAGTTTCAGAATCAACGGATGAATACTTTCGGGGTCTAAGAAACAGGACCAAAATGGAACAGACGCACATTCATTTTTATTAGTTTAGATAAGCCAGGAAGATTTCCATGCAGGTTCTTTACTACAAAAAGGTCCCATTCCTAGAAAAACCTAGTTGCTGAACAACTACTTTAACAAATACCTGCATTGAGTATGCTTAATCGGAAGGAAAAACAGGTTTTTCACACATGAAGCCAAACTTTGACCGTATTTTGTTTTTATTTACGGTTAACAAACACTTTACTTATTAAAAAACCGATATATTATTTTCGGAATAAAATCTACATTCAATTTAAATCTCATTAGCATCGCTGCGAGCCCGTGTTGCATTCACGACATCTTCATCATCATCGGACTCACGGCTCCGTTTCGAGGAGACTGTTACACGCTCATTCACCGGGGCTTCTTCTTCTGACACTGACTGGACTCCCGGCGATAGATTTAGGCACAACTCTGGCAAAAGACGGAGCTCTGCTGCCGGAGGAGCATTGTCTCGACGATTGCCATCTGCACAATAGTGCACGGTGAATGCGAACATCGACTCTTCATACCGCAGTTCTTCTTCTGCTCCCATTCGGCAGCGGTGGTGGGCCAAATCCCTTGAGATTTGAATATACGACAGTTGTTCTTCGATAACTTCGGTCAAGACAGCTTTTTCCTGAAGGTCTTCGATACGCTCCATCGCAACTCTTTTCCAGGTTTCGAGCTCGAACTCTCTTTTCCAGAGAGCTTCGAGAGACCCGTCAAGCTCTTCGCGGAACAGCACTTTCAAATACGACCGTATTTGGATTGCAATCCGCGATTCCAATGACTCCTGCAAAAGAAGCTATGAAACTCATAACAAGGCAACCATTCCTTTCCAAACACTGATACTCACAAGTTTCTCCATCGTGATGCAAGACGTTTCGGTAACTGTTCAGAGATGCAGCGTTTGCCGTTCAAAGATACCTCAGGCTGCGCGATGCTTTATATTGATCACGATGTCAACAACAACAATCATTCCCAATACTATCTAATGACATGCTACTGAACATGCTTGAAACATGCTAATAACAATTTCGATCCATGTTCTCGACGTGACATGGTTCGCATATCATCGCTACGCGATAACACTACGACAACCTGATTATATCTGAAGATACAGGACCATACATTATCTTCCAGGCCGGTAAAGAATTATCCCGGTAACACCGCAAACTATGCAAAGCATTGATCCCGGGTTTGTCCACTTTGCTCGCTCGTTTCTACAGGTCCGCTTGATCAGCTGAGAGGTAATCGAACCGGGACAGGGACAATTTGGCGCGGCCGTTTCGGCGCGAGCGCCTTGGCGCGAGCCTTTTGGCGCGAGCCATTGGGCGCGAGCCTTTTGGCGCAACCCACTCTGGCGCGGGCGTTTTGGCGCGGCCCATTTTGGCGCGGGCATCGTGCCCCAATCTTTGATTAGATGGAAAAATGACGGAGAGGAGCGAAGGATTCGGAACGCATTTCATTCGAACTTTTTCTCATGCAAATCCCCAAGACGCGAAGAAGAAAGGAGAGACGGATTTCCGGCATTGGAGTCATTGTCATCTAAGTACGGTCATATTTTATTTACTTAACTAAACCACGCACTCGGAAGCGTGGCGAATGGTATCAAGGAGCCGAACGTGTTTTTTTTTCGCCGAAATCTACATCAGTTCTGCATCTGGTAATTATATGCTATACCTTTCAGAAACTCTAGGATTGAGTTGGGGTCAAATGTAAGCACCAGCTCAAGTAACCTCTCATCGGCCACCCTGTATTTCTTCAGTTTCTCTGGAGGCGGGAGTCCGGTCACCACAACGGATTGATAGAAAGCATCTCTGCCTTTTTGAACTTTTCGTAGAGATTCGATGAATCGTCAAATCGTAGGATGTTCTACGTTGAGTTCCTCTTGAAGCCGTCGGTGAGCGGCCTCCGCGTGATTATTGGTTCGGTTCCTTCCGTCCAGGGTGCGCTGGTAAACGCTCCACATCGAGAGCGGGAATTTCGGTGCGTTTCGTCTGCCTCGGCGGTTCGGACGGCCCACGTACGTATCCTCAAACCAGTTCAGAATGGGTTCGAGACTATCCGGCAAGTGATCGGCGAGGAGTTCGAGACATCTTTCCACGTAGTGCGGCGGAGCGAAGGCAATTGCAACGATCATTCGTGCTTGCAGAGCGAAATCTTTATCGTTCCTGTACTGCAACATCAGACCTGAGTTACCGATATGTTTTTTCATATTGCTAACCAGATGAAAAAAACAGCCACCGAGAGCGGCTTCGGGGAAAGATGTCCGGACTGCATTTATCACTGCCAATTCGAAGTCGCAGTTCACGAGTTCCGGTCCGATGCTTGGCTCAATGCCTTTGATCATCGCAAACATCCGCGTGTACGTAAGTTCAGTCTTGTTCGGCAGCAACACGTATACGAGGGGATGAACTGTCTCTCTCTTTTCTGCTAGGATAACGTACACTTGAAAGAAGAGTTTCGGTGCGATAGAGAATGTTCCGTCGATGTACCATGTTTTACTGTGTTTGAGGGCTTCAACAGTCTGTCCCCTGCCGAAGATGACGATGCGGTCTTTGCCGGGTCCGCTGTCCGAGAGGAGGAATTCTTCTGACGTACTCGCAGTCGGTTTGTACACCTTATACTCTTCTGGGAAAATCAATGTCTCCAAAGAGGAGGGAGCGACGGGAGCGCGCTGTAGATCCTTCCGAACTCTCCGCACGGCTTTCTTCATGGCTCGTTGAGTAGGCAGGACTCCAAGAACACAGTCCGATATGTTTTGCAAGGATTCGTTCACGACTTGCGCCGTACCCTCCACAGTTTCGGCGGCTCGCTTCTTGAGTTTTGTCAGCGTTTCCTTGACAATGATCTTCGCCGGATCGCTGTCGTGAGAATGTTGATGCATACTATGGACGACTTCGTTTCCTGACGTGTGGATTCGAGCTTTACAACGATTCTTCTGTTCACAACGCCAGAACATTTTCGATTTGTCTGCAGACCATCTGTCAAATACGTAAATGAAGCCGTCGTGGGCGAACGTCGGACCTCCTCGGTTGGTTTCCATTTCACCCTGCGAAGAATTTTCGATAGTAGAGGTGACTGGTGTTGTCGGATGACGTGGAAATACGTGAAAATCGGGAATCACTCGAAATTAAGAGGTCAGAAGAAATCAACTCACGTCTTCCTGGTTTCCGGAGATTAACGGCCCAGTTCTCTTTCGCTTTTGTTATTCTGCTACAATCACCTTCTGAGTATGGAATCACCTCACGAAGGCTTTCCAGTACCGTGAATTCCTTCCTGCTCTCAAACTTGCTTCGAAAGGTGGACCGAGTATGGCTTTCCAGGGTCGAAGCGCGAAAACAAAAGCAGCTCCGTCCAGTCTGGAAATTGCTTCTCGGGATCCAAATCGCCTCACGAAGGCTTTCCAGTACCGTGAATTCCTTCCTGCTCTCAAACTTGCTTGGAAAGGTGGACCGAGTATGGCTTTCCAGTGTCGAAGCGCGAAAACAAAAGCAGCTCCGTCCAGTCTGGAAATTGCTTCTCGGGATCCAAATCGCCTCACGAAGGCTTTCCAGTACCGTGAATTCCTTCCTGCTCTCAAACTTGCTTCGAATGGTGAACCGTGTATTTTCCCTGGATCAAAACGCGGAAACAAAAGCAGCTCCGTCCAGTCTGGAAATAGCTCTCGGGCACCAAATCACCTCAAAAGGCATTCGAACACATTCGCATGATGTGTCGCGCGTGCAATGACATGTGCCACAAAACGGTGCCACGTCGCGCGGAACCATGAGCACGTCGAACGAGGCAACATCCATCCTTCAGAGAAACATGAGTTGCTTGTGAACACAAAGAAAGTGAGATTTGAGTACGCTTCACGCTGGATTCTCGCTATATAGACACGTTTGACTCATGAAACATGATACAGAAGAACATCTAGACTTGAAGCATGAGTGATTCATTCACCAACGAGGAACGATAATCTCTAACAGAGCTCGCGCGTCAACGGCACCCTCGATGTTGCCCTTGTGGATCCCGAGACAGATGGAATGTGCCTATAAAACGAGCTCACCCTATCAGGAAAATATCGGCTGCGCCAAAATGGGTCGCGCCGAAACGCCCGCGCCAGAGTGGGTCGCGCCAAATCGCTCGCGCCCAAACGCTCGCGCCCGAACGCTCGCGCCAAAGCGCTCGCGCCAAATTGTCCTAGACCCAATCGAACCCCCTCCAGCATGCTTAGCGTCCCCCTGATTGCGCCACCGATCTCACTTTCATATACACGATCAATTACCTCCGAAAAAGGGCGCTCAGTTGACATGTGCTGAACCTACTAAAATCAAAACAGCTCCTCGTCCTGTCACGTCGAAGACGCTACGAGATCCTGCCCATAGTAAAAGCCTACGGTACTGAACAACTACTTTGACCGATACCCCCATTTGAGCATGTTGTTCTATTCGAGAAAACACAACTATTTCTTTCAGCACGATCCCGATGTCAACAACAACAAATATTCCGAATACTATTTTACGACATGCTCCTGAACATGCACAAAACATGCTGCTATACACTCACGGCTATGCTCCCTGTATGACATGCTCCACAAAGTATCTCTACGCAAAGACACATTCAAAACAGTTCATGTATCTTATTCGCTTTCAACTTTCATCCCACTTCTACAAATTCGATCTGATACTCACAAATGAGAAACCCTTATTTGAGATCTATTCGACCCACTAGAAGAACAGCTTCATTCTTTGGCAAAGACCAACCATAGTTGAAAATTATTTATTTCTCTACCCACTAAAAACCCTACTATTTGAAAACTCCTTTTTAAGACACTTCTTTAACCGCAATTCTCTCTATGATTTTCATATTTCACAGCTATTGTTCTAAAACCCGTAAAGCATCCACAACATCCTCATCTTCATCGGTTTCTCGATCTCGTTTGCGCGATAACGGCATCTCGTTGTCTTCCGCCATTTCATCCGCTGAATCAGCATTCGAGTCGGGCAACCTATACACACCTGGTTCGGGAAGGGGTCGAAAATCAGGAGGAAAGAGTACGTCTGCTAGCTGATCCCTATCGACATCGAACTGAGCCGCAGAAACGAAAAAGTTTTCATCATAACGCAATTCTGCCTCGGCTTCATTTTTTAACCGGTACTGCACACGATCTTTCGTCATTCGCACGAAGAAAAGTTGCTCGTCAAGAACTTCCGTCAGCAATGTTTTCTCATCTCGATCAATCACCAGCTCGTGCGCTACGCGTTTCCAAGTATTCAATTTGAATTCAACCTTCCACAGGCCATCCAAGGATAGGTCAAGGTCCTCAACAAACAGAACTCGAAGATTTGATCGTATTCCGATGGCGACGCGGGAAGTCAACTTCTCCTACAAAATATGAAGTGTAACACACACCATAACTAGCTAAGAAACTACTTGAACACGAATACTCACGAGCTTCTCCATCCTGAACTCAACACGGGACGACTACACGAACGAAAGATACTCGCGAGACTAATAACCTCCATGTAGCATGACGCTTTACATACTATCTCAAATAAAACAATAACATTTACTCCCTTAAGCAACTGTACACCATGCCATTCAGCATGCTATTAACATGCTATACCCTTTCGGCTCATACATACTCACAACTTCCTCAAATACGACCATGATTTCCCAGCACATTCGCATACTCTTAGACGTAACCCTTTGCTCCCAAGCCCAAAAACCACGCCAACGAGTGCACTATTTCAAACAAAAGTTTTATCCAAGCCTCATCAGTAGCGTCATCATCTTCATCACTATCATGAACCACTTCCTCATCGTCTGATTGTACCTTCTCGGGCAAAAACAATTGCGACAAAAAACCCGCAGGAGCACTGATGTTGTTTTGATAACGTGCCCAAGATAGATAATACACAATGGTAGCAACGTGAACACAACATTCAACTGTTCGTGCTCCATTTTTACACTCACAGTAATAACGTCGAATACCCTCGATCGTATTATTCAACCTGTCGTAATCTATGTATACTCGGTATTTCTTGGCTGAACGATGTCTCGATTGAACGACCAATTTCAGGATGTTTGAACGTCCAGTCATATACATTATAGGTACGTTTCCATCCCCATCAGTTATATCAGCTAAATATGACCGTGCCATTCGAACTTGATAAGGTCCTGATACAAACATAATCAATTCCTCCTTAAAAAGCTTTGGGAAATCGGTAATAGTTGACGCAGAAACCGTAGTGAACATTTTTTTCTTCAAATGCCAATTCTGATCTTGAATTTCTTTTTTGAAGTCATCAAAATCAACGCCAAGTCGATACTCCATATGAGCGATGATTGCCTTTTCTTCGTTTGCATTTTGGAGACTACCGAAACGCCTTCCAAAGGAATTCTGTAAGTATGCAGCTGTTCGGCACAGACTCGAGACCTTCGGCAGCATCTTATTATCGAAAGTATGTTTGAGGAGCTTGAACTTCCCCCAAAGCTGACCATGAACCGCTTCGACAACCCACCGTACTTTTGTAACCATTCTTGATTGATTCGCCTCTTCCCATGGAAGCTGAGCACGATTATTCAACATGGCAGGCATCTTCACAATGAATCCTTTCTTCTTTAGGTAATCCACTGAATCACGAAACCCACGATCAACAATTAAAATGTCGTTTTCCCTCAAAAGATCCTTGAGAACTTTGTCTTTGAACACCACCCTTACGATAGACGCATCGTTCTCTTTTGCACAAAATGGCCCTGCGAAATCAAGAATGAACCCATTGGTTGTTGAGATCGTGAAAGATTTACAAAGGGAATCACCTTTTTGAACCGAAAAGGAACTCTTTTGGTAAGCGTTGTTACCACTCTTGCCACTATGCCTGATAAACGTTCCATCGAGAATGAGTGCTAATTGATCAGATTTTAACTTCAAAACATCTTTAGCAACTGATGAAGTATTCTCCAATAAAAACTCTCGAGTTACATTAGGCGGACCAAATTCTGAACGGAGGACTTTTTCAAACGATCCAAGAACCTGATCGAACATATCGGACACATTGGAGGTATATGGCAATCCGAAGATTGCTGCAACCTTTTCTCCCGATAACCCAGTTCTCATCTTATAAAGAAACACAAAGAGTGCCTGATTAATGGTCCGAACGTGCGTATTTCTTAAGCCCTGCATCTTCTCTCTCAATAGTGTAAATTGCTCCTTATTCAGTCCACACAAAGCTCTCAATCGATCTTCGTCTAAACTAAGTTGATCAATTTGCACCCACAAGTCGACACTTGGCGGTTCCTTGAGGAATGCGACTAACTCGTCATAGTCGATTTCGCTTTTTGCTGAACACAAAGGAAGTTTCTTCAACTCCTTAACGGGTGTATCGCAACTAATTAGGTGAGCACTGCATACTAAGTTTTTGGCGGGAATGAAAATACTTGCGCGGTTGAAAACGCTTCTACGAAGACTCAAGTTAATCACATGAAGCCCAGACGTAACCCCACAACACATACACTTAGATTTAGATGCAGCAACCCTTGGAATTGGGATAACGACCATCCGATCTGACTTATCGATGTAATCTGGATCATTTCCATCAGCTTGGTCTTCCACACTCCTATCCGATGAACCAGAACCATTGAGCTGGTCATCGCTCCCGACTTCAGAATCATGATCGTCCACAATATCGATTTCGCGATTCAAGTTACTTGGACCAGCTTGTGCTTCAATGTCCTGTCTTGTATTCATCGCATCGTTACCTTCTACTAAACCTTCTTCCTCGACCGTTGAGGTTGCGCCACCAAGTTCCAATTGAGGAACAACACTACGTTGTGAAGTATAATAGGCTAAACGACAATTGTCACAAATCCGAACTCCGGTTGTGAGAGGAATCTCGAAAAGTCGCGAATAGATATCTACCTTCTCAACTGTCTCCAGTATTGTAACTCTCTTATTATTTTTGAATTGTTTGGTGCAGCACGGACAAAACTTGAACCTTCCACACCGCACACAAATATAGGTTTTGATCCGAACTGGTTTTTTAGCGACGTGCGAATAATGGCTTACATCTAGTCCTGTCCTGATGTGTCGAATATTAACTCCTTTCTCTTCCGCTTCACAGAGAGCGCACACTCTCACGATTGCTTTCGGAGGCATTCCTGATGATTGATATGACCAACAACTTCTGAACTTCTTTGCTTCGATGATTTTTTCACACGTCAAGTGCAATTACAACGCCACCTGAAATCGCGATGATAATGTCGGAACCAAAACTAGGCAAACAACAATATCAATACACGTACCTCAGGGCACAGGCTCTCCAAACCACTGTTATAACTCATGTATTCGGTTGTTTCAATTGAAAACCACCCAACACAACACGAAACACGGCGCAGAGAAAAACTGAACAACCTTGCCTCTCAGAATATCCGGTCGCCGAAGATAGCCGAACCAACCGAATGTCAAAGCCTACCACGCCAACCGGCGTCCATGTTTACCAAGACGACCGGAAAGCTAAGGCTGCTAAGGCGACGGATCAAACTGCCCTGCCGAGATGACGAGGCTATCGCATGCCACAAGCCATACCTATCTCTATTCCTCCCACACGGCGCCGCTATGGAACTAGTCCGTCGAAGGCCCCGGTATCGGAAACCCCAACGGACCGCCTTGGCCGACCACGAAGTGATCGACCCACGGTCTCAACGTATGGGAACCTAGAGCCATACCTATCTCTATTCCTCCCACACGGCGCCGCTATGGAACTAGTCCGTCGAAGGCCCCGGTATCGGAAACCCCAACGGACCGCCTTGGCCGACCACGAAGTGATCGACCCACGGTCTCAACGTATGGGAACCTAGAGCCATACCTATCTCCATTCCTCCCACACGGCGCCGCTATGGAACTAGTCCGTCGAAGGCCCCGGTATCGGAAACCCCAACGGACCGCCTTGGCCGACCACGAAGTGATCGACCCACGGCCTCAACGTATGGGAACCTAGAGCCATACCTATCTCTATTCCTTCCACACGGCGCCGCTATGGAACTAGTCCGTCGAAGGCCCCGGTATCGGAAACCCCAACGGACCGCCTTGGCCGACCACGAAGTGATCGACCCACGGCCTCAACGTATGGAAAAAGTAGAGCCAACTCACCTCAAATCCTTACTAAGCGCCGGTCCTATGTTTGAACGCTGATCCTTGATCCTGAAGGGTGAATCCTTATACAATCCTTATACAATCCTTGAAACGTAGTCCTTGGGCACAAGTTGTACAGCACTGGTCTTCTTAAGACACTCGAAACAATCCTTCCTGATCGATGATAGGGTATGAATTTCGATGGAGCTTAGTTTGACAGCACGGTTTGACAATGTCACGCTCAACTACCAGCATTACGGCGCCTATATGCCGCTTATGAAGAATATCAGTACTTCGTATGGAACATACGAATGATTCTATAACTAGATAAAGCTAAATAGACAAAATGGCCATGGTCTATTAACCGAAATGTGTCAGAAAAATCAAGCTACAGGACCTGACGAAAACACGAGGTTCATTTCTGTCCCGTCAATTACAAACGAAACTGCACGTTATTTAACAAGTATCAATGATTCTATTACATATCTAGGTACTTGACAATTGTTCTATAACTCAAAATCTCAACGAAAACGACATCCGACTCTCCTGGAATCGAACATCACGTGAAAATCTTCACTTAGCGAACTCGGTTCGAAGATTTTCGATCGCCAATATCTTGAAAACGGTACGAGTTAGCGCAAATCTGACAGCATTTCTAGTTCTAGGTATAGAACTCCAATTACCTTGAAATATCCGTCAACTATGACTGGACGAGATAGATGCGCTCTGGAAAATTTTTGGAAAAATCAGAGAAACCAAATCTCGGGAAAACAATTTGTCGCTACTGATTCAACAACAATAGATCGCCACATTATTTGTAACGTTTTCCATACAACTACAAATAAATCATACAACCTAGTCCCGTTATTATCTTGAGCGACTTTTTAAATGAGAGGAAAAATATTCCTCCATTTCACGTTACGATTCTTTTCATGCACGCGTTCTCGATTCATACTGAAGGCACCATTTCACCAGATTTCTTTCACTTTTCTTTTTGAAAACCGCTGATGTATTTACGGAAAATCATCCCTTGTTGTAAATCATCGGGGTTACGCGGTGTCACTGATCCGTTGGCGATTAAATTCTTTGGTGCATAGGTTCAGTTGCTTTTATGATTCTCTTCCTGAGCCAACAGCAGTGCCCGTGACCTAGTCAGTACGAATAAAGACCAACTCAATACGGAGCGCCCTCCTCTTCCACCGCCACCTCTGCTAAGATCTGCAAAATCAGAGCATCAGGCGTTTATTCTGTCCTCCCATAGTGACAACATACAGGCCATCGACTCTCTCTCAGTTGGAGTCCCGGCGCTCGCTGGCTCGCTGCCAGTGTGGCAAGGATCGAGTCGAGCCCCGAGGTCAAGACTCTCGGATGCCACAACCGCTACCCATGTCGTACATACAACAATGTATCCAAAGCCTCGTCTTTGACTCTCATAGTCAAATCAGAGCACGAAGGAGAACCCACTGGAATCACTAATATAATAATAATAGGCGTAAGTTACGGCATACGCCGCTACATCAATACACGCTTGGATGCACACATTTTCGACACAACGTGCTTGTGCACTTGGCGCTGCATGTGTCCATGAGCTAGCAGACAACACTACGCTTGTTCAACGATCGCAGCCATTCTCTTTTGCATTTCATAGCAGCAACATCGCTCCGCAGTGCGCTGTGTACAGTGTTCAAAATCCGACTAACAGGTTGGCAGCCTACCTTGATTCTGTTCCAAACAACCGGAGGCGACAATAAGTAATACCTAAGACGTGAACAACGCAATGATGACTCAAAAACCTTTCTGAGCGTTGGTAGGAAGATTCTCGGGCACCCATGACTTGGCAACTTTGGCAAGCCTACTTACGCATGCCTGACATCCCTCAGTACTGAGACGTGCAAACTTACCTCAACATACATAGCTGTCCCAACTGCGCCGCCTACAGTGATCCAAATTCAATGCAACAGGTCGGCAGCCAAAACATCGTCCCTAAAGGTAAGACCTGACTACAATCGACCCGTCTACATATGCGAATCCAGTCGTCAAACAGTTTCAGTGACCGATGATCACAAGAGTTCCGTTGTGGGCAATGTGAACGCAAGCCTGATCACCTTCGAGCCTCCATTACATGAAGGATGACACACAAAATCATTAGAAACGCCCTCACAAAGATATCTGCCAAAAAGCGACGCGTTGTAAGTAATTCTCCTAGAAAACTGGAGCCCAGTCGTAATTTTTTCTGTCTCGATCTAACTTGTTTCTGTTCCAAACAACCCCGGAGGCGACAATAAGTAATACCTAAGACGTGAACAACGCAATGATGACTCAAAAACCTTTCTGAGCGTTGGTAGTGTTTGACCTAGAGGTTGGTATGGATGGCTCACTAGCTTTAGTTCACCGACATGCAAGTTCAGTCACAGGCAAACGAGAATCTCTCGTGAACACGGAGTACACGCACAGTGAGGATGTTACGAACGGTAGTTTATTCTTGTACGGATACTTCTTATAAGTTTAGCTCTGGATGTACGGATTCGATCGGAAAGGGTACCTAGAGAGAGAGGATGCCTATCTTACTCTAACAAGCAACCCACGGCTGCCCCGGGTGCGTTCTAACCGTACTGGGGCAAGATAACTAGCTGCAGATGTCGTTTATGATGCCGACGGGCTGTAAACCGTCGGCTCAAGTTCTCTGACGACATTCCACTCCTTATTTGAGATGCTCTGGAAGATAGCTCTAGAATCATGGCGACATTCTGGCGCCCGTGGGGTGAACATCAGTGTTTACACAGTCCCAGATGGGGATATCGGAGCGGTGAGGCTCTCGATTCTCAACACGGCCCCTGCAGTGGCGGATCCAGGAATGGCTCGAGGGGGGGGCGGTTTCAGATTTTTGGTGTCCCAGGCGTATTTTTCCACCCTAATCATGCGGTTTTATAATGAACTGTTTGTTCGATATTTGTTGGATACAAATATTTATCTATTTCTGTCAAGATTCATGAAATTCCCACTCCTGAATTGTACATTCTGCCGGGGAAATTCGACTCGAGGGGGGGGCGATCGCCCGATCGCCCCCCCCCCTGGATCTGCCACTGGGCCCCTGACTGTGGAAACCAGTAGCGTACCGAGGGGGGGGCCCAGGGGGCCATGGCCCCCCCCAAGATTTCAGATAGCACCGTCGTGGTCGGACATCCTCACCGCTTCAAAGAAGAGCTTTCACAATGTCACCGGAACGAATTTTCGGAGACTGAATTGTGTACGGAGTGCGGAACGATCATCAAACGAGGCACGCTCGACGCCAACGTGTCGTACAACATAACAACGAGAGGGAGGGCAGGGGTGAGAAAACGGAGAATAGACTTGCACCGTCCAGCTGATCGTAGGCAGTCCAGCTGCCTGTCAGAGCAACTTGCCCGACGAAGTTTCCGTGACTCGTTCTCCTGTCTCTGTGGCGAATATCATCAGGAAAATGGGAAAGCATCAACGCGCTTTGACGTCCTTTTTCCGGAAGACAACGGTGGACGACACAGCAGCTCGAGTTCCGCCGGGGGCTCAAAATTCCGATCTAGCGCAGAGCCCGTATGATACGGTTGGCACTCCTGGTAATCCCGTAGCAGGCGAACTTGAGCCAATTGATATCTCTCTCAATCCACAATCAGGAAGTAATCAGGAGATAGATCCTGAGATCCAGTCAGCTCCGAAGAGATTCAAATCAGTGTTCCAAGCTACGGACATAGGCAAGTTCGTAGGCACCGGCAGACCCCTCAGCGACGATCAGAAATATGAGGCTCTGGTCTCCACTTGGACGCCCGATGAAAACTACAAATTCCCTGATGTTCTTCAGGGTGGAAGAGCGAGACGTTTCCAAGCTCACTACCTTAAGGCGTGGAAGTGGCTGGCTTACAGCGAGGTAGGGGACGGTGGTGCGTTTTGCAAAATCTGCGTGCTATTCGCTAAAACCGTTTCTATTCATGGGGGTTGCCGAGTGCTTGGTATTCTTATTTCTTCCCCTCTGAATAAGTACAAGAAGGCAGTTGAAACTTTCAGAGGGCACGAGCAAGCTAAACATCACATCGATGCGAGCGTCGATGCGGAGAACTTCATAAAGTGGTTCGAGCAAAGAGCTACACGGGATGTCAGGAACATCGCTGACGCGGGCAGGAAGAAGCAGGTCATGGAGAATCGGGAGAAGCTCTTTTCGATTGTCAAAACCGTGATCCTTTGTGGGGAACAAGGCTTGGCATTGAGAGGCCACAGGGAGGACGGGAATCCGTCAGAAAAGCCCGCACAAAATGACGGAAACTTCAGAGCCCTGTTGAGATTTCGAGTGGACGCAGGCGACTCTGTTTTACGAGACCATCTCCTCCATGCAGGTCAGAACGCGACGTACATCAGCCCGAAGATTCAGAATGAAATTATCAACTGCATTGGGAAAATTTTCCGAAAGAAAATTGTGGCAGAGGTGTCCGAATCCGGTTGTTTTTCTGTGCTTGCTGACGAGACACGAGATACGAGCAGGAGCGATCAGTTCACCATCTGTCTCCGCTATGTCACTTCAAGGAACAATCATAAAGTTGTTGTCGAGAACTTCCTGATGTTCTGCGAAGTATCCGACAGAACGGGCAGTGGTCTAGCGAAACTCATTCTGGATGAACTCACGGCCGAGGGCATCGACATTTCGAAGATGAGAGGACAAGGCTACGATGGCTGTAGTGCGATGAGTGGAGAATTCAAGGGGGTTCAGGCTCAGATTAAGAGCGTAGTACCTCAGGCGCTGTATTTGCACTGCGCCAGCCATTGTCTCAACCTTGCCATGGCTCACTCATCGCAGAATGTGATGATGAGGAACACTGTCGGCACGGTTGCAAACGTGTGTTCCTTCATCTCGAATTCATCCATCCGCATCGCCAGCCTCGAAAACCAGATAAAGCATCACGGCGACACTTCTGGAGCTCATCGTCTGAAGCCGTTGTGTGCGACGAGATGGGTCGAAAGCCACAAAGCTTTCATAACCTTCAAGGAGATGTTTGTACCCATTGTAGGCGCTCTGGAAGAAATATCGACTGACCGCAGGGATGCAAGTGAACGCGCTGGGGAGTTGCTTTCGGCGATGTGCAAGTGCGAATTTGTTGTAGCCTTGTTCGTCTTAGAGAGCTTCTCGTCGCTCGTACTCCCCCTTTCAGTAAAGCTCCAATGCCCCGAGCTCGATATACTCAGTTCGCTTGAGACCGTCGATAGTATGGTAGCGGTCTTGCAGCAACGGAGGAGAAATGCTGAGACAGAGTTCGCAGAAATCTTCGGTGAAGTGAGCGCAATATGTTCCAAACTAGACATCGAAGTGCGATTGCCACGATTGTGCCGCAGCCAGAGAAATCGAGAGAACCACCCCTCCCAGTCGACTGAAGAATATTTCAGAGTAGCGCTATATGTTCAATATCTGGATCATCTTATTGAAGAGATGGCTCGTCTTTTCGAGGATTGTAGAAAAGAGGCTCTAAAGATTCAACACCTAGTGCCGAGATTCATCGAGGGGACCGACTTCAGCAGCCTGGAACATCTCATAGACTTCTACAAAAACGATCTTAACTGTAGTCGAAGCACTCTCAAAGGGGAATACGAGCGATGGAAATTGAAGTGGGTGAAACTTCCGAGAGACGAACGACCGGGAAGCGCGTTGGAAGCGCTGAATCAATGTCCCGAGCAAGATTATCCGAAGATCTCTAGGCTGCTCCACATATTTGCGACACTCCCGGTGACCACTGCGACTCCCGAACGCACTTTCAGCGTGCTCAAGTTACTTAAGACATACATTAGAAGCACCATGAAAGAAGAAAGACTCAATGGTCTCACCGCCATGAAGATCCACCGGGATTTCCCGATCGATGAAGCGGAGGTCGTAGACCTGCTCGCCGCAAATTCCCGAAGGCTGAACCTTATTCTCTGAAGTTAGAGGAATAAGTTTTCGCCTTGAGCTCATATTGTGCATGCCAGTAAATTGAGCACTACGCTCTCGCTTGTGGAGAATGACGGAAGCTTTGACTCATGACTTACCATATATTTTGCAACGATTTCAAAGCCTATGCAACGATTCAGACCTAACGTAGATCAAATCCGAGAATCGACACTCATTCATGATCATCATCACTTTGGCCCCCCCCAAGAAAAAAAGCTCGGTACGCCCCTGGTGGAAACTCTGATGATTGAATTATGATTCGATATGTTGAATACCTAATGTTAGATTTGAAGATTCAGGATTCTCGGGGAACTATCACGTTTATTTCAGTTTCACGCCAACCGGCGGCTTCGTACAACTCATGTTCTGATTCTCTTCCCTTTCCCTTGCATGGAAGTTGTCTATCGCGCGCTCATTCAAATCTGATTCTCGTTCTCCGTTCCTAACACTCTCCTCCTCTTAATTTAGTCTTGGTATCGCGCTGGTGTTCTTATCTGCCTACCAGATCTCGTACATTTCGACTCGTTTCCTGATTCCTCTTTTGACCCGTCCTCCGTCGCGTCCACAAATTCATCTGAGTCGACCTCGTCGTTCTCTATCTCACTAACCTCCTCGGTTTCCTCATCTACCCTCACAATTGATCTATCCTCTCCATGGTTCTCGCTGTTCCACAATTCGAGCCTATTGATATCTCCACATCTTAAAAACAGTTTCAATTGATCGGCATGTACCTTCTTCGATCTATCTCCTATTTCTATGACATAGTTCGGATTCTCCTCCCGAACAACTCTATACGGTCCACGATACAACGGAGAGAACTTTGATGTGCGGTTATGTTCTTTCAGCATGACCAGGTCTCCTTCTCGGTACTCTGCTCCTTCGCTGATCCAAATTCGGCTGTCTTTTTCTGCATTGATTCGCTCTAGGGCGATCCGTCGCCATCCCTCCACGTCTTTGAATTGTCTCATGAACGATGTTGGGGTATTGGACAATTCCGGTTCCGTCAGGGTGTGAACTGGCTCTCGCGGTTTTCTCCCGAAAACGAGCTGATAGGGCGAATACCCCGTAACGGAATGCTTTGAGGTCCGGTAGCTGAATGCGACGAATTGAAGTTTTCGGTCCCACTCCTGTGGTTTCTCCTCGAGCAGTTTCCTCAGCGTCTGTATCAGGGTAGAGTTGAATCGTTCACATTGCCCATCCGTTTGCGGATGCCAAGCTGTAGTGTAGATTGGTTTTACTTGCAGCGTATCCACTAGCTGCCTGACCAAATGACTTTTGAAATTCGTGCCGTTGTCCGACAGTATGCTAGCTGGAATCGAGTATCTCGTGATGACCTCGGTTAGACACTCAACCACCGTGTGAGCCTTCTGATTCGGCATCGCGAATAACTCGACCCACTTCGTGAACAAATCCGTGACAACGAGTATGTACTGATTGCCAGCACTCGACTTTGGCAAGGGACCAAGGACGTCCATCGCCCACTGACTCAACGGCACTCCTTCTACTGGAACTGTCTTCCTCGCCGCGCGAAGTCCGACCCTCTTCGTGTTGTTTTTTGCGCACACCAAACAGCTCGTCGTCAGCGCCGCCACATCTTTGGCGGATCGGAACCAGGTGTAGGTTTCACTCATTCGGGCCCATGTGCGAGCGTAACCCAAATGACCTGCCAGGGGATGGGAGTGTGCCAGCGCAAAAACCTGAAAACGCATATCTTTGGGAACGACCACTCGAACGGACTCGTCAACCCGTACCATAACTCGACCTCTATCTAAGTAAAGTTCGTCTCTGGCTAGCATCCTGTCGTAGAAAGCAAGCTCGTCGAGAAATTCCGGCCCGTCTGGTCTCTCCACGTCACTTCTACTCTGCAGTCGTTGCACGACGTACCTCAGAACCGCATCCCTCAAGGTTTCGACCTCAAACTCTTCGGCCATCCTCAGTCTTCTCACTGAGCTTTCCGAAGACCGTCGGCTAAGCGCATCTGCATGCGGTATGCTCACTCCGCTACTGTGAACAATGGTGAACGAGTAGCAGTCCAGCTTCCGCGCCCAGCGGTAGAGCTCATCCCCTGAGTTCGCCTTTAGCCCTTTTTCGATCGCCTGGTGGTCCGTGATGAGCGTGAAGTGCGCTCCCGCGAGGAAATAGTGGAACTTCCTCACCGCCAATAGTATGGCCTTCAGCTCACGCTTTGTTGTCGAGTATCTTCGCTCCGTATCGCTCCATTTCCCAGACGCAAACTCGACCGGATGACCCTCCTGCTCCAGAACTGCGCCCCAGCCAGAACCACTCGCATCTGTGGTCAACTGGACAGGCTTCTCTGGACAGTATCCAACGAGCACCGGTTGCGATATCACGAGCTTCTTGAGTGTCTCGAAAGCCGTCCTCTGTTCAGAGTCGAAAACAAACTTCGCTGAACCCGTTAATGCTGTCAACGGCGCGGCGATCTCACTATACTTCGGGATGAACTTTGCATAAAATCCGACAAATCCGAGGGATTGCTGAAGTTCCTTCTTTGGAAGTGGCTCCGACCAGCCTCGCATTTCGTCTGCGTACGCTGGAGTCACTTGTATCTTGTTGTGACTGACCCGATGTCCGAGGACATCGATCTCTTTTTTCAGGAATTCAAGTCAAGTCAAGTCAAGTCAAGTCAAACGCACCTTTATTCAAGGGTATATTATTGCAGTGATTTACAATATTTACATGACGATCGCTCAGTTGAACGTGATTGCCTCTCCGTCCTCCAAGCAAACATGTGTCTGACTCTTTCGGATTTGGGCAGAGAGATGGCTCGGATACAACTAGTACTACGAAGATTGTTACGCGTTGTGACGAACATTGATTTGAGACAACGGGATGGTATGAGCCGGTGGAACATTTTATGGTCAGCTGTGTCGAATAAAACGGAGAGGGATGGTAGCTCAATGAGAGCCACGTCGACATTACATCGCTTAGCTACTCTGCTAGCGAATCTCGACTGTACCCGTTCAAGGGCGGTGATATGCTTATTAAGATGAGGTCGCCATACCTCTGAGCAATAGGTGAGGCGGGGGACTACGAGAGAACAATAGAGCCGAACGTAGAACATGGGGTTTTGAACGATAAAACAGCGAAGGATCATGTTCGTGATACGTGTGGCTGACAGGAGGACGCTCGCTATGTGGGAAGAGAAGTCAAGATTCGGACTGATCAAGACCCCAAGGTCAGGGTATAGCGCGGCTGTGGGGATCGGAGAATTGTTCAGAAGGAGAGGCGGGGGCTGCTTGGACGAGGACAGAACGGCACACTTATGGACAGATATAAGCATATCGTTGCGTTTACACCACTCAGCGACCGCGTCGACGGCGCTCTGAAGGAGGGCACCACTGTCTGGGCCCATTGGACAATACACTTTTAGGTCGTCAGCGTAAAACTTATACGAGACACCGGACGGGAGACAGTGCGGGAGGTTAAGCACAAAACACAAAAATAACATTGGGCCTAAAACTGAGCCCTGGGGAACCCCACTGGGGCTACTGTGCTCAGGTCCGATAGTGTTATCGATACGCACCCGAAAAGTACGATCAGCTAGATAGTCTTTTATCCAGTTTAGGGTACGCAGGTCAAAACCGATATGCGAAAGACTGGAGAGGCCGTTGTGTTCGTGTCACGAATTGATCCCGAAACAACCGCGATCGAAATGCTGAAATACTGCGCTACACTTTTCTCCAACGTGCAATCGGTCTCAAAGTTCGACCCTCGAGGCTCGACGTCTCATGCTTCCTTCGCCATCACCGTATTGAGGGAGGATGTGGACCGACTGCTCGACGCTACGAGCTGGGCTGCAGGCATGCTCATCAAGAAGTTCAGAGGTCGTCTCATTGAGAACCGTCTCTGTGAGACGGCCCTCCTCTCCGATCTCAAAGACTGACTCAGCCTACCTTGCTTCAACCCCTCTCCATCTGTCTTCAACGGTACAGCCGACTCTTCTATCAAATGTATTTATCTTAACGCGCGATCGATCAACAAACCGGGAGCGTGCGATGCCCTCCATGCCTATGCGATGCTTAACAGAATTGACATCATACTTCTTTGTGAGACGTGGCCTACTATCAGTGTGACTGACCGGGAACTCTCGCTGAATGGAATATACCAAGTTTTCAGATGTGATCGCGCTTCAAGGGGCGGAGGCGTGTGCTTGCTTGTTCACAACCGTATCCAGTGTACAGAACGCTTCAACTCTCGTGAGTCCGAGACCTTGGCGATCGACGTGTCTACTGGTCGGCATGACATTCGTTTGGTCTGTTCATATGTTACTAATGCCGACGACGCTGAATGTCGTCGCTCCCGTGTTTCTAACCTGTGTGAATTATACGAGTCGATTTGCATGTGCTCGCACCCTGTTGTCATCCTCGGTGATTTTAATATGCCGGACATAGACTGGAATTGTATCGCTGTTCAGGACTCCGGATCCAAAGAGGCCCTATTCGTCAACATGTGTATATCTAATGGTCTTTTCCAACTGGTTGATGTTGCCACCAGACCCGGTAGCAACAACCTCATCGACTTACTTCTTACCACTGAGCCAGACCTAATCACGGACTTAGTGGTCTCAGACCCACCTGTTCGCTCCGACCATCAGGCGCTCTCCTTCTCACTGGTTGCTGTACACATGGAGGGTCGTCCCTCCGATACCTTCGTTGACTTTAGAAGGGGCGACTTCGAGGCAATTTCGGCAAATCTCTGTACCGTTCAGTGGGATCGTTTCTTCAGTCATTGTGGCTCCGCTGATGAAATGTTCTCACACTTCACCGAGTATCTGTGTTTCTTAATCTCAATCTTTGTTCCCCGTCGTCTGGGCTCAACCAAGCCGTTCGCTTCGCTCAGGTCCGAGATAGCTCAACTTGAACGTCAACTCAGCATCCAATGCTCAACTACCCTTGAGAAGAAACTCGCCAGGGCCTCTCGTCGTCTGAGAGTCCCGCTCAAGCGTACTTACGCACGCTTGAGCTCAAAAAGTTGCTAGGTTGCGAAGACATAACCATCCCACGGAAAGAGAGCGGCGAAGCTAATCTCACAAAATATAAGCGAGATGTGGACAAACGGATCACATCAGAGCTGGACAGAGAAGGGAAAGATGGAATGGAGACGGAATCGAGCCTCAGAAGGTACAGAGAGTACAAGGAAACAAGGGGCAAAATCGAACATGTATGTATACGACAACACAAGGGGCAGCACGCAGCACACTTCTTGCAGGAGTCCGAGCGGGTTTTCTCAGAACGAGAGAATTCAGGAAGAGATTCGAAAACATGGATTACAGGTGCTCAAAATGTGACGGAGAAGCCGAAACGCTAGAACATGTAATCATGGAGTGCCAGCGAGGGCCACACGAGGATATCGAGATTCGAAAAAGAATCGGTCTACACGGAGACTCGGAGAGAAGGACGGTAGAACACACGAAGCGAATTCTCGAGAAATGGGAGCGCGAAGCGCAAGGGAAGGTCACCCAAATCCCAGGATCCAGCAAATAACCAACAGTCAAACTGTGCCCTATATAGGGTATCTAAACCACATAGAAAATGTAGTATTAGAATGGTTAATAAATCAATCAATCAATCAATCGACGGCTGATTGTGCTGAGAGTGTCCTTTGCCAGTCCTGCCGTGGCTGGTCCTGGCTTGGAGGCTGCTGCCAAGGTTGGTTGTACTAACTGGCTGGGAGTTTGTGGGGTTGCTCCTTGCCACTCGTAGAAGGTGCCTGTGGGTAGGAGGAGAGACGTGCCGGGCGGGAGGACTTCGGGTCGCGTTGCGGCTTATCTGGAAAGGGATCATTGCGCTTGCTGGTGCTGGAATTCCAAGGGTTAAGCTTAGCAGGGCCCAGAATTTGGGAGGAGGGAGTTCTCGGAAGGGTATTTCCTGAAAAGGGGTCCTGAACAGTTTCCAGCCCGTCCATCGTGGACTCAGAATCAGACTCGTCGCCCATCTCCCTCGACTCGAACCTGACCTGACCTTGAGGTGATCTTGGGACGTCCTTGAAACGACCTTGAGATAACCCTGAGATGTCCTTGAGTTGACCTTGAGTTAACCTTGGAATGACCTTGGGTGACCTTGGGCGACCTTGAGACGACCTTGAGATGAACTTGAGGTGACCTTGAGGTGACCAAGATGGCTTCCTCAAGATGGCCGCCCTAGATTCCACGTGGAGACCACGTTGTTGCCACGTGGGGGATGGACTAGGGAGAGTTTTGCAGACCGAGGCGCAAACTATAAGACGATGAGTGGGGGGATGCAGTGGAACTCACCAGACCCCGCGGGTATCAACCTACAATCCGTGCATGACTGCGTTAGCTGCACGGCGTAGGCGACCCCCGTTGAGCCTAACCGTGTTAGGGTTAGGCACGGAGTTGCTGAAAAGGTTCCAAAATTTGCAGAAAAGGCTGCGCATTTCCACAAACACCGATGAGAGGCTGGGAGAAGTGCAGAAAGGAACTGGTAGGCACTTTTCGCTGGTGAATTTGGTTATGGTTATGGTTTTATTCACGTCTCATCCGTAGATGACCCTTTCACTTCAGCGGCGAGCAAGCTCTGCGGACGCCGGTCACAGTTTTTATGTTGGAAGGTACAGGTTCTCACTTAGTCAGTTAACGGAGACACACAGCTAAGACACCCGGAGCTCTTTGTAGAGAGGAAGTCCAAGTCGTTTATTGTATCCAATGTAGTTGCTTATATAGTGAAGGTAAGTGAGGAAAAACGTACGTGAGGCACCGAAGGAGCCTCACGCTAAACATCGTAGATGGTGCAGCAAGTGAGACGAGTCAGAGGCGAACGGGACACCCTCTTTTAACACTCCCCCTTGTTCCGAGAGCCGTTGGACACCTAATTGTTGAATTAGACACTGATGCTTATCGGTGTTTATGCATACTTGAGATTAGCAATCTTTTTCTTGAAGAATTGGTGGAACGTTTGTAAACCTGCACTTATGTGTTCTAAGACTTGATTTATCAGTGGCCGACTTTCATCTATGAACATCTGGTTGCGAAGTGATGGGGTGCATTCCTCACACCGCGTTTGTTCAAGTGTCGCATGGCACTTGTTGCCACCCGTGTCCGATGCCAGAGTTTTGTTTCAAACGAGATGCTGAGTGCCGACAGCTCCATCCAATTCCCAGCAAGGGTTGAGTCATCGTCTTTTGCTTGGGATCATCATTGTCGATATCTCCCGCGAAATAAACCTCTTTTTGTCTGCACTCCACATACCGTTGCACTTATGTATTGAGGTCCGAGACTGAGGTTTCGTCCTCTGAAGAGAGTATAAAAGCAGCGATCTGTCGCTGGGGAAATCATTCGGCTGGTTATGCCCGGTGAGTCTGGAGTTCGTCGCCGATCTGAAGCCAACTCGACAACAAGGAACCGCGGAGTCGCTGAACCGCAGTCGCTGGGTGCTGGTGAACGAAGCCTTCCGCCTGAGATTCCACGAGTTCTCCATCCGAGGGTATCCAGCAGATCATCTGACCTGTCGGTCGTCGCTGATACTGTTCCAAGATCGCTACCACCACGAGCAGCAAAGTTGCGTGCCATCGAAGCCATTAGAAGCCTTCAATCAATTCGTGGAGCTACACATTCTGGACGAATTTCTTCGGGAGGAACTGAGCGTCCAGCCGAGTCAGTCAACAATCACCCCTCCACCTCAGGGGCCCGCCCAAGTTCCAGATCCGGTTCGAGCACATCCACCGGCAGTAATTCTTCCGTTTCCCGAGCTCACCGTGCGGACGACAGACTCCAAACCGTCGAACTCGAAGGTGAGAGCGCTCAAGCTCAGACGGCTGGAGAAAGCCGTGGAACTGACGTATCCGCGAGCTCGTCCATCGAAGTCTCTCCGGTCCCAATCAATCCTGGAAGGACAATCAGAAGTTGGAGCGAACCGCCCAGCCTCGGAGTTCGATTTCACTCTGCTGAATCAACACAGCATTGTGATCTTGGTCCCAGTGCTCTGTGGGTCGCTCGACCCCAACTTGGCCCAGTTCTGTGGTGAAAGTTTCCGGGGTGAGCATTACACTGGACGTTTTGATTTTTGTTGTTGTTTACTTTGTTGATTTCTTCTTTTAATTTTGGATATCCATTTCCATTTCAGTGGTGCCCCAGGGTTGATCACCCTCAAGAACTTTTGCACTGGGAGCGACCCGTATATTTGCGCGGATTCCGACCGGACTCAGAAGGATCTCCTTCTGCAATTGGCCATAGACGAGACGCCAATACTCATCGATCCGAAAGTGGATCTTCGCGAGGTGATGCCCAGCCACCCCTGGGCCAACACGGATCGCCGAGTCGTCGCAGCGTTCGGGGTTCTGAAACTGACTTCATTCAAGTAGCTCCCGCGCCTCCTCCATCACCGGAGGTTGAACTTCCGCCGGGTCATCTCCCATCCGAAGTACCGTTTCGGTTTCTCGAACAAGCACGTGAGCAGCTGCGTCAAGAAGCTCGCAATCAAGACGCCTTCAGAATGAAGTGCATCTTCTGGATCTTCATCCTGATTTTGGTGTCGGGCCTGTCCGGAGGCGTCCTGTACCGCTGGCTCAACAGTGAGTATGAGGGTCTTATTGTTTTCGTTATACAATTGTTTCGACTTCTTTATGGTTTAACATCGTTCATCATTCGTTGGATCAGACGCAGAATCCAGAGCCAGTGAGCCCACACCTGTCTGCCCGGCTCAAATTTTCGAATCAACAACTCAGGCAGTGGAGCCACTCACCGAAGAGCCGACCACGCCGCCACCTACGACTACAACGACCACAACGACCACAACCACTGAGATCGCTCCGATACGGCCGTTTCACCCCGAGTCAGCGACGGCGCTCATTTGGTCGAATGAGTTTCGAATTTTCAACTTCGTCGATCTCGACTGTGAGATCGGCTCCAAGATTGTCGTCTGCCGTTTGATCTCTGAGCGCGTGTGCATCATGCGCAATCTTGGTATGCCTTCCAATATCAAATTTCTGAAGGCATTTCCTGCTACTGACTATGCAGTTACGGTACATATCCTGGGCTCGCGTGAGTTCTATCGTTGCGCCCGTATGTTTAAGTGGTATATTTCGTTTGAATAAGTGAGTTATTCTAGTTCATACTTATACAGCTTAAAGATCCCAAATATTAAATCTAGGTATGTGTTGATTACAATCTCATAGGTATTTTTCTTTTTGTTAGGTATAGTGCGATGACTCTTTTACTTAATACATCTTATCATATTACATTTCTGCCTTTAACATGTAGTTTAGGTAGAGCCATCAAATAAAGGAACATTCGGCCCCCAATCTCTTGGTTTCTCATTCCTTGGGTTGTGAGAGTACATTAGAGTCAACCACAATCCGCGCGCCTGCACCTGACGAACGCATCCGCCGCCATGTCTGAGCAAGCCAAATATTTAGTCGACTGAATCTTGGTTTGGGCTGTGAAGGTGGGGGAGTGCTGTCTCCCCCCCTTCACTCTCGAATCTCTTTCTGTGAGTTTTGAAGTTGAGGGGTTAATTTCCCTTCCCCCTTGAGGAAACAGAAACGTGCAACGCAGTTCACATCCTCACAGTCTCTTGCAGTGTACCAACGCACCCACACCAATTCATCCTGCATCTTCATCTGTTGTGTTAGTTCCTTCAACTATCGTCAATCTCTATCATCATGGAAGGTTTTCTTCAACGAGCGTGCAATGTGATGAAGGAGGGCTATGAATCCTGGCTCATTGAGAACAGGATCACGCCTGCACTGCCACCCCCATTTCCATGCTTCTGTGCCGATGTCCTCTGTGAAGCGGATTCACCATTTCATCGCTCTGAGCTAGAGACCCTGTTGGATCATGATCCCGTGTATCTGATCCTAGACTTCAACCATCTAGACGCCAGACCCAGGGACGGACCTCTAGACATTATGCTTGCCTTAAGGGTTCCTAAGGCAAACCGACTCAACTGGATCATAGACTCCCATCGCTCGGATCAGGTTGATTTGCGGATCCGAGAATGTCTAGAGGCGGGCTTCAATGAAGCCATGAACCTTGAGAAGTTTAGGAAGTGCAACGAACAGGCACTCGATATGTTTAGATATGCCTGGTTCAATCGCGTCAAATCTCGGCAGGGCACATACATGATGCCCGATGAAGCCATGGTCAGGGCCCATTGGGAGGATGTTGACCATCACTCGCGCCGAATCATCTTCAGCTCAGCGCGTGGTCGGATCCGTGAGGCAGTCACGGACTACGCTGTTAAATACGTTCGACAGCGCATTCCTGACGTTCTGCTCTCCTGTTATGGAAGGCTAAATCGTTTTGACCTTCATGTGAAGGCATATCTTGTGACCACGTCACCCACTCAGGGTTCTATTGGAACGATCAGGACGAGTTGTTCCGTCCTGAATCAGAAGTCACAATAGATAGAGTTATATGGGATGATACTCCCGATGACTTGAAGTGTATAGATGATGAGGATTTAGAGGAATATCTTGACCTCTAGTCTTAATGTAATGTATATGTATAAGAGAGAATAATATGTTGAATCATGCCTTATAGTCGTCTTCTTATTGATTATTCATGCCTTCATGTCTTAGTTCCTCAGTTATGTCCTCAACCGTCGGTTGATATGGTGCATCTGGGTCAATCATTCTTTCATATCTGTCAGTACGATTCTGACGTTTAACCATCACCTTAATTATGACGCTTATCATATACATGAGCGATAGAGTTGATTGGCAAGCTATTGATATTATGTATGGCAGGCAACTGCACGTTTGGTTAATAGGCGATGGACTGGGCGGTGCCGGGGGCGGCAAGTGTTCTTTGTAGTCAAGCCAGATGGTGGAGCCACCGACGGTGGGTCCGTTCTCTCGAATGCATGCCATGGTGTTACTGGCTGACTGTTCACACGCCACCTCAGACTCCATACAGTCCACGTCAAAACCCGTTTTGGAATTACCCTCTATCAAGCATGGTATATGTTTCTCTCGACATTCAATCGGACAAACGTGTTCATAGCTGAAGAATCCATTAGCAGGTGTCGGGATGACCCAGAGTATGGCCATGATCCACAGCATCAGTCTTCTTCTTGGCATGGTGGAGCGCTGTCAGTCCTGTCAACTTAAGGAGCTCCTGCAATCTAGCGCCTGTTATGCTTTTCGTCAAAATGTCGGCTTTCTGGAGGGTGGTATTTACGTATTTTAAATCTATCTCCCCCTTTTGGTAATGATCTCTGATCATCATTTCGGAGAGAGCAATATGTTTGCTTCTTCTGTGAAAAGCACTATTTTTGATTAGTCTGATAGCTGATATGTTATCTATCAAGAGAGTATGTTTCTCGTTTATTCCTAGTTCGCTCAAAAGTTTGGTTACCCAAATTGAGGAACGGAGAGCATTGCTTGCTGCCAGGAACTCGGCCTCCGTTGGAACCATGTCCAGGCGGGGATTAGGGGCAAATTCTGAGCCTTGAACCTGACATTCTTTGGCCTCGACTAGGGCTCGCAAGAACCGGTTCTGACCGGCTGGAACCGGTTCTGACCGGTTGGAACCGGTACTGATCGACTGGAACCGGTTCCGGGGTCTCAAAACCGGTTCCGGTACCGGTTCTCCGCGAGTTCCAGCCTCTTCCGGTGTTTCTGGGTGATTTTTGGGTCGGATTTTTCCTGATTTTTCGGATGAAAGCTCGATTTTCTCGAAAACTAAGATGGCTAGCGAGCTGAAACCGGTTCCATTGGATTTGTGAGCAATTTTTACGTAGAAAGCAATGTCCAGGCGGGGATCAGGGGCAACTTCTGAGCCTTGAACCTGACGTTCTTTGGCCTCAACCGATATTCTTGAGGAGTTCTCGGGTAAATTTCCTGATTTTTCTGATGATAACTCGATTTTCTCGAAAACTAAGATAGCTAGCGAGCTGATTCCGGATCCATTGGATTTGCGAGCACTTCTTACGTAGAGGACTGTATTTATCATTTTCACACGAGGGAGAGACACCGGTCGGTTTCTCCATGTATGACTGGCGGCGCAAGGATTCACATGCGCATGGATAAGATCCGGTACACCCCGTTTGGCCGCGGCCGTTTGGTCGCGAGACGTTTCGCCGCGGCCGTTTGGTCGCGGGACGTTTGGCCGCCGGGACCGTTTGGTCGCGGGACGTTTGGACGCCGGGAATATTTGATCGTCGGAAATTCCGGTACGCTGTGATTGAAATGGAAACTCCAATGAGGTATTGGTTCGCTAGAATCCAACCTAATCTGGCTCACGAGTGGACAGAGAAACCGATGAGCCACTCGAAACACTCGTCCGAAAGTTTTTCGCCCGCTCTCGCAAAAAGTCAAGGATGGAATCCTGTCAGAGATTCTAGATTATAGTGAGGATCTATCTTTCAGCTGAAACTTATTTGCACCTCTCCCCGGGGGACTAAGGTGGGCGACGTACTGCGAGTGAGCTACATCTCTACCATGCTGTACCTTTCGCAAACCATCGATAAGCCTCAAAAGAGCTGGGTGATCAACGCCGGATTCGCCCTGTGGTCGAAGGTGCGCAGCTATGACGAACTTACTCGTACGAGTCTCTCCGTCAAGAGTTGGTTGATAGACGAATCAGTCCCGGCAGCCGAATCCTCGGCGACCGAGCGGTCTCGGCGGCCAAACGTCCCGCGGCCAAACGGTCTCGGCGGCCAAACGTCCTGCGACCAAAAGGCCGCGGCGAAACGTTCCGCGACCAAACGGCCGCGGCCAAACGGGCTGCTCCGATAAGATCTTATAGCAGAAGCAAATACAGTCGAACCCGCTTATAAGAGACCGCTCGGGAAAATGGAAATCATCGCTTATAAGCGGTTTCTCCTACAAGCGGGGTCCGCCTATTCGCCATGGATTTCGGAGCGCCAGGCTCCGGGCAGTAGGCGGATACTCTAGGATCTAGAACGAGAAATAAGCATCGCTAATCGTTGTTTTCCCACACAGCGTGGCGATTTTCCACCTCATTCTTCTTGACCTTGCGAATGGTGGATCTACCGACAGCAAAGGTTCTCACTGCTCCGTCCACTGAATTGGATTTCAAGAAATCTAACAATTCAACCTTCTCAATTTTCGAGACAGGTTTCCGGGTTACCATTCTGTGAACTCCAGCTTTCCAACACAATAGATCACGCTCCAAGCGACCCAAAACAAAGCGCGAAGCTATGACATGCACGCATGTTTCTTTGAGTTCCTGCCCTCATGCGGTCGTCTAGGAACGCTACAACCGTGAGATATCCATCCCATTATCTCTTGTGAGCGGTGAGAGGTCACAAAATCCAGAAGCGAATGCTCTACTATATGCGGTTTTCTCCATAGAGCGAGTCTCTTTTAAGCGGTCTCATTTAACATGGACGTCTATGGGAATGGAATCGGGAAATCCAAAACTGTCTCTTATGTGTGGGTTTCTCTTATATGCGGGTCTCTTATAAGTGGGTTTCTCTTATATGCGGGTCTCTTATAAGTGGGTTCGACTGTACATTCAGATGCTTAAGGGTCGCGAAAATACTGTCGGCATCAGAATGGGATACAATTGGACGGATGAGCTCACCATCCGAATTCAGGAGGCCTATCGCAGCCAAGAATGCCTCCGGAGCAATCGATGCCAAGATTACAACAAACAAAATCTGCGAGCGAAGGCGTACGAAACCATGCGAGGAGACCTGAATTTACCTAACTCGATTGTAGTCGATCTTCAGCTCAAGCTGAAGTCAATTCGCTCGCGGTATAGCGCCGAATTGGCTAAGATACGTGACTCTGAAAGAAGCGGGGCGGGGGCCGACGACGTATATCGGCCAAACTCTTCTGGTTTGAAATTGCCGATGCCTTCTCGCGACCCATCACAACATTGAGGGAAAGTTTATTGAATCTACAGGTGAGTGGAATGGGTGGGGGGGGGGGGGGGCTCCCATCGTCACCCCTTCCAAGAGGCGCCGAAAGGAAAGGGAGGAAGCATCACTAATGTGAGGTTGACAGAACACCCTCGACTCGGTCCGACGAGCGGCTGGAGGCTCGAGTTTATTGGATCGATGCTGCTCGTTGAACAATGGTCCTCACCAGGTTTTCAGCACTGGCAAGAGAGAGCGGTATCGTTTTTTCGAGCACCCGAAACAGCGAAACGAGAAGCCCTTCGGCATTCTCTTCGTTCTGAGGGGAAGAGCGTCGTCTCCCGGGAAAACTCCGCGTCCCGGGAGGTTGAGTACGTTGCGCTCCAGCGCCGCTTTGAACTGTGACTTCGAAAACACGGCGGCATCGTTGACTCTTCCATTGGTTCCGACATCAATGTAGAGGAACGTGTAATGAGCGTCGATTACGGCGGACAGAATGCTGCTAAAGGATTTCTTGTAGCTGTAAAAGGCCGACCCGCTTTTGGGTAGACACCGCAAAGTGATGCGTTTCCCGTCCATTGCGCCAAACGCATTCGGGAAGTTCCACAGGCTCTCGAAGTCGTGCATAATGGTTTGCCACTGCGCTTCGGATCGGGTACCTGTTGGTTGGGAAGAACGGTTACTAACGGTAGTGGCGTCACTTACAGAACTTCGAAAGTGTCATCGAGGACGACGAAGAGCCTCCGGCTTCGAGTTCGCAGGCGTTGTTGTCAAGGTCGCCGGTTGCGAACGAGTTTTAGCCTAATCAGCGGAAGAGCCGACGAACCACTGAAGGTACCCCGTGAACGGCATGATAGAGACGGCCAAAGAACTCGGGAAGTTTCCTGGTAAAATTCACGACTGGAGTGACCAGGTAGAAGTTCTTTTTTTTGTTTTTGGTATAACACTTCTCGACTTTATTGCATGAAGGAGGAAATTTATAGGTTCGGGCTCATCAGCGATCATTCAGACGCCTAGTCAGTAATGAACTCAGCGTTTTCATTACATCCGCATCACATCGACGGTTTTCTTGGGCCTGTAGTCGTTGCTCTGTTGCTTGCTCGGTGTCAAGTATGTATATCTGACCGTATTGTCGAGAGCCGCCAGCTGCCGGAAGTAACGGGCCTATTCTATGGTTTTGATCGTGTATTCTGTAGCGAAATGCTCCCTGGCCGGGCGGTGTTGCGATTTGCGCCCCCGTAGAGGCCATTGCCAAGGCGGAATTGAACTTCCTGATGTTGTCATGGAAATTACGCTGCTGATGTCGAAGAGGCTCAGGGAGTTGAGGATTGATGACGAATAGCTTTTTGAGGAACTGTGGGAAATCATCGAATTTTCGGATGTTCACCCGTCCGAGGCCGCAGCAATCACTGAAAATGTCCGAATGATGCGGTTTGACTCCGACTTCGAAGAGCTTGGCCCCGCATTCCTGACATGTAGCGCTCATGGGGCCCAAGGAAAACTCGGGCGGCGCACGCTGCTCTAGTGCAGACCCAGCGAGCTCTCGTGCTCTTCCCCGGCGTCGCACGGGCTCGTTGACCGCGGTCGAGGGTCCAGGCTGCTCTTCGCGCAGTGCTCGTCTGCGTATCCTCCGCAAAGCTTGATTTCGGATTTTCCGACGGTGACGAATCGCGAGAGGATCATACTCGCCGTCACTCTCGGTGGATGAGCGCTGGTCGGAATCAGAACTTCTCAACGGGTTGTTTGAGGCCGACCTGGTGCGTTTCACGATAGGCTCCATCACGGTTAACACAGGGTCTCATAGCGTGAAGACCGTTCGTTTCAATGGCAGATCAGCGCCAACGCAGTCATGAGACACAGAAGAGAATACGCGGAAGCTAAATCACGTCGTCAACTTCTTCGATACCGAAAATTTTCATCCACTGTCTAGGAGCAGACAGCTCTCCGCACACGCATGTGTGTCCGCGTCTCGGACGGTCGCTCAAGTTCGAGGAGTTTTTCAAATGGCCTGGCTCCACTGTTCTGAGCATTGTTGGGGATCAGTTTCTCGCGGCCAACCTCAAGATGCAGTGAATGAGTGAAAAACTAGAGGGCTGGCAGCCCATTGTAAACGCTGACCACTGTGATCTTCATCTGAAGGGAACGCTCGGAAAATCCGACAGAGAATTTGATACATACCATAGACTCCATATTGAACAAGATTGGATCCCGGACCCCCAGAAATTCGTGCCAGACCCCCGGTTGGCCACCGTTGCTCTAACATACATATCCATCCGGTATGCGGACCCCAAAATCAATGTCACCCCTTGCTCGGAACACAGACAGCAGCAGCCGTAATAGCCAATCGCTCTGGTCAAGTCCGAAATTCTTGCGGCGATTCTGTTTTGGGTCTCCCCATTTGACGCCGAGAGCACCGATGACATGGTCAACCTTTTGGTCGGCGGAAATAGCGGTCTCTCGAGACAATGTCTCAGACAGCAACGACATGAGAAGCTTCAGCAATGAGCTATTGGCGCGGTCCGTTCAAATGTGCACTCGCGAATATCCAGCCGGCGACGGCAGCGCCGCGTTTCTGACGGAGCCGTCGGGCCTATGTCAGATGAAGAGATGAACAACTCCCAAGATGGCGGCGGGGGCATAAAATGAAGTTCAAGCCGCAAACTTGACTTCCAAATCCAACCCACTGTGTTCGAACCCAACCCACTTAGGACTGCCAATTGATCACATGGCTTTTAATTCGAAAATATCGTCCAAAACCGGAATTCGCTTCCACGGCCGCCATCTTTGAGTTGTTCATCTGACGCATCCCCGAGCCGTCGTCCGGTGTCCGTCCGGTCTATGCGAGATCGCCAAACATTTCTACGGATGGATGCATTCGGGCGGCCGGAGGAGTGGTGGTGTCCATTTTTAAATGTCCAATGAGAGTGCTGTACGACTCCCGCGAATGAGGCTTTAGTAGTTTGAAAGGTTGTACGCATCACCAATCGCCACGTTTACGGCATTCCTTGTATTTCGCCAGCACTTCAGAAAACATGAATGAATGGAATGAGGCTTTTCCCGGTTGAGAGGACGAACCGCCACGTGCGGATGGGGGGTTGGATTTTCGAACACTGGAAGACCACGAGCACGGCGAGGCCTTCCTGGCTCGATGATATCAAGTGACACGAACTAGCAAATGCATCGAAGCCCACCCGTCAACTCGCCAATCCGTCGTGTCTTTGCTCTGTTGTAACCGCGACGGCTCTAGGAATGTGTTCCCTAGACATGTTCCTCCCGATGAGAGGGATGCCGAACGTCGATACCGCGCCGCTCAGCGGCCAGTTAGGGAGGAGGTGCACAGAGAGATCCAGGCGAGAGATCGTCGGATCTGTGGAGCGATCCTAAGTGTAATGGGTTCGGGAACAAGAGACTAAGGTGGGAGGTCGGAACAAGGAATACACACGAGATCGACTTCTAGACCAGAATGAATCGTTACCCAAAGTGGCGACGGCTTATTATTAACCTCTTAGATAACGACGTGGGACTGGGCGAGGCTCAGGTCCCAACATCCCCCCCGTGTTCAGCCGTTGAGCTTCTTGTAGTCAACGGAACCCTTGCAGCGTCGCGGCTTCGGAACCCAAGGGGTAGGTTGCGCTGACTCAATCCCCATTCGACACCGTCTCCCCCGGCGTGAAGATTCTTTCCGCGGCCCCGTTCCTCCGGTCGGTGAGGCGGGATTGTCAACGCGGCGATCGTCGGCCACGGCCGCTCAGCCGTCCAGACTAGTAGGCCCAGCTTCTCGAGAAGCCGTCCACAGAGGAGGTTGCTTGAGCCTGACGGTAGTACTGCCCGGAACGAAACGGGCTGGCCGTCGACGCGTATATCCACGAACTTGCGATCTTCGGCCAGCTCATGGCGCGCAAACACTGACGAAATCTGTACCGAGTTTGCGCGAACCTTCTCCCTAGAGCGGCACACTTGGGCCAGGTGCCCCATCTTGTGACAGGCGAAGCACTCGCTATCCTTGTGCGGACAGTCTTTCCGGATATGTATGTCCGTCGCCACAACCCCAGCAAGGCCCAGCTTTTTGCTCCGAAGCGGCCTGTCTCTCCGGTGGTCGACGTGAAGGCATGTCTGAATACGAGCGCTTTGGCTGCGTGGACACCTTTGCGATCTCGACTTCCTTCGCGATCGCGCCCGAGTTGTCATTGATTTCCGCATCGCTCGTCCGGGTTTCGTAGCGTTCCATGACCGTTCGCAGACCATCGATTGTGATTGATCTCCGCTTTGTCATCCAGCGCTCGGATGATCACGGGCCGTGATTCACGGCCCGTAGCTGCTGGTACGAAACGTCCGGAATGGATAGCAGCAGTATGAAAACTTTAAACTGTGTCAGCGTCAAGGTATCGAACTCGAATTCATCCCCTTTGAGATTTGCGTTGTCAATCAGCTCTCGGCACCGCAAGCCTGGTGCCAGCCTATCCAACAGCAACGTGTCATGGCGACGTCGAAACAGACTCTGGCGATGACCGAACATGTCGCGCAGCAAGGTCGTCAGATCTTTGAACGGCACCTCTTCTGGTGAGCGAGGGGAGATTCGGGCGACAATCTGCCGGTACTCCGCTTGCCCCAAGGCCCGAAGAACAATTTGTGCCCGTTCCTCATCCAAAGTGCAGTACGACTGGAGCACTTAATCATTGCGCTTGAACCACAGCTTGAACGTAGCCCCTTTTGAAGAATCATAGGAGAAGGTTCCCACGAATTCGAGGACGTTGGTTAGGACCACTGCTCGATCTGGAACCGACACCGCTGAAGATTCGTGGGATCCGGAGGAAGATTGCGTGTCGATCGCCCCCTTGACCTCTTTCCTTTGGCTGGCAAGCGTAGACGGCTTAGTTACCAAGCACTCGAGCTTGCCCAGCGCTGCGTTGATCATCATCCCGTACTCCAAGCATCTATCTGAGAATGCATCCCAGTCCTTGATCTCGTCTTCAGACGCCGGCGCCGCTAGCATGCTCTCCATACCTGCGTCGAGCTCCGTCAGTCTCTGCTTCAGCTCCTTCAAGGTTGCCTTCTCTGCAAAGACTGTGAAAGAACTGACTTCGGCGGAGCTTTCGAATAGAGCGTCGACCGCTTTGCAGCGGCTGGTCGCGGAACGCCGGACTTGCACTCGAAACCTTTGTCGGCTGCGCCAATGTTGGGTTCGGGAACAAGAGACTAAGGTGGGAGGTCGGAACAAGGAATACACACGAGATCGACTTCTAGACCAGAATGAATCGCCAAAATGGCGACGGCTTTTTATTAACCTCTTATGTTAGATAACGGCGTGGGAGTGGGCGAGGCTCAGGTCCCAACACCCCCCCCCCCCCGTGTTCAGCCGTTGAGCTTCTTGTAGTCAACGGAACCTTTGCAGCGTCGCGGCTTCGGAACCCAGGGGGTAGGTTGCGCTGACTCAATCCCCATTCGACACCGTCTCCCCCGGCGTGAAGATTCTTTCCGCGGCCCCGTTCCTCCGGTCGGTGAGGCGGGATTGCCAACGCGGCGATCGTCGGCCACGGCCGCCCAGCCGTTCAGACCAGTATGCCAAGCTTCTCGAGAACCCGTCTACAGAGGAGGTTGCTTGAGCCTGACGGTAGTACTAGGATGGGTTCGTTGCATCGACGACCCGCGTACCCCAACTCTGACTGTCGAGGATGACTGCTACTATCCCCAGTGATGGTCATACAGAAATCTCAGTGCAGACGACTAGAAACGCTGGCGATGCTACGAAAAATGAGTAGACGTACAGGTATCGGACTCGATAATATTCCTGCAAGCATCCCGAAGAACTTGGGAGAGCAGGGAGTCGCCAATCTGGCAGACCTGCTAAATAAGATCTTCTCAGGAGAGGATGAGATACCGAGCGATTGGAAAGAAGGGAAAGTCACTCTCGTGAGTAAAGATTCGTCCGAAAAGGGTAAGCTGGACAGGATTTTTTTTGGGAGGGCGGTTTTACATATGTTATGGGGGCCGGTTGGATACTCCGGACACCGCGGTATAGGGAATCAGCATGGGACGGGGAAATTACGGGGGGGGGGGGCATCGCCCGATCGCCCTCGCTACGCCACTTGAAACCTTAAACCCATAAACCTTACTCCCGTTCTGTATCGGCTATTCACGAAGATCTTCGCTGCGAGGATCCAGGAGTGGGTAGAAGATTAGGAGATTCTGGAGAAATCCAAAAAGAATTCAGACCAGGGAGGCGTGCTGACGACAATTCATTCGTTCTCACGTCGGCTATAGAACTGTCTAGGAAAAAGAAACAAGGCCTGGTTGCCTGCTTCCTTGATTGCTCTCGAGCGTTCGACAAAACAGACAGAAACAAACTATGGGAGATACTGTCCAGGGTTGGAATGAATCCGCACTGGATTTATCTGCTAAGACGACTCTACATGGACACCAAAGTGAAACTTGTCTGTGTTAAATCGAATCTGATTGGCTGTACGCCACAGAAGGTGTTAAGAAAGGTTGTGCGCTCAGTCAGTAATATACTATTTTCCATATACATTTCGGAGTTGGGAAATCGCCTGATGAGAACCGGTCTCGGCTTCCAAATATGGAGGAAGGGTGATTTCTGGAATGTAGCGGGAAGAAAACACGTCAATGTGGCAGGTCTGCTCTTCGCCGATGATCTGATACTCTTGGCGAAAAACCGCATCCAGAGACATTCAGAGACTTCTCAGAACCAAATCTGACTTCGGAGATGAAATGTAGTTGCAATTCAATCCGAAGAGAAGTGCCGTTCTGATTTTCTCCCGACACCGGGTCGGCGACTGCACAGGACTGGAAGTTCGGGGTGAGTCGATACCGGTTGCGGAGGAATACAAATACTTGGGAATAACACTGTGTGACGGACCAAACTATCTCAAGAAACAAGAAGAGATATGGACCAGTGTGTCTGAGGAAGTCCTGCACCAAATTCACGCTCAATTACTTTGGAGCTCAGAAAAATATGAGCTGTCCAAGACGTTCTGGGAAGCAGTGGCCGTTCCTAAACTGGCCTACGCTAACTCCGTCATCGTGATGAAGAGAAAAACATGCGGGGAACTGGAGAAGACCCAACGTCGCGCTGCTCGATGGGCTCTTGGCATCACAGGGTGGAATGTTGGCAATGAACTTCTCGATTCTGAGCTCAACTGGTCTTCCTTTGAGGCACGGGAAGCAAAGAGTAAGCTCAAGTACTTCGCCCGCATCAGCTGGCTATTGGACATGTTAAGAGCTGATACTTCCGGGACAGAAGCCTGTGTTAAATATCTAACTCACGCTACAATCAGAAACGTTCCACTGAGAGTCTAAAGAAAATTCGAATAAGCCGCCTCTAGAGTCTCCATTGGGAAACTTCATCGTTGAAATAAAAAGACGACGTGTATTGTAAAACACGTGGTCCGAGCTACTGGATCCGAACATTCCGGTGTTATCCTTCTTTTCGAACTTAAATTATCCCGGTGGTTTGCAGTCCTTCATCGTGAGCTAAGCACTGCTCTCAGCATTTGGTGCCGTGACCAGGATACTAGTGCATTACCGTCCGGACCATTTTCCTTTCGAAAAGTGATAAGTGCGTCTATCATCCCCCGTGCAAGCATCACCAGCGCAACCAGCCACGATGTCGAAAACACACTCGGTGCCAGTGTTGCGACGGTTACGTACGAAGAAGCGCAATCGACTTAATCAACTTCTGAAGATCTCATCGTCCAGTTCTGAAGAAGTTCCGATCGAGCAAGATGAAGATATCGTCGATATCGAGACAAAGCTGAACGAAGCCAAAAAACTTCTCGTCATCGTACAAGAACTAGACGACAAAATTCTTGGTCATCCTCAACTGTCCGAAGAGAATATGCAAGTAGAAATCGACGGAAGAGACCAATTCGAGACCCTGGTCGAGCATGAAATCGCAAGGTTAACTACTGCTGTCCAACGTGTTGCCCCCCCCCCTCCCCCCGGGGATTCGAAGGTTTCCGGCAATGTGAGCGCGGGGGCAATATGAGCGCCGAACCGAAGAGAACGCAGAGGAGATGTGAGCGCAGACGAAATGTGGGCGCGGAGGGAATGTGCGCGCGGAGGAAAATAGAGCGCGGAGGAGATTTGCGCGAAAGGACGGTTGTAGCGCAGGTGAGATTTGAGCGCTGCGGAGGGTTGAGCGCAGGGGAGATTTGAGCGAGATCGTGTCCGCTGGTGGAATCCGCCGTGGAACGTACCGCAGACGCTGCGGCTACGACTCAGAACTTCGTCGGTTTTATGAGAATAAAAATCGAATCGTTGATGTCGAGAAAGCGGCCATGCTTGTTCTTTTCGAGTAAGCACGCCGTCGGTTGCTGTGGGTCGTCTCGTGGTCCTGATCTTTTGCGGTGTCAAACTCGTTCTCAAGTGTAAAACATGCCTCTGGAGTTCGTTGAGTCAACCAAAGGAAAACCCCTTCTGGTTATGGGAAAGTACCTGTTTCGGAAGGATAGGGAGACGTCGGCAGGCACCTCGTGGCGTTGTCTTGAGAAGTAGTGCACCGCTCGTGTGGTTACGACGGACGGCGAATGCGGGGTAAGGCCGAAGAAATCGCATGACGAAGTCGTTAGCCAAGAGGGCCCTTCACTGGCGAAGGTTTGCGGCTTGTGGAGGGCGTTCATTTGGTTCGAATGAGTAGTGCCTAACGGGGTTTGTTGGTCTTGGACAGGAGGCACCGGAGCACGAGCATGCGCCGAAGACATTGTCACTAGAAGTCCGTAAGACGCTGAACGAGCTACGAAAATATGCGAGAGCCCTCCCTTCCGAAGTCTCAGCTACCATCGTGGTTGGGGCCACGCTCGCGAAGGTAAACTCCGACGCGGTGAAGGGGCGTTTGCCTAAATTGGCTCTGTTGCGCAAGCAAGTGAGTTTCACTAGGCAGAAACGTGGCGGAGCTGTAATAACCAGGCCGAAAACTGGGGAAGAAATACGCTTCCCGACGTTTTGAAGGTAGGGAAAACTTTCTCGGTGGAGTTCAACATTGTCTGGTCGTTTGAGCTCTGTCTATGCACCATCAACAATCTTAATACTCCATGGGAGATCCTGACCATTGTGTGCACAGGTGGACGCTAATTGGAAGATGATCTTCCACAGAAAACTCTGCGGAACGAGGATTTCCTTCATTTTGATTCGGGAGAAGGTTATGAAAATCGTATGATTGTATTCGCTACCGAGAAGAATCTGGAGTTACTCCGAGAGTGTCCAGAATGGTATCTCGATGGTACGTTCCGGGTATGTCCGTTGCTGTTTCAGCAGCTGTACTCGGTGCTTGTGAAACTTCGTGAGGGGACTGTTGTCCCAGTTGTGTATGCACTGTTGCCCTCGAAATCAGCCGAGCACTATCGGAAGTTCGTGAAATTGCTGGTGGCTGCTGTTGACGGCTTTGACCCTCAGGGCCTCCACGTAGATTTTGAAGTTGCGATGATTGAGGAGTTGGAACAAGCGTTTCCAGCGGCAGGAATAATCGGCTGTGGGTTCCATTTGAGTCAGAGTATTTGGCGCCACATACAGAAGGACCAGGCGTTGCGGTCGAAGTATCTGGAGTGCGAAGATTTTGCGCTCGGAATGCGCATGTTTCCTGCGCTGGCATATGTGCCGGTCGAGGATGTACGGTCGGCTTTCGAAACGTTGCTGGAGGTGGAGTTTGTTCGAACAAACAGGGAAATGTTGAGGTCCTTTGTCAATTATTTCGAAGCTACGTGGGTAGGACGCCCTCGTGATCCCCCCGAGATGAAGGTTGAGTGGTGGAATCTATGTATACACGGCATGAGTCGGTCGAGCAATGCAATTGAGGGCTGGCACTCCGCGTTCGCGGCCAGGATGGCCGTGAGCCATCCAAGTGTTTTCAGATTTATCACGCAATTGAAAGTTGAGCAATCTAAGACCGAGTTCATGGTCAGCAATACGCTTGCTCAGGGGCGGGCGGAGATGCCTAGAGCGAAGTACCGCGATAGACAGCTGCGGCTGCAACGACTTGCGCAGTCTTACAAAGACTGTGATCTCATGAAGTATCTCACTGGTGTGGCGCATAACCTCGGTTTCTGAATGTTTAGATATCAGGAACGGGATGTACAACATTGGCTGCAAAATTGGAATAAACAAAAATTAGTCTACAATCGGAGTATGCTGTGTTTATTCTTCCAGACCTGTGTTGATGTCGATCGCGGCGGCTTCTGCAAGGGGTCGCCAGGTTCAGAAACGGAGGATACATAAGTCGCGAGTACAAGCGCTAATGCTACAGTTATCCAGCAACTCAGCGATGGCGATCCTTGCTGGCGTCGGCAACGTGTCTTCTGTTGCAAACGAGGAAATCTTTGACACGACGAGCAGAAGCATGTGCTGTGAGTGGTCATGTGTCAGAGGTCGCGCGAGATATGGGAAGCGTTGCAGGTGTTCTGAGTAGCTGAAGATGTTCTTGTGTTGCAGGTTGACGCATTCAAGAGTATTCTATCATCGTTTTTCCGAAAGTGATCCATGGTACTATGACGTGATACCGTTTGCAGACACAGGGTCAGACTACGTGAACACCCACATGCGGAACGCTCAGATGCCGCAAGCGGCCGCAGTAGGCGCTGATTCCGTGGAGACATTCCTAGTCTGGCAGCCGGTGCCCTTCCTGCCAGCTGTGAGACATATTCTGTTGTATTGGGTGTCCGAGTCCCTGGCTAGCCCTCAGTTGAATGGGGCGATAAAACAGAACCATCCCACGGTCAGGACGCCGGCTAGCTATAAAGTGTTTCTAATAAGAAAGACCGAGACGCCAGCGCTGTACGACGTGCAGCGGACGGCGCCGTCGACTGAGGACGGAGGAGGGTTAGCAACATACTGCAAGAACCTCTTGATTCTAGTAGCAGTAGTATATAAACCTGTATATATCTCTCATAATCAGAATACAACGAAGCACGCTCACGCTAGCATTGTATTACTGGCGCAGCCGGCCGGCACTGGAATTTTCAACCGATTCCACACCATGTTAGCCATGGAGACCCGCGCGACGGTCAACAAGCAAAAGGTCCACAAAGACGCTTTGAAACAGCTCTGTAGTAGTCTCATAAAGGAAGTGGATGAATCGATATCGAAGTTCTCAGCTGAAAGGCTTGTCTCAACATACCTCAAACTGTGGGAATACAAAGGACAGTTGAAGGATGCGAGCGTAGCAATCTTGGAAACATCCAAGGACTACGCGAAGGACCTGATCGAGCTGGAGGAATTTGACGAACTTTGCCTTGAAATGTGCGAAAAGCTCTATCAAAGCATTCCGGCAGACCATGAACTGAGGAAATCGACGAAGCAACAACATCTGGAGATTTTGACTCGGGGCTCGGCAGAAGGTGGCGGTGGCGATGCCAAGCGACGTGGCGAGTCTGGTTCCGAGGATTTCTGCAAAATTCTTCAGAAGCCAAAGCTCGACGTGTTCGATGGGAAAGCCACGTACTGGCTCTTGTGGAAAGCCACGTTCGAAAAAGCGATACTCGAGAGCGAAAAGTTAGATGATGGTCAGAAGTTCTTCTATTTGATGTCCAACTTGAAGAAGGATTGTTTTGCGTACAGACTCTCGGCGACGTATCTCGGTGTCGAAAATGCGTTCCAACTTGCCTGGAGAGATCTGGTCGACCACTACCAGAAGTCATGTGACATCGAAGAAACGCATATCATCGCTCTGCGAGATCTACAGAAGAAGTTCAGAGTGCATGACTCGAGCAAATTCAGGCAAATCGAGAATCTGTTCCAAGCAGTGAAAAGCCACACAAATGCCCTAAAAGCCTTGCGAGCTAGTCCGGCATCGTATGAATCTTTAGCTCTGATAGGCATCAAAGAATCCCTACCGTCTGACCTTAGGATCAAGTATTTCCTGGAACACGATTCGGCGGCCGAGGTGGATTTGGACGGCATGCCGAATTTCCTCGAAAAAGAAACCCAAGCTCGCCGGAGCGCCTGGCTCTCCGAGCCGACCAAGTCGACGAAGAAAGAATTCACAAAGAAGGAAGGTGAGAAGAAGCCAGGGGAAAAGAAAGCCGGGAAACAATCAGATTCCAAAGATCAGAAAGGGAAACAGTCGTTTGTGAAACAGTCGTCTGGGAAACCGAAATATGAAAAGCGACAATCTTCGATGTTTCAAGAAGCCAACAGATCGGAAGAAGAAACAGAGGATTTAAACTAATAAACAGGGGTAAGAGAGTTGCTACCCCGCAGTCAATCAAAGCAACCGTTCTATTTTGTTGAGCGAGTGTGGCTCGGGCCGACGCCGTCGTGAATGGAAAGAAGATGAGTGTTGTCATAGATAGTGCCGCATCGATCCCGATTATCAATGAGCGTATCGTCGAAGAAGGAAGAGGATTTCGAGGGAGAGAAGTTCAAGTTTTCGATTGGAAAAACGAGGCGACAGGCGTGGATCGATGGGCAAATGTCGAAATCGAGATGGGTCCTTTCAGGAAACGAGTCGCTTGCTTAATCGTGCCCAACTGTCCATACGAGATGCTCGTGTCGCGGCCGTTGATGCGCGAGATGAGGATGAATCTCCACTATGATGACAGCATCACCTTTGGGGACAATGGTTTGACGGAGAAAAGTGAGGTGGTGGCCGTAGCACAGACTTTTGACGAACTCGCAAAGAAGTTCCCAAATGTCATTTGCCGGTCAGAGTATCCGCCAACAGTCAAGTTTTTCACCGTGCCTTTCGAGCTTTCTGACCAAACCCCGGTGAGGCGCAAGCCGTATGCGCTGTCCCGAGCGAAACAAGAGTTCGTGAAAGAGGAGCTTCAGAAGCTAAAAGAAAACGGCATCATCAGAGAATCCACGTCGCCATTCGCAAGTCCGATAATCTTGGTTCCGAAGCCCAACGGATCGTGGCGCATGTGTACGGATTATCGGTTCGTTAACGATCAGACGGAGCTGATCAGTTGGCCGCTACCGAACATAGACGAGATCATTTCGGAAACCGGAGGTTGCAAATTCTTCTCTACCATCGATCTACTCAAGGGTTTTTGGCAGCAACCGTTGACAGAAGAAACAAAAAAGTTTTCAGCGTTCGTCACACCTTTCGGAACCTTCGAGTACAACGTTAACCCCTTTGGGTGGAAGAACTCGCCGAAGTATTTCCAAAAGATGATGGATGAAGTTCTGATGGACCATCGTGGTTATTGCAGATGGTACATCGACGACATCATAATTTTCTCGAAAGACGAGGCAAAGCATCGAGCACATCTTGAACAAGTTCTGAGAACACTGGATCAAGCGGCTCTGAAGGTGAACTTAGAAAAATCTTCTCTCTACAAGAGCCAAGTCGTGTTCCTCGGCAGGAGGATCGACGGATCAACAAAATCAACCAAAGAGGAATCCGTCGAGAAAGTTCGAAACCTAAAAGAACCGAAGAACGTGAAACAGATCCAAAAGTTCTTGGGCTTATGTGGACATTATCGAGTGTTCATACAAGATTATTCAAAAATCGCAAGGCCGTTGGCAAAGCTTACGCTTAAAGATACGGAGTTCAAATGGACACAGGAACAGCAGGTCGCTTTCGACACGCTGAAGTCGAAGATCACGTGTAATCCTATCCTGGCCTTACCCAATTTCGATCTGCCGTTCACGCTGACTACGGACGCGTCGGATATGGGAACGGGGGCTGTGCTCACACAAAGCAACGACGGCAAGACTCACGCAATCGGATATCACTCTTATACGTTCAACAAGGCCGAAAGGAATTATTCAACATCGGGAAAGGAGATGCTAGCCGTCCTGAAAGGAGTCCATTACTTCCGAACATTTCTTGACGGACAAAGGTTCTTCCTTCACACGGATCATAGTGCGCTAAAGGAGCTATTGACCACGAAGGAGCCAAAGGGTAGAATCGCCAGGTGGATTCACAAGTTGTCCGAGATGGATTTTCAAGTTGTTCACAAGCCGGGACGTTCCATCGGGCACGCGGATGCGCTGTCGCGCTTACCGCAAGAATCCGAACAGGTCCTTCTGACCGTTGATGGCATGCGGAACGGGAAAATCATTGTGGCTTCGGACGAACGAGACAAAATCCTCAAGGAATATCATGACAGCGTAGACTCGGGAGGACACGATGGAATATGGCGAACATACATGAAAATTTCCAAGAGATTCTGGTGGCCGGGTCTTTGCAAACAGGTTACAGAATATGTAAAGTCGTGCGAGACATGTCAAAAGGTGAAAGCAAAGTACAGGCCAAGACCGGACAAGTTATGTTTGAGGTCAAATGACGATCCGCCGATGCACACCATACATCTCGACTTCGCGGAGTTGTCAAAAAAGAGCACCCCTGGTTCGAAGACTCGTGCGTTCCTGGTAGCGATCGATCGGAACACGCGTTTCGCTGCCGCTCGTGCGGGTGGCCAGGATGCAAGCGCAGTAATCTCTCTCCTGAGTAACCGTATTTTCAACGAGACTCGCATCGTCATCACCGACCATGCCAAGGTTTTCGAAAGCGCGCTACTCCGTGAATGGTTAGGTCAGAGAGGAATTGAGATTCAGCTGGGGAGCCCGTACAACAGTCAGTCCAACGGTCTCGCGGAACGTTTGATCAGAGACTTGAAGATGTTCATTGCGCTGTACGACAATGACTCGAGGGGCTGGAAGGTGTCGCTGGAGTCTGCCATTAAGCATCACAATCGGTCTTTCACAAGCACAATTGGGTGCTCACCGAATTTCGCTTTGAACGGGGAGCCTTCGTATCTTCCCGCGGATGAACGATTGGGAGTTAAACGACATCTATGCCTCTCAGAACGGAAGAACAGCACAGAAGAAGAAAATCAGAAAATACGCCGACAAAAAAGAAATTTCGACAAAAGACATTCATCGAAACTTCCCACGATTTCTGTTGGTGATTCTGTGCTGGTGCGGAGGGGAAATAGCAAACAGTCGTTCAGGATCTTGGGTCCGTTTGACGTGGTCGGTGTCCAAAAGATTCAAGGTGTGCCCAAGCGTATCCAGTACAACGACGGTAGCAGAATCAGTGTGGCCGCCATAAGGAATGTTACTGTATTTCGCCCCAGGGGGGACGATTCCTCAGGGGGGGAGAGTAGCAGTAGTATATAAACCTGTATATATCTCTCATAATCAGAATACAACGGAGCACGCTCACGCTAGCATTGTATTACTATTCTCAATGTTATTCGGTTGCGCTTCCATGAGATACGACTTCAAGATAATGTCACGATGAAGCGAGACTTGATGGGAGATTGCCAACAATGTTCATTTTGCCGTTCAAAGCACCGAACCTTGATCGACAGCCAGAAGTATCGATTCAGTCAGGATGTCAATGACTTCATTGAAGATTCCTTGTACGGGGAGCAGTCCTATCAAAATGTCAAGTTTCCTCCTCCCATGCTAATCAATACGTCCTTCCCGACGGACGGAGATCACCTGATTTGACAGGGACATGCAATAAAGATGAATGATGGAAATCGAGCCATCGGTTCTGCTTCGAAAAAAGAGTCGGGACATTGACCGGCCGGGCCTTCTGCCGACCGTTTCTAGGAGCTCCGCGAGCGTAGCGAGCGGCACGCGACAGCACAAGCCAGTGGAGCAGCGCACACATGGCGCTGTGGTCGTCTTTGAGGTTGTCTTTGAGCACTGGTACGCGTTCACCATGAAGGCAGTCGGGAATCGTCCGCCGAAACGTCTCACGGAATCCGCTAACGGTTGCGCTCAAATCGTATCTGCGCGCAAAGTGCAGGAGCGCGCTGATGTCCCGGTCGCGCACATCGGAGCTGCGCGCAAATCGGACTTCCGCGCAAATCGGACTTTAGCGCAAATCGGAGCTGCGCGCAAATCGGATCTGCGCGCAAGTCGGGTGCGCGCTCAAATTGGGTGTGCGCTCAAATCGGACTGCGCGTAAGTCGTACTTGCGCTCAAATTGGCCGGCATCGATTCGAATTCTGGATGCATGGCTCGATAGCTCTCCTGTGGTGATTAATTTTCCCATACCTAGTTCCCTGAGATTGCCCTCGGTTAGCCTCTATAAACGGGGAAGAAGAAAACGAACGCCTCGAAACCCCTGTTTCGATTGAAAATCTTTGAACGCTCACTGTGCAACAACGAAGCGGGCCAGAGACTCGCGGTTGGTCGCGTTCGAAAGCTGAATGGAAGGGCTACAAATCCATACTCATGCGATGTGCGAGCAGCCTGTTGTCGATGAGGACCAATCGATTTTAGAGTCAGAAACATGGAAATCCGGCGGTTTTTCGATCCGGAAGCCTTCTGCATGACGACGGAAGAGGACCGACCTATTTTTTTCGGCATTCCCTTCCATCTGCGGAGCTACTCCAAAACCTACCGTTCTCTTCAGGCACGCTGCTCTGTGCTCATGATCGCTATTTCGGTCTGGAGATAATTTCAGGGGTAACTCAAGATACATGAAACCGCATTCAACCTTCGACTAGAAAGCTTATTCCCGCGCTCATCAAAATTCCGGAGAGAGCTCATTCGAAAGTAGCGGTCGGCATCGTTAACCTCCTATTCGAAGATTCCCGCGGTGGGCTAGCGAGTTGGGCTACGTTGTTTCTTGAAACAAGAAATCGATCTACAAGTTCTTCCCGCCGCTCTCTGGCTAATTCGTCGCGAGCTCCCTCAGGAAGTACTCCGTGAAGATGCCTGATCATAAGTGTGCCGGCTGTGGGAGGTGGTATTGGTATAGGAACAGGGATCTCGCCAAAACCATCCGATCGAGTAACGACGTACAACAGTACCAGCTCGCGTTCCCGGACATTCACGTGATTATTGGCGATGTCTTTTGTAGAGCATGTACGCGTCTTGCGTACCGGCGTTCAGATACGGCTGGCCCATCGGCGGACCCGTCGGCCGCAGCGCCGTTGAGCGAGCAGTCGAGCAGCTCGTCCGACCCTCCTGAACCCATGGACGACGATCACGAGCCGCCTTCACCTTCCGCACCACCAGAGCTCATCGAAATGAACTACGAAAGGTTCGTCGCCACTGAGAAGTACTGTTTCGTTTGCGGATCGAGGAGCTCGCGCTCCAGGGTGCCTGCTCGGGTCAGGATGCAAACATTCAAATCGCGACGACTCTTCATCCCGAGAAACAATCGATGCTGTCCGGAGCACCTGATCGGAGACACGCTGTACGAGGATGACTTGATGCGATTGCGGGTCAGCGAAAGCACTTCAATGCTCGATGCAACCGATCTCGAGTGTTACATGGTAATGCTCCTTGCTGAGAGCAATGCATCACTCAGAAAGAAAGTCGGAAGCCGCAGCCTAACCGAGGAACAGATTGTCGCATTCACGTGCCTGACCTACGAGCAACTGACGGCACTTTAATCGAGTCTAAAATCCATGCGAGGCAGCAGAACCAGGTCTGTCCTCGAAGCTATTGTCATCTTCCTTTTCAAGATGCGAACGGGCACTTCGAATCTCGTGATCTCTGCCTTGTTCGGACTCCGGGACCCTCAAAGTGTCAGCGAGATCATGCACTCCGTCATCAGATCTTTCGAGAAAGACATTCTACCTCAACAATTCGGTTTGTCTGCTTGTGTACGAGAGGACTTGATTCAAAACGAGACGTCACCTTTCATCGAGAAGCTCTACGGAAGCAATACTCTGGCTCTGATCTACGACGGAACGTACCTGCGACACGGTAAAAGCGTCAACAACGCTTATCAGCGGAAGTCGTTCTCAGGCCAAAAAAAGACGCATCTGTGCAAGCCGTTCACGTTTTGCACGACGACAGGATACATAGTTGATATGTTATTCCCGTCTGTCGCGACTCTGAACGCTGCCGACATACTGAAGATCGCTCTTGCCCAGGGTCTCGACGACTTTCTTGAGAGAGGTGATTACTGCTTCGTGGATCGGGGTTTCCGGGACGTGGAAGAGGACTTGGAACGCAAAGGTTATGTCGTCTGCATGCCCGTGTGTAGAAGTTGTGACAAATCCCACCTGGTGAAACCCCCAACTCAAATAAAACACTGAAGATTAGTGTACGGGCCGCAGCCGCCTCGGGATTTAGAAGGTTGAGAAGAGTACTCCTTGCGAATTAACGCTTGAGCCGTCCTGATGGGTTGGCTCCCTAATTTCAACTGTGCAAGCGGTCAATGTGTACATTTGAACCCGCCGGTTGACCGTCTGCTTCACCTCTCTCTGGACCCTTTGGCAGCTCTGCGGGCTTTCATTTATTGATCAACATCTTTCATCCTGATTAATCCCGCTGCTCGGGTGAGTCCCCGAACCTACCTAAGTATCTTCTGGATACAACTTCCTTAGAATTCCATTCTTACTCTGGAGAGCGATACGTTGCGGACTCGAACGGTTCCGCAGGAATCCGCCGCCATCATTGCGAGTGCCGCAGCGGGAGTCGAACCGTAGGTTGCTGCTCGCATATCGCCGCCGTGATCTACTATCTTTCCTACGCGCGATATCTCTCAAGGATCCTCAGACCAGCAGCCCATCTGACTTCACTTTTCAACGATCGGTCCGTTGTTCCAGTGATCGCGGAAGACACTGACGATGAGGAATAACGGTGGAACCGTCACATGCACCATCCAGCCGATTCGACGCCTCCACTTCGAAGACAAAAATACACGGTCCCTCTCAGGGCCAGATACTCTTACGAGATCACTGACTCCTATCACAATCTTAGCCAGTGGCGTAGCCAGCTTTATTTTTTCACGAAGCTAAATTTGATCCGAAACCAATGAAGCTATTGAGGCTAATGAGGCTATTGAAACTAAGATGCATTTTCTCTTGAAAAATCCATATTTTTAGTAGTTTTATCTATCAGGGAATCTTCTGTCTGTCATGAGATGGAAGTGTCGGAAGGAAGTAGGTAATCAGGAGGAATATAGGGTAGTCCGGACAGAATGAGAGGACTCGTAGAGCCTGGCCTGACTTGCCCAAGCCTGAGAGACCTGACCTCTCAGGTCATATTCAAGGAGAAGAAGAAGAGAAAAGAGATACCATTAGAACTATAACCGTGCGGGCTCCGAAAGCATTTGACCCAAATCTTCGGGGATGACCACCTCCAAGGAATTGCAACAGCGTCTAGCTCAAGTCGCACACTGAGCGTGTCGGCGGAATACATCGAGAGATTCACCATGATAACTTCCCAGACCTGGATGAGGCTAGCCTCATTGAATTTGGAAAACTTGAAGCGAAAGCAACAGAAATTCACCCTGGCTACGCCACTGATCTTAGCAGAGGCTTTCCAAGCTCAAGCCTGGCAGAGACTTCAAGGTTGAATGCGGTTTCATGTATCTTGAGTTACCCCTGAAATGAGTGTTCCAGACCGAAATAGCGATCAGGAGCACAGAGCATCGTGCCTGAAGAGAACGGTGGGTGTTGGAGTAGTTCCGCAGATGGAAGGGAATGCCAAAAAAATAGGTCGGTCCTCTTTCGTCGTCATGCGGAAGGCTTCCGGAAACCCGCTAGATTTCCATGTTTCCGACTCAGTTCGAGTGTTGGGTCGCCAGACAGGAGAGCGCGTCTCCTCGCGAGAAGCTTATCAGGAGTGAACTCTAAAGGAAATACTCGGGCGTTGGGTAGTACGTTCTTCCCCAGAGCCGCTCACTGACAGTTGAGAGAATCGGTGGTTTCCTTGCGTTTTTCGGTGAAAACGGGAAAAGTCCGGCGATTAGCGCGGAGTCGGTGATTTCTCTTATTCCGAAACCACTCGAGCGTGGACGGCTCGACGTGGAGAGGGAATCGTGATGATTTCGACTATCAACTGTTCAGCGGCGCTCTGAGGGACTTTATTGAACATCGCTAGGTATGGGCTTAATAAAATATACACTATAACATGCGATCACGGCGACTCGTGATACTCCCCGCCAGATATGTGAAACAAATCTCGACTCTCAGAAGAACCCGGTACCATGAATTCGAACTTTGAATTGGAGCTATTTCCGTGAAGGAAACTGCCTAGAAAGTTATGAAATTTGAGCGAAGCCTCGAGCCTATGTGAACGTGTTCTTGTGTGTGTAGCGTGTACGAACGGATGCCCTCATTCGAGGGGTCGAATGCTCGGCCTGCGTGGTTGAAGCGTTGTGTTGACTGCTAGCACTCCAGCTTGTAAAGCAACTGTATCGGCCGATTATAGTTTTTCCCATTCGCGCATCGTACGACACACGATCGCTTCTTTCCGTCGGTCGAATCACCACCGTAACACGAGACGATTCGGCAGATCGGCCAGAATGCTCGATTCGCGTTCTCGTCCTGGATGAGACAAACGTCGCCAGGAGCTAACGTCGTCTCCTTCGACGGTTTTCTGGTGTGAGCCGTTCGCAAGTACTGAAAATATTCGGACTTGAATCTTTTCCAGTACGCCTTCAAGAGGTTTTGCAGGTAGAGATGCCGCTTGGTGAGCACTACCGCGTCGAGATTCGGGGGCTCTACGGTCGCTGGGTCTACGTCCGGCAGAAATGTTTTCGATCGGTATCCGTAGATCAAGTTGCTCGGAGTCAGCGCGTGTAGATCGTCAAGGGATGACGTCACCGTTGTGAGCGGCCGGGAGTTGATCATGGATTCGATTTCTTTCAGAAGGGTGGTGAGCTCCCCAAATGTAGGCACCTTTCTCCTCAGAATCTTCCTTAGTGGACGTTTGACCACCTGGATCAGTCTCTCGTAGATCGAACCTCGCCACGGCGATTTCTCCGTTATATAATGCCATTTGATACCCTTCGAGCTCATCCAATCGGAAAGTTCGGTTGTCCGAAGGTGACTGAACATGATTTTGAACTCTTTCGCCGCTCGCTTGAATGTCGAGCCATTGTCGGAGATCATCTGTTCGACAGTCGGGAATCGGGCGACGAGCCTACGGAAAGCATACAGAAATTCACAGGTGCTCATGTCTGGCGTGAGTGCTAGAACTACCGCTCGAGTAACGGCGCAGGTGAAGATTAACAGGTATCCTTTGCGTTTGTTGCCGTTTTCGTCTTTGTAGAATAAGGGTCCTGCGAAATCAGTCCCACAGGCACTGAATGGCTCGCATGGATCGACTCGCTTGCTCGGAAGGCAAGGGACTCCGATGTTTCCAGGGACTGCCTTGAACTTGTTGCAGAGGCGGCATTTGTTGAGCGTGGCGCGGGTGACTCGCCTGGCTCTGAGAACGAAAAAACGCTTCCGGAGGTGGTTGAGCGTTCCGATCACCCCGCCTGAGTGGAGGCACTCTGTGGCATGAGTGTTCATGATCAAGAGCTCAACCGCCTTGTCGTTGTGGGGCAGGAGAATCGGGAACTTCCCAGCGAACGATAGAGATTCCGCTCTCTCCAGACGCGATCTGCAACGTATGAAGTTATCTTCGCCGCAGAACGGTGAATACTGAAACAGCGGACTCGGTTTCGGGATGTCTCGACCACGAGAGTGCCATCCTGTAGGGAAGTGGCGTTTCTGAATGTTGCGAATGAGATCGTCCTGAGCGGCCAGGAATTCGCTTGATGCGATAGTAGCCCCAACGAAAGCGGGCGCTGTGGTGGGCTGAGGATGAGTCGAATGACTTTTCCGACTGCGAATTTTCTCGAGGAGGCCTAGGCTTCTCCTTACGAAAGCCCAGATCCTGACAATCTTAGGCCAGCTGTTGAATTTTCCAATCAGCGCCGAGTCTTTGGAAGAATTCGCCTGCGGAGTCGGAGTCATAAGACAGATTGACGGGGCTCGCTCCGACTCGATCTGAGCGGCGGCGACTTCGAGTGGATTTAGCGAGTGGGCTTCTGGAGAGAGCCCATGCGAAAGCAACCATGGTGTGCCATTCAACCAGAAACTCGATTGGCTGGCTTCGGTGATGTCCACACCTCTGCTTAAGAGGTCGCTAGGGTTGTCCAAACTTCGGACGTAGAACCACTCAGCCGGATCGGATGCCCTGTGGATTTCCCTTGTCCTGTTCTCGACGTATGCTTTGAATTTTATGGACTGAGATCTGATCCATCCAAGGCAAGCTGCGTTGTCGCAGCGGAAGAACTTCTTGCTTGCGGGTGGGGAGAGACATTCGCTGATTCTTGTTGCCATGCGCGTCGCCAACGTCGCGCCCTGAAGTTCTAAGCGATGGATGTTCTGTCTGTTTTTCAGTGGCGTGACTCTTGCTTTGGCCGCCGCGAATGAGACTCTCGATGAACCGTCCTCGAAAGTGTCGCGAACGTAACTCACGCAGCCGAGTGCCATGAGGCTGGAATCGGAAAACGTGTGGAGTTCTCTCGATGCTGGTTTTTTGCCTTCGGCTGAAAATGCCCGGGTAATGTTGAAGCTGGCCAACTTGCCGATGATAGTGCGGAAGTTCTTGTAGCTTTCAAGATCATCACCTGTTAGCTCGTCGTCCCAGTCTCTCTTCTGGGCCCATAGTTTCTGGAGGAGAATCTTAGCCGTCACCGTGGTGGGCGAAATCATGCCCAACGGATCATAGAGGCTAGCGACGCTTGAGCAGACTTCTTTTCGAAGGTTTGCCGTTGTCCAACTCTTCGATGGCCTTCTTGATTATCACGCTCAAACGATCTGTTCTTTGGTTCCAACCAACCCCAAGTAGCTTCGCTTCTGTTTCGGAGAAGCTGACGTTGACGTCAGGAAGTGTGACCGAAGTTTCGATGACCTTCGCTAGAGGTTAGGAATTTGTCGCCCACTTCCGGCGTGGAAATTTTCCGGACTGGAACAGATCGAAGAGATTCTTCACGTTCTGCGAGGCTTCGTTTAGGGAGACGGCTCCCGCAAAGATATCGTCCATATAGAAATGGTTCTCGATTTCTTTGACGAGAGGAGCTTTACTGGGGTCTGCAGCTGCCACGGATTCTAGGTGAAACCGTAAACCTTCGCAGTGTAACCAGGGAGAGCACACTAAACCGAAGTCGAGGGAACAATTCCAGAACTCTTGCCATTTAGCCTTGGGGTCTTTAGATATTCCCAGCGGCAACAGGAAACGTAAGAATGCACGATGGCAAGGCTCGATTACGAACTGTAGAAAAGCCTTCTGTATATCTGCGCAGATCAGATACGGGTGTTGTCTGATCTGGACAAGGACGCGGAGAATATCTGGGAGCAGGTTCGGGCCCCGGTGGAGGCAGTCATTCAGCGAGGCTTTCTCAGCCGAACGGCCGCTTGTATCTTTCACGATGCGAGTTTTCTTGCCTGACGGGTAGTCCAGCGAAGCTTTGATGATCCCTTGTATCGGGAAATAGTGTGCTGGTTGTCCGGGCTCTCTGGGAGGTGCCGGCTCTGCGTACCCGTTGGCGATGTAGGTTGGAACTTCTTCGTCGATGGTCTTCATAGTTTCTGGATCTCTGGCAAGGGTTCTCAGAAGCCGGACCAGACGAGACCTGGTTAGCGACTCATTGTCCCCCAAGGCGTCAAGGTTGTCTTTAAAGGGAAGGCAAACCGAGTATCTTCCGTCTTCCAGCCTCCTGACTGTTTTGCGGAAGTAGCTTTTCAGCTCCCTGTTTAATTCGCTGGCTTCTTCCGTTTTCGAGGAAGGATTCTCGATCCCGAGAATCTCTGTTGTGAGTTCCATAGAAATTCCAAGTCGGCTTCGAGAGAGCGCGACTGGATACCTGGCTTCTCAACGGAGTCGCCTGATTGGCATGACTGAGACAACGTGAAAGCGCAGAGATTGTCTTGATACAGGTCGGCGTCTCTGGTGGAGCCGTGGAAGAACCACCCGAGCCGAGTCTTCATCGCGGACACATTGTTGATTATCTTTTTTTCGGCGAGTTCTACTTCCGGCATTTGGTCCGCGCCAAGTAGGAGCTCGATTGTTGGCTCGCAACCTTTGCCCGCGTGATCAGCTACTGGGGACAGTCCGAAGCAATCGCTTACGGCGGGGAGGTTTGCGCTTGAGATACAGTCGATCTCGAGACATTCTATCTGGATTGGAGTGGCTACGAAACAGCTCTGAAGACACAAGCTGTGAATGCGAAACTTTCTGACATTCGACACCTGGCCGCCGATGGAGCCGATCGATAGGATCGTACTCTCTGAGGAGCGGGAGCCCACGGCGTTGACTGCTTTGGAAGTGATGTAAGATCTGTGTGAGCCAGCGTCCAGGATGATTCTGACTTTCCTCTTCTTCCCTTGGAACGAGATCCATGCGAAGCCGGTTGGTAGCAACGTGAATCTCTCCTCGCCTGCCGAGATGCCGGAGAGAGTTGTCGTGACGTCACGATCCGAGAGATTCAGTAGCGTCGTCTTGTTTTGCTTCTCGCATAGCAAGGGGTAGTGGCGGAGCGAGCAGTTGGGGCACGAGATGTTAGACTTGCAGGCCGACGCTGCGTGGTTGCGCTTGAAGCACCTAAAACAGGCTTTGGCCGCCGTCAACTTCTCCTTCCGTTCTGCGATTGTTAGCGTTTTGATACAGTTTTTTGAGGCATGCGAGCCGTCACAGAACACGCATGCATGAGAGCGTTAGCTTTCTGCGTTGTTCTGCCGCTGTGTGTTCTCTGTTGTGTTTGGATTCACTGATTGATACGCGCCATCCTGAGAATTCGAATCGCTTTCAGGTGGCCGAAAGCCTCTCGAAAAAGATGATTCAGTTTTGCTTTTGAAACTTTGAAGCTTGCTAGTCTCGCTTGTGATTTTTCGCTGAATCTTAACTTGACGCTTAATAAAGTCAATCAGTGACTCCAATTCAGACCTCTGGTCAGTGGCAGATCTCTTGTTTTCGTATTCGTCTGTGAATTGTACTTGCATAGCTCGAGGTAAAGCTCTGACTAAGTTCGGAACCGCGAAAGGTGAAAGGCTTCCGAAAGTTTTGCCTAAGGCTAGTAGAGCTAGGACATTTTGCGACAGAGTCGAGCAAAATTGTTTCAACTTATCTGGTTTGTCCAGGTCGGTGGCTCTGAACAGCGAGCTGATCTCCTCCACGTGTTGACGTTCTGCATCGTCTTGATCTCCGAACACTTCACGGATACGGTTAAGGGCCATCTCGTATTGGGATTCCGAGAAACTGATGTGAGCGATTTCCTTCTTAGCTGCACCGGATAGACACTCCTTCAACTTTTCGAACTTCTGGAGCACGGGAATGTTTTTGCTGTTGACATCGGTTTCGAACAGTTCGGACCATTCTCGAAACTGCTTGAAATCTCTGTTGAAATTCGGAGTGCGTGGCCGCTTCTCTTGAATCACTTTCACGATCACTGGCGGTTGGGAGACGCCGGGCGTCTCCGAATCGTCACTTTCAAGTTGGGAATTGTGTTGAACGGAGTCGATGTTGTCGGGATGTCTGGAGGACTCCATCCGACGAATCGTGTCCTGGAGCGAGTCGACTGTATTTCGCCTTGTTCTTTGAGGTTCCTCCTCTAAGGCGGTAGTCTCGAGGTCGTTGAGAGCGCTCACCATTGCTTCAGTGGCTTGCTCGACTTTCATGTAATGGGCTCGAAGTTTGTTCGGGTCCAGCTTACGCAACACGGTTTCGATGGATGCGTTGATGGTGCAAAACTTGGCTTCAAGGCGCCTCAACATGTCATCGTGAACTTTCGCCTTGCGGGAGCGGTCGCGACCTGACGGCGGATTGTCACAGAAAGCGGTGATTCGCTGGATTCTGCTTCCGATCAGGTCGTTCAGGGTTGATTGCTCGATGGCCAACACCTGAAGTTCCTGCTGGAGTTTCTTCAGGGTGCTCGGAGCGAGTTTTGGCCTTGTCGGTTCCACCTCGTCTTCGCTGGAGGCACTGACCTGGTGGTCCTGAGATTGGTTGGTTTCGGTTTTCGACGCTCGACTGGGGTCGTTGTCGTCGACACCGCCTCCTGAGGTACCTTGCTTCGCGCCGTCCATCGTCGGAACGGGTTCAGACGAGTCGATAGGCGGAATCAGGCGACGAAGCTGAGATTTTCCTCCGGAACGAGAAAAATATTAAACGATGCTTCCCGGGACGAAAGCGATCGTTAAGTCCAGCGAACTGGAGTCGAAGATGCACTGAAGGTGGATGAGAACACACTTCTTTCGGCTTCTTGAGGCTGCCGCACGGTAGGAGCGGGTTTTTTCAAGGTTTCTGACACCATATATCAGGAGTGAACTCTAAAGGAAATACTCGGGCGTTGGGTAGTACGTTCTTCCCCAGAGCCGCTCACTGACAGTTGAGAGAATCGGTGGTTTCCTTGCGTTTTTCGGTGAAAACGGGAAAAGTCCGGCGATTAGCGCGGAGTCGGTGATTTCTCTTATTCCGAAACCACTCGAGCGTGGACGGCTCGACGTGGAGAGGGAATCGTGATGATTTCGACTGTCAACTGTTCAGCGGCGCTCTGAGGGACTTTATTGAACATCGCTAGGTATGGGCTTAATAGAATATACACTATAACATGCGATCACGGCGACTCGTGATAAAGCTCATGGTTTTACTCAAATATTTGACTGGTGAACCAAAAGCATTAGTCGGGGAGCTAAGCCTAACGGACGCGAATTACAAGGTGGCCTGGGAGTTGCTTTCGTCGAATTTCTCCAGAGTCGACACCAAGAGGGAGCCCAAAGGGGGATTCGTATAAGGAACTTTTCGTATAGAGGACTTTTCGTATAAAGAACTTTTCGTATAAAGAACTTTTCGTACAAAGGACTTTTCGTCCCTCATACTGGTTCTCCATTGGAAAAGTCCTTTATACGAAAAGTCCTTTATGCGATAAGTCCTTTATACGAAAAGTTCTTTATACGAAAAGTCCTTTATACGAAAAGTTCTTTATACGAAAAGTCCTCTATACGAAAAGTTCCTTATACGAAAAGTCCTTTATAGTAAAAGTTCCTTATACGAAAAGTCCTTTATAGGAAAAGTTCTCTATACGAAAAGTCCTCTATACGAAAAGTCCTTTATACGAAAAGTTCTTTATACGATCGACACTTTTCCGGAAAACCGGGTTCGTTATACGCAAGACTTTAGGGTACTTGGGATGCGGTTGCTGACATGTTCCTTTTTCATCCGAGCGCTGGCCTCCAGAAAAGCATTCCTACGGGAGGTCAGCTCACGAAGCGAATAATTCTGAGCCGTGTTGCATCCGTGTACGATCCACTTGGATTCTTCATCCCATTTACCCTGCGAGGCAAGATGATAATCCAGCGGTTTTGGACGTCAGATCTGGACTGGAGTCAGTTGGTACCCGAAGACATCGCCGTTGACTTCCAAAACTGGCAATCGGAAGTTGATTGTTTAAGGGAGTACAAGCTACCACGACAATACGTTCCATCTGGAGAAAAACCTATCGCATACCGACTACACATCTTTGGTGATGCATCACAGCGCGCCTACGCCTGCGTGGCTGGGACAGGGACGATTTGGCGCGGTCATTTCGGCGCGAGCGATTCGGCGCGAGCCGTTCTGGCGCGACCCATTTTGACGCGGGCATCGTGCCTTTATCTCTAAATCAATGACAAAATGTCGGAGAGGACAGAAGCGTCATACGCATTTCATTCGGAATTTCGGTTTTTCCCTGTTGGGCGGCTGGCGTCGTCGCTGGTTTTAGGATGGCGGGTTGGAATTTCGAGCCCCCGCAGACAGTGCACGGGCCGGCGTCTTGGTGCTTTTTCGGTCCAACTGCTTGGTCCTTTCTCTACTGCATGTTCCCGGACACGGGTGTTCGGCATGGGAGTCATCTTCATCCTGGTACGGTCATATTTTATCTGGTTGCACTACGCATTTCTACAGCCTAGAGTTGTCCTCGAGTCATCAAGACTTCGTGTTCGATTTTTGATCTCTAGCAGAACTCGTGCGTCAACGGCTTTCTCGATGCTGTCCGTGTGGATCCGAGGATGGATGGAATGTGCCAATGGAAAAGGCTCACCTTCCCAGGAGAATATCAGCTGCGCCAAAATGTGTCGCGCAGAATCGTCCGCGCCAAAATGGGTCGCGCCGAATCGCCCGCGCCAGAATGCGTCGCGCCAAATCGCCCGCGCCCAACCGCTTGCGCCAAATGGCTCGCGCCAGAACGCTCGCGCCGAATCGCTCGCGCCAAAACGCCCGCGCCAAACTGTCCTAGACCCTGCGTGGCTTTCATTGAAGCTTGTTTTGCGAATGGGTCTTCCGACTTCGCCCTTGTGATGAGTAAATCAAGGTTGGCTCCTCGAGACTCCCCGACCTTGCCGAGATAAGCGCTGTTGGCCGCTCTGATTGCTGTCTGGATGAAAGCCTTCCTCATCGCGAGAATGGAGGTGACATTCGAGCAATTCTTCCTCTATACAGACTCCATGATCACTTATCACTGGGTTACTGCATCGCCACCTGGTAAATGGCGCACGTTCGTTGCTAATCGGGTCACCGAAATTCAGAAGAACTCTAAGATATCCGAATGGTACTTCGGTTCCGGTGAATCCAACATTGCAGGCATTGCCACACGGGGGTTGACGGCAGAAAAGTTGAATGCATCGAAAGACTGGTGGTTCGGACCTGAATGGTTGCGGAAACCACAATCTGAGCAACCCATATCTCGGCCGAACGTGGATGAAACCCTCCTGAACTCTGTGCATGGGGAAGCTCGAGCGATCGTAGCGCCCGTCGGGCGCGCCGAGCCGATCCCAGACTTGAACCTCTTCAGCTCAGCCGCGCGAGCCATCAGAGTTTTCGCCAATGTCTTGCGCTTCGGATTCCTAGCGCGGAAGTTGGAGGAACCTTCCATCGTCGAGTTGAGGAATAGAGCGGAAGCGGAGTTAATCAAAATAGATCAGGAGAAGTTCTTCGGGACCGACAACGTGCAGTTGCTAACAATGAAAAGGTCTCAGAGCGATCCAAGATAGCATCCTTCAATCTCTTCATTGACAAGCAAGGCATTCTCCGCATCCGCACTCGTCTAGCTGACGGTCCTTTCGTAAGCTACGAAGAACGGCATCCCATCGTCATCGCCGGAGAATCTCGCTTGGCTACTCTCCTCGTCCTCGACGTACATCGAATTAACGCCCATTTCGGCGCTGCCACAGTACTTTCCAAGCTCCGGTGTAGATTCTGAATTACTCGTGCTCGACAACTGGTCAAGGGCATTTTGCGAAGATGTGTTGTGTGTCGTAAACGCCAGGGCCGACATTCGAATCAGCTTGAAGGGCCATTGCCCCCAGAGAGACGTGAGATATCCGCGCCGTTTGCGGTTACCGGTCTCGACTTCTGCGGACCGTTCTTAGTGAAGACCCGCGACGGTAGCGCCTAATCGTACATTGCGCTCTTCACCTGCGCTGGGATTCGAGCCGTTTAATTGGAGCTCGTCCAATCGATGGACACTCCGCAACCGCATCTTGCGATCTGGAGATTCTTGAGTGTCTACCCGGCCTGTAAGCCTTTCATCACTGACAATGGTAGATCATTCGTTAAGGCGTCAACCGATCTCAAGCGTGTTTTCCGATCAGCGAGGGATGAAGAGCTTCGCGAGCTGTTGCAGAGCAGGAGCATTGAATGACGCTTCATTTGTCCGAAATCGCCTTGGAGAGGCGGATTTTATGAAAGAATGGTAGGGTTAGTCAAACATGCGCTCAGAAAGACACTTGGTAAAAGTTTGGTTCACTTTGAAGAGTTGCGTACCATCATATCCGAGCTGGCCGCTGCAGTGAATGACCGTCCTATCACTGTCGTATCACCGCAGGTGAGCCGACTGCGCTGACTCCGGCTCAATTCATTCGTGGGGGTACCGTTTACCTGCATTGTGCAATTTCCTGTCCTTCGATCAAATCGGACCTAGCGGAAGGATCACCGCCCCTATGCTGCGAGCCGTTGCCTTGAAGCGCACCATGTACTTCCGCAGCCTCGTGAAGCGCTGGCAAAGAGAATACTTGCTTCAACTTCGATCAGCCAACGCAACGCGCGGTGAAGCCTCGAATCGCATCGCGGACGGAGACTTACGTCTCCTGAAGGACGACAACTTGCCACGCGTGAAATGGGAACTTGTGCGGGTTGTAGCTGCCCATCCCGGTCGAGATGGACTAGTACGGACGGACACCATTCGTCGCTCCGGGAACCGATACACACGACGCCAAGCGCAGTTACAATATCCCCTTGAGATTGTCGAAGTTAATAGAGAATTGAATGAATCGAACACTCCAGATAGAAACGAGCCCTCAAATTAACTGTTACCCTCTCGTAAGAATCCATCGTTCCAACCAGAGGGTCTGGGGGATTCGTGGGGAATTTCTGTCCATGGCGACGGATCTCGCTGGAAATCTTCGTGTGTACTCTGGACTTCGTGTGTAACATTCACAGCAAGTTTCAGCTGCCGGCGACTGCGCGTTCGTCTTCAATAACGAAGTGAAAGTTGTTGAAAAAAACACCAAAATTGCTCTATCTCGAGAACCGCTGGTGCTACAGCGCCCGTAGACCACTTTTTGGAAAGCTCTCGTCGGGCGCCATCTTCTGGCGTCAGATCCGAGATCCGATTGCTCCGATGATTTGCTTTTCGGAAATCATGCTTCCCAGCGAGTGGCCACTCTAGCAACTGCCTCAGAATGAAGCCCCTTCAACCTCCTACATGTACGCGAAGTATGAGCGGGATCGAGGCATTGCCTCGATCCCGCCGCCGAATCGGCTTCCAATGTGAGCCGCACTCGCGAAGGCGGTCTGCGAGGCGTCCCCGAAGACGTGTAGCAGATGAGCGACTGGTGTCCCCTCCCGGTTGGAGTAGCGGCGAGCGAAACTGAATTTTCGGAGCTCCTCCATTTCTGACCTCCACGCCATGAGGTCCGACCGGGTCGCGGCTGAGACTTTCTGATTCCACTGCAAGTCAGTCGACCAGAGCTGCTGGATGATCTTCTTGCCTCGAAGCGTGTTGAATCTAACGTGTCGAACCCCCTCCGGTGTCTCATAGATGGTTTCGACGCCAACCTGAGCCCCAGAGCGCGATCTGTCCGCACGTTCCTCAGCGTTTCGATGCGCAGCCGCCTTGATGGCCGCCACTGCTCTTCCGAGATCGGTTTCAAACTGTTCGACCTCGGTGAGCTCGCTTTCGAGATCTGCGTCATCAGCTCCGTTCAACAGATGACGGATTTGAGAGTCGAGCTCTCGGACGCGTTCAACATGTCGCGTCATGATGATAAGCATGGCGTCAGCCGGCATGTCATTCGGGAATTTCGGCTCTGGCGAGTAGAGACCCTCAATCGCGTCGATCTCACTCTTTGCATTCTTCCGCCGGCATGTTCTGGAGATGCGGAGTCCTTTCAACGTTCTTTCAGGTAGCTCGGGTGGCATCATCTCAGGATGGTCTTCAGGAGGATGAAGCACGTTTCACACTTGGGCGTAATTTCAACGTCGTAGCACTGAACCGGGTGTGCGATCTTTTGGCACGGCACCATGTGGGGATTTCGGTTTCGAATAGTGCAGTGTTGGGCACAAAAATGATTATGATTATGATTATAATCATAGGGCGAAATTTCTGTGATTATGATTATGATTATAATCATAGTCATAATCATAATCACAGCCGTAATCATAACCGTAATCACAGAATGAGAATGCGAAATTGTTTGCCTTCCGGATTTTTTGCTCCAATTCCTGCGATCCGTGGCTCTCTGGTCTCTGATCGCCATTTCGTTTAAGCGAATTTCCCGTTACAACGAAGCGAAAATACGCGTTTTCAGAGGGGGAAACCACTCTCTATAACGAATTTCGATGACCCATAAAGTCGCTCCGATCAGAGCAGCGAGAGAAAACGTTCAAAAATGTATCCGAACGGCTTGTCGGCGCTGTACTCTTGACGCACTAGGTTGAGAGTCTGTTATCGTGCGCGATATTCTGATTGCTCTCGATCACAAGGCAACCGCCCCTGGAACAACCGGGGAATTATACGCTAAAGTTCAAGTCCAAGCTCTTGAGGGGATGAACGCGGGGACAAAGAAATTACGGATCACTTGTGAGCATCCGTAACACACGAAATTTCCGTTACGGCTTGTGGAAGCGAGATTTCAGAGAGTCTTTCGTTGACGGCTCAAATGAGAAGTTGAGCCCATCTATATGATGGAGCCAATCGGGTGGTGTGCTGAACTGAGGTGGATTGGAGGTCGAGAAGGGTTGAAAAACCGGCCGACCCCGTAAGAACGAATTTTCGTTACAACGAACGGATTTCGCCGGTCCCCTGCGGTTCGTTGTAACGAGGTTTTGCTGTAGAGAGTTTTGCATCGCTCTCACGAGAGCGCCTATGATTACAGTAAAATCACAGGGATGACTGTGATTATGATTATGATTATAATCACAGCTTTGATTATGATTTTGCGAGTCCTATGATTTTGATTATGATTACAATCATAATCATAATCATGATTATGCCCCACACTGGAATAGTGGCACCTCGGTTGCGATTTGCTTCGGAAATTCGCTAAGAAAGTGAAAACATCTGCTGTTCCTTCACACTTTTCTCCCAGACTGTTTATTGACATATTCCGCGGCAGCGACGACTGCCGAGCCGCGCGGCTATTTTAATGGGCATGATTCTTCTCTTTCGGATTAAATAATCTGACACGGAGGAACCAAGAGCTTGAGACTACCGGGCCTCCTATATGCGGACGATTTGGTCTTGATAGCTCGCACCTATGAAGAAATGAGTACCCTAAAATCCCGCGTATAAGGAACCCTATTTCTGACCATAACAGGGCTCAGTACTTTGTCTGACAGATGAAAAAGTGTGTTCTGGGCTTCCGTCACGATAGATCTCTTGCGGATCCACTATGTGAAATTTCCAGAACACACTTTTTCATCTGTCGGGCAAAGTACTGAGCCCTGTTATGGTCAGAAATAGGCTTCCTTATACGCGGGATTTTAGGGTATATTACTTGCAGTCACCACAGAACTGGGAAATGAGAAAGATCTCACTTTCAACCCAGAGAAGAGCGCTTTCGTGGTCTTCAACCCGGAGAGACTTGGAGAGCCGAAGGAATTGACAGTGCAAGGCCAGAGAATCGAATTCCAAGATCAATACAAGTACCTTGGGATAACGATAAGCAACGGACCGAAATACCTCTCGCAGCAGGAACAAGACTGGAAGAGAGAAGCCCACAACGCGTTGCAACAAGTACATGCCCAAGTCGTGTGGACTCTCAACCGATTCGAGATCACAAGAATCCAATGGAAAGCTACTGGGGTGCCTAAGCTGACGTACGCGAATGCCGCGCTAGCGTCAAGAGCATCGAAACAGCTGACAGCCATGTTCGACAGAACACAGGTTACAGCTGGAAAATGGGCTATGGGAATCGCTGGACACAAGGTGGCCACGGAGTTCGTACTCGGAGAACTCGGATGGTCAACCTTCGAAGCCAGGGCACAAAGCAAGATCCGGTACGTCGCGAGGATAAGCGCGATGGAGCCCACCAGATGGCCAAGGATGATATTGTCCATGATGGCGACAGAGAACATATATACAATAGCGATTCAAAGACTCAACTTCTTGAAAGCAAAATACTCGCGCTCCGATGTCCCCTTGAATACGGGGAGAACGGGAGACCGAGGCTCGGAACCTTCAACTCGACCGTTCAGAAACGGATACGAGAGACGGTGGACAAGACATGGACGGAGGCAATGAACTCTAAACCAAGTCTTACATTGTACCGAGAATGGGAAGAACGAGGCGTCACACCCTCTGGACTGTATCAAAACAGCCGTGGAAGTGCGCTACTGACTCGGGTCCGGGCAGGAATGCTCCCGAGCAGAGTTCACCGTTCAAAATTTCAGGATATCGACCCCCTCTGCGTAAGATGCAGGCGGGGCCCCGAGAATGTCCCCCACATTATAATGAAATGCGTCACTCATCACTCCGAGCACTGGCGTAACTAGGGGGGGGGGGCGGGGGGCGGCCCGCCCCGGGCGCCAAGTGCCTGGGGGCGGCATTTTTCGGGTTCAACCTCACCGAGTTATCCTACACTATAAAGGGCTACAGGGCAGCAGTGTGGACCAAAAAAGTTGTCAAAAAACCATGAATCCACTATATGGCATTTCGGGACGGACCAGCCGACGAATGTGTTGGATCCCGGGTTCGAATTCGGTCTGCGATGCCTAAAAGAGTTCCTTGAAGAAGATCTACCTGCCGGCGACCTTCGGCGACGCGGTCGCTGACTATCGACTACGTCCGTGCATGCGACAACGAAGTCGGGGACCGCTCAGCCGCTTCATGTCCACGTAACAACGAAGCAGGGGACCGGCTGGCTGCACCCGGGGCATTGCGGACGGTGCCATCGGCGCCGAGGTCCGTGCCAAATATGAGTGGGACCGGCCGGGCGCGTCAGGGTCTCCGCGGAGGGCAACGTCGGCGTCAGGGCTCCGCTTTAAGGGCCCTTCGCAATTCGCAACCTGAACGAACTGAATTCCCAACAATTTTCACAGCTCTGGATGCGCCCAACTAACAGGCATCACGAAATGCGCGGTTCGACAGCCGGATACTCACCGGGCGTCGACCTGGGCACTCGAGATGGGCACCGATCGGCTGCGTCAGGGGCATCGCGGACGGCGGCATCGGCGTAAGGGGTCTGCTTGAGGGGCCCTTCACCATTCGGCCGCGTCAGGTCCGTGCACCAACCAAGGCAGGGACCGGACGGACGCGTCAGGGTCACCGCGTACGGCGACATCGCCGCCAGCTACCTATCGGTGACTTGCGGCAACGCGGTCGTTGTCCATCCACAACGCCTGTGGCCGCAACTCCATGCAGCAACGAAGTCGGGGCCAGTTGGCCGCGTCAAGGACAGCGATAGCGGTCGCGGCGCCAGCGCTCCGATCGAGGGGCCACTCGCAATTTGGCCGCGTCAGGTCCGTGCAACAATCCAGGCGGCGAACGGTCGGCCGCGTCAGGGGCATTGCGGACGGCGACATCTGCGCCAGGGCTCCGCTTGAGGGGCCTTTCGCATTTCGCAAGCACCAGGGGCGTTGCAGACGGCGGCATCGGCGCCAAGGCTCCGATTGAGGTTCTTTTCGGCACCCGGCCGCTTCAGGTCCGTGCAATAATCAAGGCGGGGACCGGTCGGCCGTGTCAGGGGTATCGCGGGCGGCGACATCGGCGCCAGGGGTCCGCTTGCGTGGCCCTCCGCAATTCGCAACCTGAACAAACCAAATTCCAAACCGCTCTCACAGCTTGGATGCGCCCAACTGACAGGAATCAGGAAACGCGCGATCCGGCAGCAGGACCGCACGAGACGGCCGCCTGGTTAAGTATATTCCTCTCCAAATATGGAAGATGAAAAAAGTAGTGATACATCGTGAATAATTTTCTACCTAGACCAAAAATCTCCGTCTTGATGAACGCAGCAAACGCGGTCACCAACGAGCACCGATTTCAGAAATGAGAGCGCTGTTATCATCGGCAACTGAATTTCGCCCTCGGTGTTTTGCCGCCCGACAGCTTCCTCAACCATTCAGTTCTCTGCCTCTGCCCCTGCCAGAGGCAGCACGATTCGTTTATCGATCGCTGGAGTTCAGGAAAGCGATAGAGGAGAGGGAAATATGATATGGAGCGAGGAACTTTTCACGATACTCCTGCAACTAGAGCTTCTGGTGCGAAATTCTTCGTGAAATCAACGACTCCCAGCCCTACCTTCAGGCGAGAGGGATTGACATCTACAAGAGCGCATTGAAAATTCGTAGCTTACGACTTACGAGGATGGCTAACTGGGGTCGAGATGAATTCGTGGCGACTGGACTAGAATTTGCGAAGGGTTTTTGTCGAGAACTCCAGATCGAAGTCCCCATCCGTCGTCGTAGGCGACGTGAGATTAGGCGAATCTTCGTGAGCCTTTCTGACTCGGAGGATACTGGTATGACATTCAAAGAAGAGATCAAGCGGGAAATGTTCTTTTGCATCGATGGAATCGCACAGGAGATTTCGTTGAGATCTCAACAGTTGCAAGATCTTGATCGAAAATTCGGATATCTAAAGCCTGCGCAGGTTCTCGATGAGAATGCCAAATGCAATCTTGAACACGCTTTGTCGAATATCAGCCGGAAGAGGCCCTAGTAAAAAGAACGAGATTCTGGGAATTTCACACGCGCTATGCAACGCAAGGAAGTGATCACATCGTCGACGGAGGTCCGCTGGAGCTCCTGCAGTTCATATAGGACTATACTCTCGATATTCGTGTCGCAAATATCGTCGCTTGCCTCCGTATCATTAAATCGTACTTGCGGTCAACTATGACCCAGATGCGCTCGTCTAACCTTGCGATCTTTTCAACAGAGAATGAACTATTGAATGGTATTGATATAGAAGAGGCTATAAGCGAGTTTTGTCGGTAAGACGTTTTGGGGGGGGGGGGCGCCAATTTCAGGATCCGCCCCGGGCGCTACCTCGTCTAGTTACGCCCCTGACTCCGAGACGGAAGAACTCGCCAGAAGACTGGGTTTGTCTAGAGAGCGTGATCAGGAGACATGGGGGCACACCAGAATAACCCTGGAAGAGTGGGAAAAAGAAACCCGAGAGATCTGCTGAGTTGCTCGCCCCAGGAACTGGATCAAATGTGATATGTATATTGAAAAAATGTGAATATCACGTGAGAGGATCAATAAATAACCATAACCATAAGCAAGTCCAGCGCTCATTCGTTTTCAAAGCAGGTTAAGTCCTACCATCATCCTAAATAAATCTCTGTTCAAGCCCCTATGGTTGAGACAGCGCTTGCACCGCGCACGGAGGCTGCCTCGACTGAAAGGGGACTATGCCGGACCGTCCACAGGCTCTGTCGCACCTCCGATCCTACGTGGGACCTATACCGAGAATGCTGCGGAAGCTCTTGGCAAGAACTTTCAATCTCAGGCCCGGTCCCCGCACCGGTATGTGGAATTTCGCAGGAAACGTCCTCGTTTGCGGTGTTTCGCATCGCGGACGTTGTCTCTCGACAGGCTCCACAGTCACGACAAGCGATGTGATGAAGGCATCCTGCCGCATTTTGTCCGGATCTTGGTACATACATCAAGGCGAAGATATTCTGATAGCTGAGCTACTCTGCAGATTGCTGACTCTGCTGTATGGTTGCACTCGATACTTGGACGCTTTCCGTCTCCGCGGTGTTGTAACCCCTCCTAATTCCGCGTCACGGCTCAAGAGGCTTGGTTCCAAGACCTTTTCCTGCTGTGGCTCCCGGCTCATCGGACTTCATTTAGCTGCTCGGCTTCCATCGTACGAGTCTTGACACACTTACAGTAGAGTGCCGCTAACTTAGAACCCTGTAACTAAGAAAATTCCCATAACTAATAACTCAGAATCCAAATCGACGGGGTTCCCGTAACTTAGACCATAGAGTCAATGTTAATCCTCTCTCATAATAACTTAGAAAACCTCCCATAACTCATAACTCAGAACGAGTTCCATGTCTACTTGGAGCGCTCAACCATCGTCAACGCTCATCCGTTTCGATAGGAATCCGATCCGTACGACTCCGAAACGGCTTCAAGAAATGTCTGCCGAATGTAGAAGGATCACGTTATCCGGAATCTACAGACGACCAGTCGACCTCTGACGGAGGGGGGGCTTTTGATCCACTCATTATTCGAGGCGTTCCCCCTTCAGCCTAACATTTGACGACTTTTGTAGAGATGATCAGAATCATGATGCGGTGTATGAGTGTGTGTCCGGGGACGAGACGGCGAACGAAGCGCAAAATAACGACCCAGAGCCAGATGCTGAAGATGATTTCGAATGTGCCGCGGTAACTGACAAAGGGGCTCTTCAGGCCCTCATTACGCTCATAAACCATCGCTCCCAAAGAGCAGATCTTGTGCCTGTGAGGGGTTCCGCCAATATCGCGATGTTGCCATTCGCGATCAATCGGCTGATGAAATGGAGGCGGACATACGAACATTTTTTTCGAGCACAGCCAGAATAGTTGAAGAGTAGAATAAACCAGAATAGTTGTCCTTGTTATGGGATTGCTCGATCCAGTAGTTCTCATTTTTTTAATCGAGGTCCAAGTATCCGAAGATTTTCCACGGTTTATGAAGGGAACATAGAACTTGAAAACCCCTCCAGCCGATTTTCCCTGGAATCCGTGTTCGCGAAAGGTCTTCCCATAACTCATAACTCAGAATTTTTTTCGAATCCTTACTCCCAAAAATTATAAGTTAGCGGCACTTTACTGTATAAGGACACCAGAAATGATTCTGAGGAATCCCATCAGAGCTCGTCGCAGCCGCAGACCGGGCGCACATTTGGATTTCGTGTCAGATCCGGAAGGAGCCATCCCTTCCACCTCGGACTCCTTCACCCGTTCCGACCCCGCAAGGTCCACCAAATTCAGAACACTTTCGCGTTCCGCTCCCGAAGAAGCATTTCTCGCCTTAACATGAACTCGAAGGACGCGGTGAGATCGAGACGAACAACCACCATTGAACCGTCCTAAATCATTTTCCGAACAACGAAGTTTTACGCTGATCACTGTGATTTCCCGGAAACTTGACATTACCGCACAAATACCCATCCCGTGAATATCCTTAGTAATATGCCTGGCTGGGATTGATCAACGCTTCGTTGTGTTTATTCACTTTTATACTAGGTCGGCCCGGGGCCGCCACTCTCCCCCCCAAAAAGAGTGTCCCTCCTGGGAGACCACCTTATTCTCGAAGAGTGTTGACTTGTCCAAATTCACCTTGAGTTCCGCCCGGTTTAAAGTTGTCAGGACCTCCCTCAAGTGTCTTTCATGGCTGCCCACGTCTTTCGAGAAAACTATTATGTCGTCGATATACCAACGACAGTAAGAGCGATGACGTGCCAGAACCTCATCCATCATTTTCTGAAAATATTTGGGAGAGTTCTTCCAGCCAAACGGATTCACGTTATACTCATAACACCCGAAAGGAGTCACGAAGGCCGAGAATTTCTTTGTCTCTTCGGTCAACGGTTGTTGCCAGAACCCTTTCAACAGATCCATGGTTGAAAAAACTTTGCACCCGTCAGTTTCGGCAATTATATCATCAATGAGCGGAAGAGGCCAGCTTATCAATTCCGTGTTCTCATTGATTGCCCGGTAATCCGTGCACATCCTCAAGCTGCCATTGGGCTTTGGCACAAGGAGAACCGGACTACCAAACGGTGAATTGGAATTGCGTATGATTCCGTTCTGCTTCAACCTCTCGATCTCTTCTTTGACGAACTCCAACTTGTTCCGTGAGAGTGAATACGGCTTGCGTCTTATTGGAACCTCAGTCATCAATTTGAACGGTACAGTGAAGAACTTTACCGTCGGAGGATAGTCGCTCTTGCATACAACGTTCGGGAAGTGCTTCTCGATATCCTTAACCGACCTCAAACTTCCTGAAGACGTTCTCGCTCCTCGGGTTTCCACCTTCTTGTGAGTTACGAGATTCAAATCCCCGTACGAGATCGTGTCGTTGAAATGAAGGTTCATCTTTAGCGACTTCATCAACGGCCTAGAGATCAGCATGTCATACGACACATTGGAAACCACCAAGGCCGCTACCTGCTTCGCAACCGGTCCTAGTTCCAACTGTACATTGGTCCAGGTTTCTAGAGCATGACTAGCGCCTCTCCAGTCGAAAAGTTCCACTTGTTTTCCGTTGAAGCTCTTCCCCTCGTCGACAAAATCCTTGTTTATCAGAGGGACAGAAGCTCCACTGTCGATTATGACGTTCGCCCTTCGTCCATTCACCATCGCCTGACAACGTGCGATTTTCGGCGAGGAAAAAAGGATGGCTTCATCGGTTGACTTCGGGGTTGATGCCAAAGGACCCCTCTTTAATAGTTTAAATGGTTCGGAGCTTCACTCTCTTCCTCAGCCACGACTTCCTGAACAAGTGACGACTGCTTCTCGCCCTTTCTCGGAGGAAATCTTCGGAACGACTTCTTTTCCTTGTCCTCAACTTTCCCAGATCTTTCTCGCGAGCCCGACACCGGCTTAGAGCTACGCGACTCGAGCGAACGGCGTCGTGCCTTGATCTCTTTTTTCAGATAATTGAGGATAGCGTCTAATTGAGAGACTTTAGCTTCAGCGTCACTGCCACTTTCACTATCTCCCTCTGAGGAATCGCACTCCGAGAAGAATCATGATAGCACAGCAAACGGCAAAGATTCTTTGATTCCAAGAAACGCCAGTATCTCATACGTGGCTTCCGGCGTCTCCGACGCACGGAGGGCGCTGATACGACTCCAAGCCGCTTGCCAAAGCTTCCCTAACCCCACCACGTCCATCTCGGACTTCACGGCGAACCTCCGCGGAAGATCTCTCAACGCCTTCACATGCCCTTCCGCGAGCCTCTTATCCGAACCGAACCGTTGGACCAAATCTTTGAAAGCCAGCGCATAGCCACCCCGTATGCCGCGATAATTTGCTACGACATCGAAAGCGGGGCTTTTCTCCTTCACACTGGAAAGGAGATACTCAAACTTCTGTTCGGACGACAAACTCTCATTATTGTGCACCTCTCGGTCAAAAGCTTGCTTCCACGCAGCCCACTTCGCCTCACTTCGACCATCTAAGGGAGTCACTCGAGGTTCTTTGAATCCAAAGACCTTGGGAGGGACCTCCGCCTCCTTCCGTGAGCTATCGTCGGGTTCTACGTCCTCGAAATGGGCAGGAATTTCTTTTTTCCGTAAACAATGCCCCGGTGGCAAAGCGTCATACAGTTGGTCACAAGTCGCGTTGAGGGTGCGTTCGAGCTCTTCGGACGCCAAGAAGCTCTCAGAGTCCTCGAGTGCTCCTGAGCCAGACATTTGCCTGACCAGCTTCTTCCGATATCCAACCATCTTGTAATACGTGGCCGCCACCAAATTCACGTCCTCTAGGAACCCTTTGGTGTTGGCTTGTTCTACAACTGCCTCACAGAGATATCTGAAGGTCTGTTCTTCGGATTGCAACTTCTTCGCACCTTTCTTTGACTTGTCTTTGCCACCTTCCGCCACCGGCATCGCTTTCTCCGAAATGCCACTTTGGTGAGTCATCGCCTGTCGGCTGCGCCAGTAATATGCCTGGCTGGGATTGATCAACGCTTCGTTGTGTTTATTCACTTTTATACTAGGTCGGCCCGGGGCCGCCACTTCCTTCTTACGTCTGTAGATTCCCCACCACGTCCTCGTCTCACCCTCCTGATTATACTTTTATCGACTCCGAAATTATCGCGAATCCAATCTACGATCGGCATGCACCCCGCCGCACTATGGGACGAAACGGGATTTTAGGTGGAAAAAACTATTCTAGTGTTTTTTTTGAGTCGATCCAGTTCCGAGGCCCTTGGGTCGGATAGAATATGACCTGGAGAGAATAGTATGAGCGATTTTTCCCGAATTCATTGGCATCAGATACCCGAAATCAGGAACTCCCTGAAATCCCTGCGATACGTCGCTTGTATATCGTGCTGCGGTTCTATTCGTCGGCTGATAATAACGAAACTGCCTGATCTTTATTCGGGGAATTTTCTTGGTGGTGAGATGAAATTATCGCTTATGATAGAAAAAAATCTTATTGCAAAAAAAGGGACCAGGGTCAATCGGATTCGCAGTCCGTGCCCCCGAACGCATCCATAGGCTCGTTTTGCACGCCCTTCTCGGCCTCTCTGTCCGATTCGCCGTCTGATGCGGTATATGAACTCGGAGGCTGATCGCCCGCGATCGCTGCATTTTTCAGCAGAACCAGAAATTCTTCGAGCTTGCGAGAGCTTCGTTTGCACTTTTCACGCATTTCAGCCGCTCTCCTTCTTAACTCGACTCTCAACGCAACTTCGTTGGCAACGGAGGCCAGATCGATGTTCTCTACTTCCAGAACACATCTGAGGATAACATCAAGATCTCTACCGTAGTTGGCCGCTACCCAGACCTCGAAGAAGTATCTTCGGGAAAACTGATTCACGTCCCTGCAAGAAACTCTGTATCTCAGTCCGCGCACGGAAGCGCAGGAAAAGCAAACGGGGGTAGGAAGTACAGACTGCGAGGTACATCTCATCCAAATTTCAAGACCGGGAGAGCCGGGGAGAGCTGTTTTCCACCAACTTGGAAATCTCAGATTTCTAGCAAAATCGATGGAGAACTTGACCGGTCGAAAACGATCCCAAGGACTCGTTTTTGGTCCCGGGAAAGTGCGGATTCGGAAAGTACGCAAAATTTGAGACTCAACAGTTCTGATTCGACTAAGTTTGAGAGTATTTTTCGAACAGTTATTCCGAAAACAAAGTTGACTTTTATTCCCGCCAACACCAAGAGTCCTCTCCACGCTGACACTTTGCGACCCTGGTTACGGCTTTGCGATCGGTTCAGGCCAAAACTGAACTACATCCCGACATTCTAGCCATCGACGAACATTTTCCGCCCAATGTGATCAAAATCGCCGACATGGCTTTTTTCCACCTAATTCCGCGTTTCGTCCCACTGTGCGCCGCGTGTTTCCCGCCAAAATCCTGCGGTTCCCCGCGGATTACGGCCGGGGTCAAAATCCATCGGACTGCCTGACTTCAACCATGGGCTTACCCAGGATTTTTTCTGGAGGGGGGGGGGGCAAGAACATTTCCGCCCGATCTTGGGGGGGGGGGGTGGCAACAGACGATGATGGTGCGGCTCCAACATGGAGCTCTATGAACCAGGGAAGAATCTTGGGGGGGCAGCATGGCCCCTCGGTACGCTACTGACTTCGACACGTAGGATTCATTGAAAACCGCACGACGGGTTCCTGAGCGCGCTCCATGTGCGCATTCCCTGCCGCTGTGGAGCCAGTGTGTGCAGTGGCGGCGGAGGCGGAGGCTATGGAGGCTATAGCCTCCTCGAGCTCGAAATTCTTGAACCTAGCCTGAAGAAATTCCAGTCCTTCGGAGCAGGAATCCGTTGGAGAGTATCTGAGCCGGCTTCAGGTTCCGGAGAAAGCAGACGCCGGCGCCACCCTTCCGTGTCGTGTTCCATCGCTAACTTTCACGGCGCTGTTGGTCAGGGTTAGACCTTGCAGCGGTTTTTTACCGCGGTAAAAAAACCGCGGTCACCGCACTTTTTTGCGGTTATTAACCGCAAGATAACCGCAACTGATCGCGGTAATTTACCGCAATTTGAAAGCCCCCCGCGGCAGCCGGGGGGCACTGGATTCTGTCGCTTGGGGCGGGAAGGAATGAGTCATGCGATTTCATCAGATCTCTGAGAACCCGGCGACCCATCCGGTCATTGACCAACGGAACGATTTAAGCACGCGGCGAATCTATGGCAGCAGTCGCCGCGGCCCACTCATGTGCTGGAAAGTCGTGGATATCCCGATTAAAACCATATGCGACAAATAGGAGACAATCGCGACAAAATTATCTCTTGTCACGGGCCATATAAGACGCCTAAACGCTTCGCCCTGGTACATGAGTCATTGTGGAATGCAGCGTTTGATGTTCACTCGCGTTCAAGAGCCCAGCCTGATTCTTCTCAAATCGGATGGAAGCTTGGGAAGAACTCATCTTCATCAATGTCCATGAGGAACCTTAACGTTGGAAGGCATTGCCTGAGTATTTGGATCCGATTTATCGCTCAGGCATGTGGTGTTCGTTGGAACCAGCGGACACCTCTGCTGACCGCTTCATTCGTCTCAAGTTGGAGGTTCGTTCCTTCGATTACTCTTTAGGTTCCGCGGCGTGCTGCTCATTTTTGACACCACCTCAAGAAGGCTCGAAAATGCTGGAATAGCGTTATCAATGTGCACACAAGGAGCTGCGTGAGCTCAACGTAGATACGAATAGTCCCGGCAGGGCGCAGGAGTAGGAACTGGGAGCTCAGATACGAACAACCCATTTGCGGTTATTTGCGGTAATTAACCGCGGTTTTCGGATTGCGGTTTGCGGTTAACCGTTAACCGCGGTTTTCCCATCTTGCGGTAAATTGCAAGGTCTAGTCAGGGTGACACAAATCAAACCGCACGGTGCTCAGAGTAATCTGGATAAATGAATAGACAAGTGCTGCTCACCAGTTTTTTCAAGAGTCAGGCAGAGACGGAACCCAAAAATTCTTCGGAAGCGATTGACATTGGTAAGGGAGGAACAAAAATTAAGAAAATATCGAAAGCCTTCAGGCCGATACAGTAGAAGTTCGTTACAACGAATACCTCGTATCATATTTCAAATTGGTCCTGGCGTTCCCTGTGACCAGCGCATCTTGTGAACGAAGTTTCAGCAGGCTGCGGCGCTTGAAAGATTACCTGCGCTCGACTATGGGTAAAGAGAGAACATCGGCGCTCGCCAATCTATCCATCGAGAAGGAGTTTAACTGATCGATTGTTTCAGGACCCCGAAGATGTGATAGACATGTACGCCGGCAGGGGGACCGTAGGATGTCTTAAATTCAATAACAGTATAACGGGAGATGTTTTTGATAACAGAGTCAAACAGAGTAAAATACATAAATTAAACGGATCCCGTCATCCCTTGATATCCATATTTGTGCTTTATCTCACAGCGGGCAGCTCCGTAAAAAGACAAGGGGTGCTCATGAGGGATTGGGTCCGAAATCCCGAAAACGCGGAATTTCGAAATTACGGAATCCCGAAAAATCCCGAAAGCCGAAAAATCTCGAAAGCTCGGAATCCCGAAAAGTTTGAAACCTAGCGAACCTTTTATGTGAACGGGTTTAACCGAGAAGTATGGAACGGGAGGCGTACGATCTTCTGAATTCACATCGCGTGATAATTTTTTTCGAATATTGCCGCTCTACAGAAATCTTTACAGACACGGACGTTTGAGCGGATGACGAAGTTAACCCATAGGAACTCCGCTGAGCGTTCTACCGGGGATTCGCGTATATATTTTCTCCCGCATGTATTTTGAGGGAAATGATCGGACCCTCAATCGCGTAGGTCGGAAGTGAACGGATGAACAACAGGATCGGGAGTAGGAAGTAACGAAGAACGAAGCTCGGTTGACACTCAAGAAAGGAGACTCATTCCTATCCCATGCTAAATACTCTTTCTGTCTCATTCTTTCTCTCTCACTTGTCTATCCCTTTGATCATGATCTCACCCACAGATCTCAATCAGCACTGGTTGTTTTCCTACGATCTACATAGAAGCTTAGCCGGGCTCCTGGCTCTTCGGGATTTGCATTTTTCGGGATTTCGGGATTTTTCGGGATTCCGTGTTTTCGATATTCCGCGTTTTCGGGATTCCGTGTGCATTCGCTCATGAGCCTCTTCTAGAAAGAGAGAAAAGAGGGGGAAGGGAGAGTCTAGCCTCCTCCAAAAAAAGTCTAGCGCCGCCACTGAGTGTGTGCCGCCAGGTAAATATAGGAGCAAATTAAGTTCGAGGCAAGTCGCTGGACGCCGACACATGTCATCATCGTCCCACCTCACAGCACACGGTGCGCCGCGATTGCGTTATACGCGCTGCTCGGCTGCATTTTCCGATCATTTTGAACCCCTCACTGCATGAGAGCAAGGTCTCCACTTATTTCACAGGCAAGAGAGTCTTCATCGTCCCCCACCGTCGCGCTTCACATCACAGAACGGTGACTTGCGAGAGTCGTCGCCGAAGAAGTTTACGAAAACTGTGAGCTAGAATCCCCATATGTGTAAGGGCCTTGACATGTGAACGACGCTGGAAGGCGGGGCACCAGTCTATGGCTAGATGAACAAGAGCCGTGCTGGCGACGCGAGAGAGGACTCATCTGACAGCATCTTCCGAATGAGCTGGGCTTTCGACCCGCTCTGAGTTTAGTGCTGGCGTCGGATGCTAGCAAGATCTCCTTTCTTGAGAATTAGAACTCCGACCCAGAATATCGATGCCCATGGAAAGCAACGGCTGGCTCCTCGTGCACGCCGACGATCACGAGCAAAATGAGATCGTCGTTAATGTCACCAAGGCGGCGAAGGTGAGTCGTCTGAAGAAATTCGTCGAATATTTTCGTCGATTGTCCGGAGACTCGGGCCGACGGCTCGTAGCAGAATCGCAGTCTGGCGAAGGTGAGTGAGGCATGAGCCTCTATTACTTTGGACATTTGACAGGAGTCCTTGAATCGATATGAACATCGAACGATGGAAAATTTGACATGAGCCTGAAGATGTCGAAGCCTTGAGACCAAGTCACCACCACCACCACCATTCTCAAATGATGGTAGAACAGAAAGTCCTCCGCGCGGCTTTATTGTTACGTTTCCATGCTCCGATTCACGACTGATGCACGAGGAAACCGTGGGGGCTATGAATATGACATGGAGAGCACATTGTTCAGCACGTCGTCGGCAGGAACCAAACCAAAGAACAGAGTCTCCAAGTGCGGATCTGCCGGCAAAAACTCATGCTCACATAAGCGACGCTCAGTCAAACGCTGGGTCGGAACAACATCCATCGTCGTCGCCTGAAACGTCTATCAACCAAGATATTTCTGTCCTGGCTATAGTTGGAGGATCACGCGCCATGTGGATCCAGAAGATGGCACCACGCATTCATCCCGAAAATGTCGATCTCAAGTTCCGACCCATTGTCCGACAGAGATGAGCGAAAACAGGGTAACGTCTAACATCAAGTATTCCCGGATATAAGCCTTCGATGCCCTCTATCCGAGGTGTCTGATCGTGTTATTTTTGGGATGACGTACGTGATTTTGTGGGGCCGTGAAACATTGTAGTTCCGCGGTGGTCGAGAATGCGGAGAGTCATGTGCTTACAATGCTCCACTCAAAGGCTCGCTAAGATGATCCCCCACCACGGGGCCATGGCCCCAACGCTCCTGGCCACCGCTGATGGTCTGAAGCATGTTGACATGATCGAGACGAAACTTGGAATGACGTCCAACTGATGTGGAAGTCAACAGAACCTCGACTCAATACCACCCACTTCTTCCAGATGGATCCAAACTCTCTGCGCGAGACTCAAGAGCTAGCTCTGGATGTGAAGGACCTCCTACCGTACCGGCGCGCTGGTATGCGAGAACCGGTTAATCTCACCGTCCCTAAAGGGAAAATGTGAGTACTTTCCCCTCAACCTGGATAGGAGGAAATAGGAGTTATCACATCGATCATTCGAGGAATCAGAGCTCAAATGTTTTGGCCGGAAGTCCTGCTTGTAAAGGACGCTGCAATTCCAAGAACCTGGCAAGTTATCTTTTGGTGTCGCGCATGCAGGAAGTTTCTGATTTTCGAAGGTTCATTTGCAAGGCCTCCTCGGCGTCTTGTCTCTTCTACGGGGCGCCCTTCCTTTGCAAAGTTCCTCGTACGCAAGCATTGTGCACAGACCGTGCTTCGTTGGCCATTCAACATCGATTAATTCACTCTTTTGGGCTGTCCGCGCGTCGTTAGCTTTGGCCATTCAACATCGATTAATTTGTATTCACTCTTTTGGGAGGCGAAACATATCTTCGCTCCGTATGATCCCAGCCTTCAATCATTCAGAAATTATCGCAGAAGCCCCCGAGACGATGCGGCTCGTCGCCGCCCGCGGAAGTAGCTCGATGCAACTCGTTTCATTCCAGCTTCGCGCTCCTCGGCCCAGCGTCGAAGGACAAGAAAGCTCTGCTTGAATGTATCTTGGGCCTTGATCGACCCTATGAAGGAGAGGTTCGAGTTTTCGGTCAAATGATCGGATCAACGGGACCGAGCGTTATAACACCCACCGTCGGCTACGGTAATCAGATAAGAATTTCAGCAATCGAGCACCAACTCATTATGTATTGATGGACGGTCGTCGGAAGCATGTTCTCCAGAATAACCGAATTTGCAGCTTCGAGTGAGGACGTTCGGGATGACGACTCGACAATCTCGGACACGCTCCACTTCTTTGGGAGGCTCCATCGAATGCCCGAGGCGGACATTGAAGGTAGGCGGCTCCACGGACACGGCGTGTCTTCTGACTTCCCCGAGTTCAGTACGACAATGGTTCAGGGACCCACGTGATTCCGCCGTTTTTGACCACAGAGCGTATCGGAATCCTCATTGAAAAGCTGGGCTTGACTGACTCGGCTCTTCAGCCCCTCTGCGATGATGCATATCGAGTATCGATTGCAACCGCATCGATTCATTCGCCGTCCCTTCTCATTCTTGAGGAGCCCTCTCAATTGGATCCATGGGATAAGAAAACGTTGGTTTCGTTCCTCGTACCAATAATTCGGATTCCTGATCCTGAACTGCAAATCCAAACTTTTGCCATTTCAGGATATGGGGGTTCCTGGCCGAACTTAACCGCACTGAAGGGACCAGTATCCTTGTCATGACAGAGGACATCGGCACCGCGGAAAGGGCCGACATTGTGGGCTATATGCGAGGGGGTCGAATGCTGGCCCAGAATTCGCCCCAGCGGCTCCTCGAGGATTTCCGATGCGATACACTTGAGGAAAGCTTCCATAAGCTGTGCCTCGCGGATTCAAAGGAGCAAACGACGACGACGACCAAGAAAGCCAACGACATTATGAAATTCCATCTTCCTCGGAGCCTACTGGGCAAGGACTTGAACGGAGAACCCGAGAAGAACGACGACGACGACGACGACCTTAAAGTGCAACCCGATGAGAAGGGGAAGCCGGCATCAGAATATAGGTTCTCTATCGCCGCCCAGCAGCAAGTCGTGGTGAATAGCGACGATCCCTGGTGGCTTCGAAGAATCTCAAATTCAATTCGTCGAATCATTCTGCTTGTGGGTCGAAATGAAAAAAACCACGACCCAGGAGTCTGCATATTCCTAATGTGCATGATGTTGTTCCTGATTCCATGCCTTTGTGGATCCATCAGGGAAAAAGCGCGTAATCCTGGGTTGTATGTAGCAGTTGTGAACTCTGACACGCATCCAGATTTATCAGAGTCATTGCTTGAATTGCTCCCGAAATACGCGATCATCCAGTTCAACTACAGCGATTTGGATGAAGCGCTGGCCAACATGGAACAGAAAAAAGTTGTCGGGATCATAAGCATAGGGCACAACTTCTCAACGGAGCTGCAGGCCCGACTCTCCAACAACAACACTGATGGATCTCCCGTTGACATCGAGATCAACTACAACGATCGAGAGATCGGCTACTTCCTGAGAAAAAAACTAGAGGAGTCGTTTGCCGTGAGTACATTACATCATCGGCTTCCAACAGACATCTTTTCATTGAGACCCAATTTCTAACTGTGCTCATGACATCGGAAAGTGTGATAATGAGGGCTAGACTTCTATTACAGAATCTCTTTGGGAAGCTTCGCACCACCACAAACTACACGAGCAGCAGTCTTCCAGATAAGCATCCAGTGCTGCGAGTTAGACATCCCGACGACCTGACGACGTGGTGGGCTCTGGGACTGCTCAACAACGACTATCGATGTACACTTCCCGGCTATGAACTTCTGAGCTGTTATCTCGTCACTCTAACTCTCACGATAGAACTACTGACCTATAGTCTTCGTGACGAAAAGTTCACACCTTGTTTCGTCGTCGGCGTGACGCGTCTCGAGGTCGTGATCTCCAATGTTTTTTGGCTGCGTTTTTTCTTGTATCCTTACTTGGTTTTCGCGTTCTTTTTCGTATTCGTCTCATATCCTCAGAAAAGTTCCCTGATTCTCGTCGCCCTTGCCTTCATCGTGCAAACCCTGAGAGGAATATTAACGGGATTGGCACTCACATCCGTGGTTTTGTTCTTCGAACGAGCGCATGCGGGGCGCACCTGTCTTCTCTTGTTCGTTCCCCTGTTTGTTTGGGTACACGTAGCTGAATTCCACGAACGATTCCTATCGCTGCCGAGAATTCCTCGTAGCATCGGTAACGAAGTGCACATCGGTAAATATCCCATAGGATCTTTTCTTCGTCTCCTCGATGGAGGTTTTGAGGAGAATGAGCTCCCGATCAATCCCACCACGACTGCGTCGCTCAGTCTCGACATTTATTTGCTCATTATAAGCTCTAAAGCGTTTCAAGGCTATGTATGCGCTCTCGTTCGATGGTTAGACCGGAGAAGCATTGATTAGATCGAGTGTGTCGAGGTCCTGGTTCAAGCTCAAATCATGTTTCACCGCGCTCTCGCGCAAGATAGCCATGGCGTTAACCATGGAAACGCTGACCTGGAGCTTTTCGACCAGCTTATTGACGCCCAACCCCACGACCCACGTCCTCGAATTCTACCATCACTTCGACTCGAAGCCCCCGATTTCACGCATGGTTCTGTTTTCCAATGTTTGCCGAGTTCGCTCCATGAACTGATACATTTCTACTGATTGCCCTGAGAGTACAAAGTCGTCACCTGTCCATCATGACCAGCCGCGGGAATCGTGAGGAAAAACACGCCATAGGTAAGATTGTCCCAACACCGGGTTGATGAGTTCGTCCACTCTGAAAACCCCCGTTTTCGTTCGAACTGTCGTCTATGGACAACGACTATACTCCACAAGCCTAACTCGATTTTGTTTGATGAGACGATGTTTTCGGGATCGTTCGAACTTCATGAATAAAATAAATTGGTTTGTTCGCTCTATAGCATTGACTCGTATCTATGTTTGTAACGATCGAAGCGATTGTCTGCTAGGAATAATAAAATAGAACCATCACTCATCGTTCGCTAGTGACCAGCGAGAAACGGTGGTTCACAGCCACTATCATTCTGCCCAAGACTGGCGGAGTGACTGTCGCTGCGGCCCATCTACTCATTTGAGTGACGTGTAATTATAAAACTGCCTGCGACAGAAGTTAGAGGGGTCGAGCGACGTTTTCTCCTCTAACTCGTTCAAGGGGAAAACGAATTCGTAGTCAAAATACGATAGGGGGTCACATGGATGAAAAAAGTATGGGAACCACTGCACTCTTGACCAATGAACGAGAGTGAGACCTCCTCGCGATACAGTGGCGTAGCCAGAATTTTTTTTGGGGGGGCGGTTCCATGTTATGGGGGGGGGTTGGATACTCCGGACACCGCGGTATAGGGAATTAAGATGGGACGGAAAAATTACGGGGGGGCGATCGCCCCCCCCCCCCTCGCTACGCCACTGCGCGATAACGACATCAGATAATCCATATCGAAACACACGAACGCCGACAACGGCAATCAGACAAGCGCGTGATGACATGACTTCTGTGACCGAAGCTATTTCACATGGAATAGGACGAACTTCCTCACATAATTCGCTTTATTCTGGGACCCTGGGGCAGCTCCTTCGAGCCCGCGAGTGATCGTCACTCTCTACTTGGATCCACGTTTCGAGAAGTGCTAGCGGCCGGAAGGCTTTGAGAATTCTCGCGGTGGCCCGCGCTACTACCTAACAGAAATCCTCTATCATTCGGCAATTTTTACAGTACGGCGTCCTCGTCGTTACCTCTAATCCTATGAAAATTCACGTTATTACTGATAGCGTTGCTCTACAGTATCACATATGGGATCAGAGGCACAAGATTATAGTGTATGAAACATTTTAAAATCTGTCGCTGGAGGGATCGAGGATTATTTTTTTCTTCGGAATCCGACTGCCTCGCGGGCGCTGTTTGGCTCGGATGCCTCTTGATTCGCGGTCTCCTAGGTTCCGTGGTGACGGAGCTCGGCTGGGGATGGCTGGTGCTGGTGTGAGGGTTTTTGGACCGTTCCTGGGACGCTTCGTCTCTCGGCGTATCACCTGCAGTCTCAACATTCGTTAATGACCACGCCGCGTTGCCCCGAGAAACTGTATAACCGACAGCCTCTGGCTGAACGACTGCGTCGACTTTGTCCGCGGGAGACACTGGCTCGCGACCAAACAATCGTAATTGGCCGACATATGCGACGGTAGAGTGCGAGCAGCTATCGTCGATTGAGACCACCGCGTACGTGTCGTGCTCCAAGACTCGCGTGATCATCAGAGGGCCGCAATATCGTGGATCGGATTTGCGCAAAGTGCCGTCCGCTGCCTTTGGTGACGTTGCGAATCACACTAGATCCCCAACGTTCAGTTTTTCTGCTGCGACATGTCGACGATTGTAATGCTTCTGCGCCTCCCTGAAGGCTGACGTCACCTGATGCGTGATGTCGCCTCTCGTCTGACTTCCTCTGGGTTGTCTCGAAGCTGGGACGATGGATGGCTGATGGCATTCAGCAGGCGATCTGGAACTACGGGATTACAACCGCAGAGTAGACGGACGGGCTAGCGAACGGGCTCCTGGTGTTGGTGACAATGTCAGCGGACCTCCATTCCTGTGCTTGATTCTCCATTAATCTTCGGTCCTCCGGGGCCAGTCGATAGGGTTTTGACTTAGCCGGGAGCGCATCGGGTTTGAGCTGTATATCCGCCTCCAGCACGTCCGTGCGGCCGAACTCCTGAAGTGAGAATGAGAAAACATCCTTGAACTCGTTTACCAGTTCGAAACCTTGAGATCTTTGGGCTAAGGACAATAAGGGACCATTTCATCCTCCTTTATGATGCGGCGGCAACCTATTTTACTTATGATGGGATCTACAACTGAACAATTTAACGGAATATATTTCCATTGGCTGACTGGGCATCGGCCGAGGAGGAATGATTAAGCATCGGAACATCCTCTTCGGCCAATACCTTACACTTCCCCAGGCGTTCGCCTACGTTAATATTCAACGGGTTTTCAACGGGTATTCCAGCGACTCCGCTCGTGTCGCTGCGATAGACAAAGTCGCGATCCGCCGCGCGAACGACAATTGCTGAAGAAGGCTCGGTGGTCGCTCCACCTGGTCGCGAACCTCCACGTCGTCAATCACGCGGGGGCGATCCGTTCGTGCTTGCGAATCTTTCCGAAAGTTGACTCCGCTGGTCCGACGAAAGATTCGCCGTCTAATTGCAAGAGCGTAAGGTGCGGCAAGTCGAGGAATGTGCGACCAACGCACATGTCTTCCGGAATTCCATTATCCGGCACAATCATGTCTTCCACATTTTATGCGACTCCCTCGTCAACCTGTAATGAACTTGAGACAACGCTTCCCAATGCGTGCGTAGAAACATGACCGCCTCCACATATACATATAGGCACTGATTCTCGTTTAATATCCAGATTGATTTCGCAAGCCTTGCTTGCTCTCATGGGAACGGCAGAACAGCCGGTATCTATCAACCCACTCACCTTGAACTGATTGTTCACGATACATTCCTTGATGTGATTTCCGCTTAACCCGACGTTCACTTGAGTGGTGAAGTTTTCCCGGCGTTCGGAATTGTTTGCAGACCTACGGGGACGGTCTCGCATGAAATGTCCTGTTTGTTCGCAACCCCAACAAGTAGGAATTGCCACGTTTATGCGATCGGCGCCGGGCTGGTGATTATTGGTCAACGCGAGCGGTCTCTGCCTCGGTCGGACCTTGCGAAAGCTCCTTCGAGCTCGCGCAACGAAGTGATCGTCACTCTCTACTTGTATCCACGTTTCGGGCAGAGATTTCTAGAAGTGCGCGCGGCCGGAAGTCTTCAGGAATTCTCGCGGTGGCCCGCGCTGCTTCCTAACAGGAATCCTCTATCACTTCCAACACAGAAGCTATCAAACAACAACAACTTCTTGTCATATAGGCGTCGACTAGACCAATAAACGAGGGTGACACCTCCTCACGATAGCGACATCAGATAATCCTTGTCGAAATACACACTCGAATTCCGAAAAGCCGACAACAGCAATCGGACAAGCGAGCCACTGCGCCCTTGACCAATGAGACCCCTCGTGCAATGGTTGTGAAGGATGGACGAAAAAAATACGGGAAATCACCTATCAATTTCTACTTTGTGTCTATTTTTTCAACGGAACCGACTCCACCCAAAGTCTGCGTTGTGATAGCTGCAATCCTCCAAGAACGCATCCTTGCCAAAATTTGGTGGCACGGCAACGCGGAAATAATGACGAGTGCTATGATCACACATTCGTGTGTGAGTGAGTCACTGTTTTAAATGTACATACATATTGTTGTTCGTTTGGGCCGGGTATTCGGCGCGGAAATTCACGGTTTACGGAGCTCCGGTTTTGGCGCGGAAGGGGGCGGCCGCACGGAAATCCGATGAGTTCCGCGCCGGAATGCACAGATCCAACGCGACCGTGAATTCCGTGCCAGGACCATGACAGCTGCATCAAAAACTCAAATTCTTCCCTATGACAGCAAGCCCCGCGAGTGATTGTCTTGATTCGCAATTTTAGCGTCTGTCTTCGATTCGAAGGCGTGCCGGACTCAACCACCTAATCCAGTGGTCCTCAACCTGTGTTCCCCGGAACCCGAGGGTTCCGCGAGAGATTTTCAAGGTTCCGCCGCGGATTTTTCCTTGGAATCTTGAGGTTCCGCCGCGGAATTTTTCTTGGAACCTTGACGTTCCGCCGCGGAATTTTCCTTGGAACCTTGACGTTCCGCCGCGGAATTTTCCTTGGAACCTTGAGATCCGGCAATCTTTCTTCTTCATCTGATTCCAGGAAGGAAATGTGATAGTGAACGCGGAAAACGACATGCGACTTCAGATGTCCGAGAGGACCCAAACGTCAACGAGGCATCGAGCACGAGAGGGGAGTTTCAGTGAACCTAAGTAAAGGCGTTCATACGGTACTTTTATCGAGATCGATTTACCAGGTGTCTTACCTCCATGCGGGGGGGGGGGGGGGGGGGTAGACAAGCAAAAACTCAGGGTTCCGCGGGGAGCTTCGAGGAACTTCTCGGGGTTCCGTGGGCCGAAGAAGGTTGAGACCACTGACCTTATCAATAACTCGAGATCCGAAGTGCTACGACCAATGGCGAGTGAGGTGTGCCAGCGGATATCCACTGTCTACCAAAGTCTCAATTCCAGAAGAGCGAAATCATTTTTGATGACGGAATAGCTGAGCTGCCGGCATCCCTACAGACCACGCGCCTGGCCCAGGGAGACAACCCATCTGCCATATGACTTCAGGTTTCTCGCTCCGAGAGTTCCTGGGCTGATGGTGGGGCAGTGGAGCGGTGGGAGGATGGACCGATCTTACTTGGAGAGGTTAGAGCACTGCGTAGCTCCGATATTACAGCATCCTGGGCCGCGATTTCGTCATGGAGATGGAGAACAACGTTCGTAAGCTGGATCACACGTGTTCGTGTGTATTCAAAGACTCGCGCTGTCGGACAGGCGCTCCCCGGTGTGACAATCAAAAAATCCCCAGTTGATCTGCATTACGCTAAAGAGACCCAAGAACCTCTTTCTTTAAATCCCGGCAAGGCCCTCATAGCGTAATAGTGGAGAACTCACAAACTGGTGTCAGAAGTGAGTCCCAAGTGTGCAACACGGAAGGAAAGTGAACTCAACAAACATGCCTGACATCGAGAATGCGTTTCTAAGCGGGGTCTCAGTGCAGAAGCAAACTGAGATCGGTCAGGGCAACATTTCCGGCAATCGCGGCCAACTACGTCCTTGTTGTCAATCCGAGTAAGCCATGCACCGCTCTGGACGCACACATCAGGGCCTGGGAGAAGGAGTATTGAGGCAAGCAAAATCCCTTGGTCAATCGCGAAAAATTCTACTCGTGCAACCAGGGTAGTCTGAACGTTTCATCGAAAAAGTGTGCGATCTCGCCGAAGACTGTGACTTTCCAGTCGATGCGAAAGAAGAGCTCATCTGAGACAGACTAGTCGTGGAAATGATGAGACGTTCGGCTCAGTCGCTGTCGACAAAGTCAACGGCTGTCATCTCCGCTGCTATCGTAAGCCACGACGAGTCGCTGGTGAACAAGCTCAGGGGAAAGAGGAACAGGTGAAACACATCCAGTTACAAAACATCAAAGGGAACTAAATATTCCTCCAAAAAGTGCCTGTTTTGCGATGAGAGACATCCATTGGAAAAGAACGAGTGCCGTGCGAGAGAGAAAACGTGCTCCAATTGCAAGAGGGTTGGACATTGTGCCAAAAGTTGCGGTCGAGTTTGACCTCTCATCGTGAGCGAGACAGGTTCCGACGACGACATTGTTCTCTCACCATGAACGCGAAGCTGAACAAGCAGACGAAAAAAAGACGTTTGCTGGGCAACTTGAAGATATTGAGACACGGAAGTGTGTATCCTCTGACTGTACAAATCGACTCAGGGGCAACCGTAGATGTGCTTCCCTACAGCTTATACGACCAACTACGGAAGACGAAAGGCGTGCCCGAGATGACTCCTTCCACGCTCAAACTTCGAATTTGCAACGGTGTGTACACGACTCCGCTTGGCAAAGTTCTGACGACTGTGAAGAACAACGCAAGAACAGCAAAAGTGTCATTCCAAATTAAGGATCTCCCAGAGCAGCCATTGCTCAGCGCCAAAACCTCGATCGACCAGGGTTGCATCAACATCGGTCGAAACGTAGAGTTCGTCGATCGAGTGACGTCTGTCGAACAAGATCACAGGTTGTCGGAAATGCTCGATCAATACGGGGAGATCTTCAAGGCACTCGGTCGACTGCCTGGTAAGGTGGGGATTCATCTCAAAGCGGAGGTGACGTCCGTACAATGTCCAGCCCAAAGAATACGAGTGGCTTTCAAAGAGCAAATCATCGAAAGGTCAAACAACTCGAGAACCAAGGTGTCATAAAGCAAGTCCATCAACTAACTATTTGGATCAGCTAGTAACTGGTCGTAGCTCGGAAAGGGAAGAAGCTCAGAGTAACGTTGGACCCTTATCATCCGAACAAAGCTACGAGGAGAAGTCACCATCAGCTACCTGTGCTCTCGGATATACATTCAGTTTCATATTTATGCGCGCACCCCTATTTTCTGAAGTAGCTTCCGAACGGGTCGCTCGATTTTGCTGAAATCCTCACAGAACTTCGGTCAAACACTCAGTGACACAGTCTGATCAACAAAAGCTTCAACTTCCACGTCTGCGGCGATATAAGTGAGAGAAACGTAAAAAGGTCCATTTTCACTTGTTTCATGAATATGCGCGCACCCCCAGGATTTGTTTTGAACACCATCTAACAACGAGAGACATGGAGTGAGATCATGCTGCAGACGATCCGAACCATGTTCTAGATCGAATGCTCGCAATCCGCGCTTGGGAGCTCCACTCAGAGATTGCGGAACCCCACTGAACGTACAAGCCGGATCCTGTTTTTACTCATTACTGCAAGAGTCACACTTGTTTCGTGCCCAGAAAATCACGGAATCATCAGTCCTCCACATTCTGGCATTGACCAATGTGAGGGTATGCTTGAACGTGACACGACGTGTCAGCGAAATCGACCGACCCCTTCAGGACCTACCCAATAATATGGGGGTGCGCGCATAATTATGAAACTGAGTGTATTACAGTAGAATCCCTATAATTCGCTTCCCCGCTAATTCGAGGACCCCCGCTAATTCGCTATTCGCACTGATTCTTTCAGAGTTTCGGTTAATTCGCCCATAGTCCCCATGTTAAACACTCCGATAATTCGCCGAATCCCGATAATTCGCTATTCGCACACGGGATTTCAGCGTAATTCGCACGAATCCTTCGTGTAACACGCGTCATTTCTCGTCGATAGCTCGGATGGCTGCCGCTCAAAACTGGTCGTGGTCTCAGGAGTCGGGCGGGCGTCTTGAAGTCTTGAATAGAGAGCCGTCTGTTTCTCTGCAAGACTACTTCAGGGTGGATGAAGATCGCAAGATCGAATCCCAGAGGAGGAGGAGCCTCCGGTTGAGATCTTGGTGGTTTCGAACTTTCTCCGTTCCGCGCATTCCCGGGAGAGGTTGATGTCTCCTTGCGCATCTCTGCTTGGGAAGTGTCCCACGTATTGTGAGAAGTTTTTCGTTGGTTGGAGTGATGATACAATTTTGGAAATGAGTAACGACCGCGCATTCATTTCGATTTCTGACTGCGACGGATTATCGTCAGTGATGCCATCGAGATCATTTACGTCTTGACAAGTTCCAAACGGTGTAACAGCGACAACTTTGTTAGCATGACGTCGAACGTCAGGTGCAACCAAATAGAATCTCCGCATTGTGCGATATTGCTTTTCGCACCAAAAGTTGCCGCGCACCCCCGGGAACAGTCTCGCGCACCCCAGGTTGGGAACCGTTGGTCTAGAGCATGGCTGAACGAGTTATTTGGGCCGCCCGTTTAGACATCCCGATAATTCGCTATTCGCAGAATTTTCCAGGTTGTGACTCCCAAAAAGTGCGAATTAACGGGATTTTACTGTACCTCGTACTTCTCAGTTGCAGATGCGTCGGACGGCTCCTTCCAATGCGAGTTGGAGGAAGAGTCCACCGATCAGTCACCAGGACATCCATCTGAATTCCGACAGACCCGCGTTCGTGGACGACACGCCATCCATGGATTTTTCCACACAGTGTGCTCAAGATCTGGTTTCCATGAACCTGGGGGAGCATGCAGGTGCTCGTTGTGTGAGGAACCGTGCGACACATACCACGCATCAAAGTATACCCATTTCGTGTCACTGGAGAAGCTCGACTCCACTGGCTCATCAGTAGACATGTATATCTAACTGGGTGGATGCATATCCGTATAGGATGAATAAACAAGCGTATGTTTTAGCATCTCAGCCGGAGAATCATACGAACACAAAGTGTACGATGAAGAGATCAATTGAAAAGTATGAATGAGGAACGGGAATACAACGGCGCGCATTGGATGCGTCCGGCATATTCCGCAATCGGGAACGGTGTTCTTGTGAATATGAGATCGCGGTGTCTCTCCGACGAAGCTCCCATCCCATCGATCCGATTAAACACAAGTAGAACTCTCGATTGAGAGAATCATGGAACGGGGTAAGATCTCGGAGAACTCTATCGACTGCCAGCAAGGAATGGATACATTGGAATACGAGACACCGTATGAATCAGTTCGCGCTTGAGACGAATCGTCGGTAGCTTTGCATCCCTGGATTGCATCGTAGCGATCATAATGAACTTACGTATCCTGGATGATCTTCCGAATTTTCACACACGACAGCAAGTCAGAACAAGTTCCACGCCGAGACCAGTAGCTTGAATCCACTAGTGAGAAGATCAGCGACGCACACACAACAAAGTCAGAACTCGAATGGCGGAACTCGTTCTGAGACACAAACGACGAGGAATGAGAGGGAGGCTCACTCGGATTGCATCCTCTTGATTGAAGCGGTGAAATTCTTTTGATCGACATTCGACGGCTGCACCTGGCGCCGAAGAATCTGCGCGACGTCGCGACACGGACGTGAGCGAGAGCCAGATGTTTATTCTAGACCAGCCACCTCCGCTCTGTTCGGTTTGTCGTGGAGCTGTATGTTGTGAGTCGGAACGAGCAAGTGGATGCCCGGAGAAAGTGATGAGTCTTCGGGAGCACATACGAATTGCTTGTGCTTCCGCATCCGGGTCCATGATTGAGCTACTGTGGCGGCTCGCCGTCTTGTGAACGCAGTCCTCCGAATTTGTTCTTTGTGGTACGGGTCGGCCATTGAATTTGCCGCTGCCGTGCGTCAGCAACTCTCATTGGAGTGATATCCTCAGCACGAAAATGTTGTCCAGGGTGCTTGTATTGAGCCGGGCTCGATGCTCTCTCAACGAAAGCTTCACTATCCTGTTATCACGCTCTGGTTGGACGGATGTTTTCGGGATGGCCAATGAAATCTATATATATATAAAAATCCAGGGTATGTTTGTATGTTTGTTTGTTTGTCCTCTATAGACTCTCTGGCGGTGATATCTATGGGGGAAATGCTTTTTCCACGTTGTCGGGGAGCCACCTGGGAAGGACATAGGCTATGCAGACCGGACCCCAAAGGTCCCTTTCAAGTTTTCCGGAGCGCTTTTCATGAAAGTGATGGATGTTTTCCAATCGTTTGCCCACACATTCGTGTGTTTGCGCCCGATGATCGCCTGAGCGATTGATCAGTTCCTTTTTCACGTTGTAAAAGAGGATCCTGGGAAGGACATAAGCCCAGGACACCAGGCCATACTCTATCGAGCGTATAGGGCGATCTCGGGCTCGGTCTGATCATGCTTTCGGGAGTCTATGGGGCGATTCCGGGGTCAGACCGATAACACTTCCTGGAACCGATGGAGGCGTTTCAAGGGCGGCCTGATCATACTCTGTGGGCTCATGGAGATGATTCCAGGTCGCTCTGACCAAAATTCAAGAAGTCCATGGAAGTACAGAGCGGGTATTTAAAGGTCGGTCATATTCTTTTGAGAGCATTTGGCGATCCTGGGTACTTCACAATCATACTTTTGGAACCTGCGGACTCGATTCCGGGGTAGGTCTGATTACACTTTACACTTTCTGGGGAATCATGGGGGTTCTTCGGGGTCGGTCAGATAATGCTTTTTTGAGTCCACGGGGAGAGAATCTCCAAGCCTGTTTGATCATTCTCTTAGGAACCTATGGAAATGATTCCGGGGTGAGCTCCGATCATACTTTTCCAAACTTATGGAGGCGATTTTGGGGTGGGTTCGATCATACTTTCGGTAATCATGGGAGTTTTTCGGTCCCCCCCTCGCTACGCCACTGCGCGATAACGACATCAGATAATCCATATCGAAACACACGAACGCCGACAACGGCAATCAGACAAGCGCCCTACACGTGATGACATAACTTCTGTGACCGAAGCTATTTCACATGGAATAGGACGAACTTCCTCACATAATTCGCTTTATTCTGGGACCCTGGGGCAGCTCCTTCGAGCCCGCGAGTGATCGTCACTCTCTACTTGGATCCACGTTTCGAGAAGTGCTAGCGGCCGGAAGGCTTTGAGAATTCTCGCGGTGGCCCGCGCTACTACCTAACAGAAATCCTCTATCATTCGGCAATTTTTACAGTACGGCGTCCTCGTCGTTACCTCTAATCCTATGAAAATTCACGTTATTACTGATAGCGTTGCTCTACAGTATCACATATGGGATCAGAGGCACAAGATTCACATTATAGTGTATGAAGCATTTTAAAATCTGTCGCTGGAGGGATCGAGGATTATTTTTTTCTTCGGAATCCGACTGCCTCGCGGGCGCTGTTTGGCTCGGATGCCTCTTGATTCGCGGTCTCCTAGGTTCTGTGGTGACGGAGCTCGGCTGGGGCTGGCTGGTGCTGGTGTGAGTGTTTTCGGACCGTTCCTGGGACGCTTCGTCTCTCGGCGTATCACCTGCAGTCTCAACATTCGTTAATGACCACGCCGCGTTGCCCCGAGAAACTGTATAACCGACAGCCTCTGGCTGAACGACTGCGTCGACTTTGTCCGCGGGAGACACTGGCCCGCGACCAAACAATCGTAATTGGCCGACATATGCGACGGTAGAGTACGAGCAGCTATCGTCGATTGAGACCACCGCGTACGTGGGACAGCCTTGACGTCAAATCTGCCAAGAACCGTAGTTTACTCAGATTCAAACCATGGCAGCAACCCTGAAGACAGAAAATCCGTCTCAGGCATTCTCGTTCTCATGAGACAGGGGGGGGGGGCGCGTCCATAAAGGGCTTGCAGAAACAATCGGCAATACTTTTGAGTTCAATGGAAACTGAATTTATCGCTAGCTTTGAAACCCCGGCACGTGCTCCTCTCCCATAACCATGATCTGTGCGCTTCAGCAAATAACCCCAACAAGAAAATGACGGCAACGATTGAAAGTGAAAGTAATGTTTATTTTAACCCTCTCGGGCGGTAACATAATTTACATCTTCAATGGCTCGCTTGAACCATTGGGGAAATGTCCGACCTCTCAGGATCGGATCACGCTCGTCCGGCACTCGGCGTAGTAGTCGTACTGTCGCCCCAACTCTGGGCTCTTCAACGCCTAAAGTTCTCCGCCGAATCGGTCACCGACGAATACATGAAAAAGATCAGCCTCTACACGGATTCGACGATAGTTTACGACTGGGTCTCTGCCACGACACCAGCTAAATGGAAGCCTTTCGTGTTGCCAATAGAGTGGCTGAAATACAACGCCGTTCAACCGTCGAGGACTGGTTTTTCGTACCAGGCGAAGAAAATGTAACCGATCTTGCTACGCGAGGAATCAAGGCAAGAGACCTCGCCCAATCGCCAATGTGGTGGACCGAACCTTCCTGGTTGCGCCTGCCACAGGAGCAAACACCTTGGCTGAAAGCAGACGGTGCCGCTGACTGCGGAGCTATCGCTGAGGGCGGAAAACTTCCTGATACAATGAGATCAGCAAAAATCTTCCCCCGACGAGATCTGTGCCGTGCGGGTCGGGGAGCGCACCAGAATCACTTCAAAAATCGCTGCTTTTCGACTCTTCATCGACACGGATGGGTGGCTGAGAGACAGAGGACAAAACTGATGACCAAAAGCCGCCCCCACAATTCACATACTCCGAGAGGAACCCTGTAGTCATTGCTGGACAGTCTCGACTAGCAACAATGCCTATTTACGACGCTCACCGTGCGAACGTCCATTTCGGCGTCAACGCCGTGCTCAATACAATCAGACGAAACTTTTTGGATAACTCGGGGACGTCAAGCAATCAAAGGCCTTCTTCAACACTGAGTTTCGAAGCATCGACAACGAGGGGAGGCGGTCCAGAAGAAAAAACCCAGCCCCACATCAAAACCCGCTGCTTGGATCCAGAAGCCAGTGGTATTAAAACAGCCTTGTTCGTTTGCTCATCTTCCTTTCTCTCTCTTTGTGTTTCATCGTCGCCGTCGAGGAAAACTCACGGAGGCGACGAAATCGCAATCGCTTTCAACACACCTGGGTGCTTAACAACAACTTACAGAACAGTGATCAACATCAAAACGTTCGTGATACTATCTGGGTTGAATCAGCGTGAAAGCTCGCCCTATCGATTCAGTTGAAGCCACACCGTCTCAATTCTACATCCACTCCGCTCCTAAGTAACATCGCTAAGTGGTTCTCTCGACTGTCAGCGTCGGCAGTCAAACACCACTTGTTCGAAGAACACACGACAGATAGCTTATCTGTGGATCGTTCTGTTCTGGTTCAGTTGATTCAGAGCTAATTGGTCTGATGGGTGAAATTTTGCTAGGCAGACATAGCGGCGTGTCGGTGAGATTATATCACCAAAGGCTCCCATGGTAAGTCATGACTCTCTGGCAACGCGAGACTCGTGTTTTGTTTATCTCTGAGCCCCTCCATTGCTGCTGCTACTGCTGCTGAAGTCACCACTGAGAACATGAAAACCACCGGTCTGCTGTCGTCAATCGAGACAGATTGTCCCCCTTTGAGGCATCGCTTACAGACACGCATAATTAGAGGGAGGGGAAAAGGAGAGGAAGAAAAAAGGGTGGGTTTTCGCTTTGAACTTCAATACAAGAGTGGGGGTTTTCTGTTTCGTGTTTTTGTTGAGTCTGCTCTTGATTCTCTTCGCTGCTTCTTAACTCTCTGTTGTGAACAATAAGTTTTGAAGTGACGGAAACGCCGACGACACGACAGCAGCAACAACAACGCCGACGACAACAACAGCAACAACAACGCCGACGAAAACTCGTGTGTTCTTCTCTGCATTTTTGATCAGGAACACGAAGTTGAAGAAATCTGTAAGTACCTTCTTGTTTTTGTGATTTTCTCTAATCATTCGATGCCTTCTTGCGAGGTCAGCTTGACCACATTGTAAGATGAGCGACGAACACCATATCGTGGCTCACGCTGGGTCAGATGGGTCGGGTCTACGACTTTTCGATGACGCCGTTTCGCCGCGGTCGTTTCGTCGACGCCGATTCGCCGCGGTCGTTTCGTCGACGCCGATTCGCCGCGGTACATTTCGTCGCCACCGTTTCGTCGCTCCATAGCAGAGTATTTGCCCCGAAACAGCCGCGGCGAAACGGCGTTCACGAAAAGTCGTTGACTTGATAGGTCATGGGCGTCAACTACGCTTCGGTATAGTAGATAGAACACGGACGTTGATTTTTGAAGAGGGATTATCGTCAAATGACACATAGATATCGCTTTTTGCACATGAGACGCAAGCATGTGTAACCATCCCGTGTCAGCAGCGAAAGGTAATAGCTTGTTTAGGCATCTGCTCGATTAGTGCCGCTCGCCAGAGGTCGCGGGCGTGAAGATAACTCGAATTTTCTGTCAGACAACTACCCGCCAGCTGTGGATTTGTTGAATAAGACGTTTATTTACCATTCAAATGGTGTGGGTTAACGTTTTTACACTGGTAAAAGTGATATAGATTACACGGGCAGTTACAAAATCTTCATAAGCAATGATCATCTATGTCGTGGCTCAATGTTCTTTGACACATCTCGAAATGGAAGCCATGAATGGCGCCCCTGGTAATCATATGTCGGTTTCTTTGTTGTGCGTTTTTCCAGTTGCCGTTCTGGAGCGCCGGGGTCAGGAAGATTTCGGGATCAATATTCGACAGCTTTGAGGTCCATTTCTCTAAATGCTGCAAGTATGCTACGGTATTGCCTGAGCCCCGTTCCATGCGAGCTCTTCGTGAATCTCCAGGGGAACCAACTCGGGAACTCTCCAATGGCAGAGTTTCTTTTTTTATCAGCTGAGAAATCCGAAAATCAAGCTGCCGGGCGATCTGATGACTTTTTTTTCCACTGAAAAATCACCCGACGCTGATCCCGTGTCCCCTGGAGATTCATGAAGATCCTGCATGGAACGGGGCTCAGACGGGTTCAACTTTGGGGTCTTTCGAACTTGCTGTTATTCCTCCAATTCGCAACCGATTCTCGATCTGCCGCGCGCGTTTTGTTGCTGGGTAAGAAAGGATTCTTCCCGTTTTTTATTTTTTGAAATCGGTTGAGAATTGACCATTTGGCGAACGGTTCTTTCCGGGGGAAGTGAGGAAGAAATGGGTTACCTTTGACCGGCTCTGGAGTTCGCAATTCTCAACCGATTTCAAAAAATAAAAAACGAAAAGATGCGTCTTGCTTGGAGCTTTCGATCAATAAAAAAGATCGGACAAGAATTGACCGAGTAACGGACGAAACACGGAGGGGCCGAAAATGTTGCAGCTTAAAGTACACACCCTGTACATCATCTGAAGTTCCTCGGTCAGGAACGGAGTGCCAGCTACTAGATACACAAGACGATTCCTCGCATTTCTATGAAGACCTAGCGCGGATTTGAGAAACAGCGCCTTGAGCTTGTCCAGAGCCATCAGTTGTGTCGGATTGAGGTTTTTCCATAAGATCTGGATTCCGTAGGTCGCTATGGGGACGATATTTATGTTAAACAGTTGAAGCGCCGTCGCCAGAGAGAGGGAGCTTGGGGTCGGAATCGAGTGGAATGCTGCTCTGGCCCTACGGATGCGTTGCTTGATATGTCGGGAAAAGTTCAGGCCTCGGTCTGACAGTTCTATCCCAAGATAACTGAAATGCCTAACCTTCTCAATGTTCTCGCTGTTGAGTCGGGAGACATCTCCGACTGCGGGCGGTCCACCCGCACCAAACTTCATTGTTTTGGTCTCGGACGAGTTGATTTTTAGATCGTTGTTCTCGGAGTATAGTTCAAGTGATCTCAGTGCCTGCTTGAGTTGCACTCTTGACCTTGAGTATAATATCACATCGTCCGCGTACATGATCGTGCGTACGAGATCATGCTTTTCGGTTATAAATCCCGGCAGGTCACTTATCAGGGTTGAAAACAATAAAGGACTAAGATTTTCTCTTTGTGCCAAACCTGTGCATTGGGTGAACGGGGGCAGTCTCGAAACGCCGTCCTCAATGACAACGGTTCCCCTTTGGAGCATGGCCACAACTAGGTTAAGAATTCTACCACTTACACCGAAAGCAGACAGTTTCTCTACAATTTTGGTTCTTGAAGCAATATGGAACGCAGTTCGGAAATCTACGAAAACAGCATATAACGGATAGTTTTTCCTTAGCTTGCCTATGTAAGTTTGCTTGCCAGGAGCTGCATTCACAACACCGTTGCGTTTTGGGAGCGAATTCAGAATGTGCGTTCGGGACGCACAGCCTACAGAGACACGTCGATGTGAAGCGCTTTCGAGTGGTGAGTTGGCGACGAAGAACAGGCGGCTTTCTCATCCTGTTCGCCGTCAAGGTGGGCACGTATGGTCGAGTGAACAGAACGAGACTGTGTTCTCCAAATCCGTTCTAAACGAAGCGTCAAAAATGGGCTTTTCGCAGTTTCCGGCATCGGCGGCGAACACCTTTTTCGTCGTTCTCGTCGTCGGCGGCGGCGGCGGCGTCGTCGTTTCCTCTGAGGACAAATCTATTGAGGCTGTTCTCTAGATGCGACCAGCTGAGTACGTCGGAAACCTCTCTGACAAGTAAACCTTCACTTCCTTCAAGGAGCTCCGAGAACGAGGGTGGGTGCGTTGTCGAGGTTGATGGGCCGTTCTCCTGCAAACTACCACTTTTTCCGAAAAATCGAGTTTTCTCTCTAGAAAACGCCGATTTTGCCAGTCTTCCAAGGCCTGAAAGTTGCATAGTTTCGAACCGATTTCGGAACCCGTGCTTTAGTATGGAAGCTGCAAGGAAGAAGTATACCTTACGCTCTTCAAATCTCCCGAAGATACTGTTTCTTGTCAAAAACAGCACAACTCGAAAATCAGCGTTGATTGCCATGTTGAGCCCTACAATCAGCTACACTTAAATACTTAACAACGGCGTAAAAAGTGGTAGTTTGCAGAAGAACGGCCTATGTCATGAAGCCATGATTAATCCCTAAACCAGTGGTTCTCATTGTCAGACTCGACCTACCCGTCGACCCCCAGGGGATCGATGTCGACGACACCCAGGGGCCGATGTTGAGCGATTTGATAACTGTCGCGGTCAGGCTGACTCCAGAGAGACCTCATCATTCCCGAGGCTGAGGCTCAACGAGACTCTCCCACGATCGCACGCAAGAACATCGGCCATGCGGGGGTCGACCATGGATCCCCAAGAGTCCATATCGACCTGTTTGAGAACCACTGCGCTAGACTCAACCTTCACCTCGCACACACCCTCGTTCTCAATTTTTCTTGGAGGGAGTGAGGGTTCACTTGTGGGTAGAACAGGTTTCAATCCTTTGACTCGCTGTTTACCGCGTTCACAACTGACCAGGACCGTCGCTTCAAGCGTCCGCTAACGCGGGTACTATGCTTCTATTCTGAAACGGGCTATCTTTTCCACCTACGGATGCACGTATCGATGTGCCGATTCGAGTTGCGACACCGGTGCACTCCTTACATTTGGCCATCCTGATTTAGCGACGTCCGCGTCGCGATTTTGATTTCTGACGTTGATTAATTCAAAATGCTCTGGCTGGCCTATTCTAACCTGACACAGACGGTTTCTATCTGCATTATTTAGACTTTGAATTTGGTTCTAGCCGGACGAATCAAAAATTATCGGCTTCTTCTTTTAACGGAGGATCCGTTTATGCGGACACTCCTGCTGAAACGGCACGTTTCTGAGTGTAACGTTCTCGTGTAGCGTGGTCCAAGTCGCCACCTCGTGTTTTTCGAGTCGCCGTTTCGTCTTTTTCCAATAGTTTATTCGTGTTTTTCGAGCCGTTTTTTCGTGTTTTTCAAGTAGTTTTTTGGTGTTCCTCAAACAGTTTCTTCGCTCCTTCCAAACCGTTTTTCCAGGTTTCTCAAGTACATAGTTCTTTCGTGTTTCTCCAAGCCTTCGTGTTTCAAGTCGCCACTCCTCGGGTTTCGACTCGCCACTCCTCGGGTTTCGACTCGCCACTCCTCGGGTTTCGACTCGCCACTCTTCGTGTTATAAGTCACCGTTTTTCCTGTTTCGAGTCGCCACTTTTCGTGTTTCAAGCAGTAGCGTAGCTTGGGGGGCGGGGGTGCGGCCCGCACCGGGCGGCATTCCGAGTTTTGTGGATGTTTTTTTTTGGCCCGTTTTTTTTTGGTTGTCACCCAAGCCCGGAAACGGCCGACGGGGGCGGCATTTTCCGATTTTCCACGGATTCCGAGTTTCCGCACCTAGCGCCACGCGGTCTCGCTACGCCACTGGCTCCAAGTGCCCACTTTTCGTGTTCCAAGTCACCTCTTCTCGTCTTTCAAGTCGCCACTTTTCGTGTATCAAGTCGCCATTTTTCGAGGTTCAAGTCACCCTCGATTTCTAGCAAGTTGGTCTGCCTGCAACGCTGACTCGCCTATCTGGGGCGCCGCGGCGCCCTCGATTGTTGGAGGCTTCTACCAACTGCAACGCTGAGAAGGAAAGGATAATGTACTTGTCAACAGTGTTTTAAGATGTGCCGGGGAAATTGAATTGATCCGTGTGTGTGACGATTTGCTCAAAGATAGCCTGTAACTCCGCACCATCAATACTGCTAAAGCCAGTTCCTGGTTTTGTATCAGGTCCTTTTCGTTGTCTGGACTGGGAATTTCAAGGGCAGATGGAAAAGCGCACGTCTTACAATTAGTTACGAGGTCTCGTTCACACTGGTAGCGAGGAGGATTGACATTCGTTCAGGGCCGGATGGCGGCATATTTGAGACTGTTTCGTCGATTCCGCTTTTACAAGAATATCACAACGGTTGAGAACGGGAAGCCGACTAGAGGATTTGACACTTCCCACAACAAGATTCGACCGACTTCTCTATGGTTCTGGAATTCGATCGAGATTAATTTAAAGTTCTACGATTCGGCGTCTGCGGCCGATGAAGTTTTTCCCGTAACCTCCAGAGGGATGGAGAGTTGCGCGGCGCAGCGCGGTTCATTCTCATTCGCTGTTCGGATCGTATATGTTTGGACGATTCCATCCAGAAATCAATTGCGGTGCTCTGGAACGGAGAAAGAAAAGTTGCTCGTTGTTCTGGGAGCGGAGCCTCCACCTGGGCTTCGGGACCTCCCTGGCGACGCTTGCAGATGACACATCGATTGAGCAGGAGTTTGATGAGCTGCTGTCCGCGGGTGACCCAAAATCTTCTTCGAATCTGACTGAGATCGGTCGAGATTCCAAAATGTGCATTCGTGTGGTGCGCATCAAGGATCAGCGGTCGGGCAAAGCGAGATTCCCCCGAAATGACTACCGGATTTTTCTCATCGTAGCTGAAGATTGGTCCAACTGTGAGGCGAGTCCTCGCGCGAAGCAATCCGTCATCTGTCATCTCCCATGCATGACTGGAATCCGCGAAGCGGAGACGTCGGACTGACCGACCTACCCGCAAGCGTCGCCTGGATCTCCGACGAGAAGTACTCCTCCCGAACACACCGAATAATATACGTCTCTCGGCTTCACGACGCAACTGGGGCTGCGGGAGGACCTCCTGGCGTCGGATAAGGCAGATGAACCGAAGGATGTTGGCCAAGATACGAACGATTTGCGACGCTGACCCGTAAAGTTCAAAGTTTATCGGGAACTCCGGCGAGAAGGAGACCGCGGGTGCAACCGTGTGACGAAACTCCTAGTCAGGGAGCTCGACAGCGTAAGAGTTGGGTCTCGAAATGGGCTGTCGCTTAGTCGCCCACCGGTCCCTTCCACCGAACTGCGCTCTCGATTGATGCTCGTGCGGGGATTCCTCTCGTAGCAAGGTCGGATACGTTCTCTCCGCCCGGAACATGATACCATTGACCCGCGGAAGAAGGCTTCTGTATCTCAACCACGCGATTGTAGACGAACGTCTTGTAGTTTGCTGGCGATGAGCTTGTCAACCAATTGTGCACGATTGTGGAGTCGGTGTAGAAACGCGTCGACTGGAACTTTTTTGGTATAACACACAGGCGAGTTGTTCACCCCGGTAGCCTAGCGGAAAAATACCTCCGCTCCACGATGAGAACTTTCAGCCGAACCGCACACAGGGCAGCTAGGAGCTCCATGCGCGGCAGCGACGGGGGCGATTCGATCGGCGCCAGGCGGGACCTGCTCATCAAGCTGATTGGCCGTCGGCATATCGGTACTCGATGTAGGCGGCGCATGCGAACGCAGCAGCAGATGCGTCCCCGAACAGATGCAAGTGCTGACAGCACGCCTCGTCTCGTGAGGTTGCTGCATAGTGCCTTGGCATGGAGAACTCACGCAGTTCAGCAAGTTCGCGGGACCACTCGCAGAAAACCGACAAGACATCCGACGGGATGGGATCGTCCCAACGCAGTTGTACGGACCAGAGTCTTTGGATGAGACGCTTCCCTCGAAGCGTGAACGGCACTAGAAGACCTAAGGCAGTGATTCTCAACCGGGGGCCCCTGGGCCTCACGTTTTGCCTCGAGTGATACCTTCAAGTTTGTTTATCTGTTTAAGGCAACTCCCTGTGAGATAGGAGAATCATCGAACATTTGTTATTGTAAACTTGAAAGTTCATTAAGCGTGGCAGTCAGCTCGCTTTCACCAAATTCAGTAGAGCGGACGGCTGCGGAGCGTCGGCGCTAAGCCGAGCCCCATATTATGCTCCAACCAAAGACAGTGCCTCCAGATCTTCAGAGCTTGGGCGACACCAGCCCACTTGACTTCAGTCGCAGCCCTTGAAACCATTTCTTCGACGCCAAGCATTCTTGTGCGGAATATTGCTGCCGACTGGACGATCTGGTGCACTCTTCAGTGTTCGTTGACACGGTTTCCCTGATCGTATGCGTTGATATTTGATCGTGCCCGTCAGTGACAGCGAAGACTCTGCCGTCCGGCATAGCTTAGGTCGCGATTTTTGCCGGTCTCTCCCATTATGCTCCTTTGAATGTCGCACTCATTGATGCTTCTGAAGATAACCGTTGTCACTGAATTAGTCTTCCATGCCTCCAATTTTTCAGGTGAATCCTTAAACTCGACCCAAGGAATCAGACAGCGGACATCGAGACTAATCATGACGAATCGCGTAGACGGCATCATCTCTGCACTCGACGTCGAATTCACGGAGCCGCCGTCTTCCAGAAACTCGGTCATGGCACTTGACGGCGAGATCGTTCGCATCAATCACGAGCTTTGGGAGAAATCACCGGTTCTCCGCGCACATGCCTCCTGTGATGTTTCCCAGAAAGTGCTCGCTGCTCCAAAACGCGCTCTGGAGGCGCTGAAGAAAGCGCATCAACATGGAATCTTTCCCACCGCAATCCGAGACTCGTATGAGCTCCTCGCTGCGGCGTCAGAGTTGCGTTTGGAAGAGTTGACTTCGGAGTGTCTCGAGAATCTTCGCACTCTCAACGCTTTCGATGAATCTGTGGACTTGCCACCCGAACTCCCCATTGATGCCGTCATGAGGGTTTTCAATATTCTCTTGAGTGGCCCTCTGCGGACGGTCGATATTTATAGAAGTCAGCTCTCACGAATCGCGAGATATTGTGCAAATAATCGCGACGTTATGACAAACGCGATGAATTTGCTTAGGCAGAGTCTCGAGAAATTCGAACCTATCGATCTAGAAGGTATTCCAGCATCCTTTGGAGTTCGGACTTTGCCGGTTGCCGTATACAAGAGGATGGGAGAGCTCCAAACAGCCGTCATCATTGGAGATCAAGTGAGGCCTGTCAATCTGTTTGGCAATCGTATCAATTTGGGAGACATAAGAGGAGATGGCTTCTACTTGAAATACGGCGTGTATCTGCTGTATTTGCGCGACATGACAGTTCATTACAAATATCTCCTTGATTATAGCAGACCCAAAGAAGTACTCAGTGATTGCTTTATCCTGCTCAACAGGGGGAACTTTGTCCTTGCCGTGCAAAATCAGAAAAATATCAGCTCCATTTCTCTCTGGACCGATGACGTCAAGTTTAAGAAAATCCACCAGTCTCCCGGGATGATTTTGCAAGTGGAGTTCGACCACAACACTCGCTTATTAGCAGCCGCACTATCAATAGACAGGATTCGGCTATTCAAATTTGAGAATAGGACCTTGTTCCCTTCGGAAGAAATAATTATTCAGAATGTTATGAATATCTCTCTATCAGGGAGGAATATGTACATCAGTCGAGGACTTGACAGCCGGATTTGGATCGAAACTCACCGCGTGGGAGCCATAGGCGATGCAGGTTCGAGTCAGTCGATTGCCCCGAAGAAATTTCGGAGCTCAGGGTCACTTTTCCCTGTTTATCATGCTGGTGGGTGCTGTTTTCTGCGTGACTCTTGGGGCTTGAAACTCGTATCGAATTTCCCTTCCCTGAATGAAACGAGGACGTTGATGCCTCACGGGACTCTGGTCGGCTTGTCGGAACTTTGGATGTCCCCGTGAATTCCCTTCCCGTGCTTTTCCATCGAGAATGTGTCAGCTTCAACATAACATTGGAGAATAAAATCTCGCAGGTATCCGTCTACAACACAAACTCTTGATTGAATGTTTGCGCAAGAAATCAAGTAATGAGCGGGGAGTGGCCAGGTGGGAATGCTGTGCGATTTCATAGACTTTCCAGTTTTTCCTGATGATTGCGAAACGAAAAATCGCGTATTTGAGCATACCTGCGAACGTGAACGACAAGATGGCATTTTTAGAGAAATCCTCTCGGAAAAGGTTCATGGCTCGTGCCATGTGGAGTAGCAGAACCACGTACCCCCCATTGAATTCTAGATAAAAATTTAATAGGACATCCAAATGCCCAAGCCTGCACTCTTCTAGCCTGCATGAGGCGTTTTAGCCGCTCTATCATGAGTTGGTGGATTCCGATGTAAGCGAATTTTCGTCGAAGTCGTGAGACCTGCGAAAAACCGCAACTGGCAAAACCACGATTCCGGCTTAGCCGCAAGTCGGAATTGGAGAACCGCGGTCCTAACCGAAAACTAACGCAATCGGTCCATCGACATTTCATTCTTAACACGACGCGATCGAATCCTTCGAAATACCTCCGGCTAGTTCACGATGCACCCTAAAGTGCCGCGTACAAAGAACCCATTTCCTGGTCATAAGAGACCCACATACTCTGCGTGCGTGATGACAGATGAATGCTCCGGGGCATTTATACCGAGCTCTCTAGAGTGCGAAACAGATTCCATAGGGTCACGTTCTCTTCTTCAGTGGTATTACGGCGAACGATTCGCCGCCTATGTTAGTGTTTTTTCTCGTATGTTTTTTTACGGGAAAACGCCTTTAGGGACACTGACCCTCAGGGCCGGATCTTTCCACAGGCTACCGTAGGCTATAGCTAGGGCTGGGAGTTTTTCACGGCGGTCGCGGCCACGACCAATCCCGTGAATTTTCCTCGTTCCATGAGAATGCCGTGAATTTCCCGCGACAAAATTTTCCCGTTAGAAATTCTCCCCGATGTGGTTCATCCCACTCTCTTGGCTCAGAAATCGTGGTCAGACGTGCTGTCGATCGGTGTCAAGACCAGGATCAGAGGCTGGGAGTTAGCTGAAACCATCTTATCAGACTTCGGGGCTGTATACGTTGCTCTTTCGAGTGTGCGTTTGTCCAGAGATGAGCGCCGTCTCCGACTTGTACCGCACCGCTCCCACGGTGTACGATTCCACAACAATCACACGTTTGATCGGCGCGCATCGGTAAGCTGATTGTGAGTTCGCCACGCCATCATGCGTTGAGTTGGCATCGCAATCAAAATTATGTTTGAGGTGATTTCCTGGACAGTAACTCAATACATATGAGTCTTCCAGAACCAGCATCGGAGACTTCAGGTCTCGCCACGCCCCGGGAGCGACCCAAGCGATTCGTCGACGGAACCTTAAATGTGAACGCTATTATGGCATGCACTGCGTTCTGACTGATAAGAGGTGTTCCATTAGAGAGATCTCCATGACCATGTACAATAAGTTGCACCCGAACTCCGTCGGATTCGATGCTCACGATCCCTGAGCTCGCGTGAACTTTAAGTCTTGTGTTCTCAGTCTTCCTACATAAGTTCCGCTCGTTAAGGTGAATTCACACTGTTTCACTTTGGAGGCGCCTCCGCAGTGAAAGCTCCCGTTCACTGCCGATGAACGCGCGGACTCGCGTTCATCGCGGATGAACGCAGTGGCGGCTTTCGAGAGGGTGGATCGGACAGACGACGTGCTTCGTACTGGTGACCGTCAGAAGAGCAGTGAACGGAAGCTTTCACTGCGGAGGCGCCTCCAAAGTGAAACAGTGTGAATTCACCTTTAGACAGCTCAAGGTACCCGTGCTCCACTACCGTAACAACAGAGGACTCCGCTCAGTCGGGACACCGGATAATCGGCAAATCCGCTTTATCGGGCCAAAATGCAGATCCCCGAACATGCAATCACTACCAATATACCACCGCTTTATTGGAGCAACCGCTTATTCGGGCCAAAATGGCCAGGCCCGATGTAACCTGATTAAGCGGAGTCCACTGTACATGATCTGGCGTTCACAGTTGAGCTTCGAGACGGGTCGCGCATGGGACCCGCCGACGCCTTGTCCAGGAATACCCCGGATAAACCCGATAAGAAGGTCGACAGAGTCTGCTGAGGGGCGACCGAAACCATGGAAGTCGAGGAAGACTTCGCATGGGAAGAGTGGATCGCCGAAAAATCTTCTTAACCGAACGAGCGACAAATTCCGCCAATCACGTACCTGGACGAAATACGCGCAATACAGCAGGAAAATCCTCAAGTTAGACAGAGAATCGACGTCTTGACGAAACCAGACGAGGAGCGAACGAGTCAAGAGAAGACTTTGACAGAATCATTCGAACTCCGTAGCGGTTTGCTCTACAAGGAGATGAACGGCAGTAGTCTGCTGGTCATCCCGGATGGTCTGAGAAAATCAATCGTCATTCGAGCGCATGACCTCCAGGGTCATCTTGGTGTTAGTCGCACAGTTGATAAAGTCTCATTCTCTGGAAGTGCTGGTTCCTACGTCTCAAGCGCCATGTCAATCATAATCACATAACTAGATGTCTTGCTTGTTTGGCCCACGGGACGAACAGCGGAAAACAACCGGGTTTGCTGAACAGAATCCCAACTCCTGATCGCCCGTTCGACTGGATCCATACAGATCATGTCGGACTTTTTCCGACAACCTTCTCTAAAAAAACTCACATTTTGGTTAAAGTCGATCGGTTGACCAAATTCGCCTATCTAGAGGCCGTGCGAGACACGTCGGCGAAGGATACCATAGACGCATTCGAGAAGTTCACATTGGACGGGGGAATCCCAGCGCATCTGACTACGGCCGGTGGCTAGCATCTCGCACGACTCGATGTACCCACCATCTTACATCTCCGTGTTGAGCTCAAGCAAACGGGCAAGTCGAGCGTAAAAACGGCATCATCACTCCTCTTCTAGCCAAGCTGCTCCACGAGGAAAGTCGGGAAACGGGGAAGTCTGCAAGGAAAGTCGGGAATTGGGACCGGCTCATTCAACTTTTACTCTGGCTACTGTGTCGATTTGAGCCAGAAGTTACCGATCGCTTCCTCGGTGCTGTCGCACATCCATCGGCTGACCGCCGAGACGACCCGATAGAGCTCAGGCGGAAGGCTCAAGTGCGTATCCAAAAATCGTTCGACAAGGCCAAGAAACATTATGATCGACGACACAGGGCGGCAGAGCAACTATCCTCAGGCAAAAGCGTATGGTTTGAAGCTCCACCGAAAGCCGCGGACGGCACATCACGGAAACTGGATGCGATTTATCGCGGCCCCTTCGTCATCACACGCGCATCAGGACGAAACACATAGTATGCCGTCGCGTCAGTTGGATCAGAGCGAAAATACGTCGCCATTGCGCACATCAGCCACCTCCGACTTTTCGAAAACTCAGTGCCAGAATGTACTGACCCAGACCGTAGTTCAGAGGATTCAGGCCATGCAGTAGGTCCAAATAGGTCTTCAAATCCCCATTTCCTTGACTCTTTCGGAGGCGCAGCGCAGTTACTAACAGACTCCGAGGCTCTTGCAGATCCGATGCCACCTCCAAGCCCAACCAACTCGTCAGAGACCGTGAAACCTCAAGGAACCGAGAAAGATGTGGCCATAACCCAACGCCGCTCATCAAGGAAGAAGAAGAATTCGATCATTTTCGATCCACCCGACTGAACTAAATCGAAAGTGTGAATAATATAGATAGAAATTGTCTGTATCAGGTTAGGATAGGCTAGCCAGAGCATTTTGAATTAACGTCATAAACCACAATTGCGACGCGGACGTCGCGAAAACAGGACGGCCGATTGTAAGGAATGCGCCGTCGGCGAATCCAAAACATCGAGACGTTGTTCGTGGGTAGAGAACATTTTCGCATGCACGTCGCCGAATGCAATCAGAGAGTGTGATGACGCCAGGAAGTCGACGACCGCGCACTTCGGTTGGCGGTTCGGCATTGTGGGACAAAATAAAGGCTGTACCGAGGTAAAAAAAAACTCTTTTCATTTCAAAGAGACGTCAATCCTAACAGCTGTCACCCACGCGCAACACATTCGCTCGTTGTCTCCTCCGGAGACCGCTCTCAGGTTCCAGACAGCGAACTCACGGCGGTCCAGCCGCCCGATTCGAGGACTTCGGTTCCACCGAATTCAGTGTCTTCAATCTCAGCAGCACGAACTTGGTGCAATCGACTTCGTCGGACCCCGTCCGTCACAGATCTAATATTTTCCCCCGAGACCTCATTCCAGGATTTGCTGATGTTATCCATGACATATTCGATGTTGCGCTTTGCGTACTCTATGGCCCGAGACATGGTTCGGCGGAGGTAGTAGGCCTTGAAAGTTGTGATAACCCTCTGGTCCGAGAGGCCGAATCAGAGAGATTGTGTTGGAGGACATGAACATCACTCTGACTTTTTCATTCAGAGTCAATAGCCCTATTGGATGCCCAGGAGCATTGTTTAACAATAGAGAAAGTTTGAATTCGGAACTCTCCTGGTAGCAGCAGTGCTTTTCGGCTGCCGGGCAGAAGTATAAGTTAACCAGTCTTCAAAGAGAATTCGGATCACCCAGGCTTTTGGATTTTATCGCCAAATGACGGACAGGTCTTTTTCACGTATGTTTCCGAGTGCTCGTGGGCTTTCTGCTCGATATGTGAGCATGGGTCTCGGTTTGAAATCTCCAGCCGCGTTGCCCTCCAAGAGAAGTGTCAGACGGTCTTTCGTCACTCTGTGGCCGCTGCTCGATCTCGCGTCACCTGGGGCGGAAATTCGGCCAGGTCTTCCGTCATCTTCCAAAAAAGTCCGGCTTCAGCCACATTGAAAATCCGCTCGCGTGTTTACCCTTCTTGAGCGATGTTTTTCTCAAGCTCTTCCGGAAACCTCGATACAGCTTCCTGATCGGCGCTCGCAGACTCGCCTCTTCTACGGATGTGGTGAATGCGGATCCGTCGCACAGTGGGCCAAAAAGCCGGAATAGGATTTTTGACCTCCCCCCTCAAATCTGAGAAATCCGAGAAATCCGAGATGTTCAACGACGAAACGGTCTCGGCGAAAAGTCGCAGACCCGTTTCAGAGCTAGGAAGACCGTGGGGAGCATTATACCGCTCGATGTCGGGCAGCTAAAAAGGTTGTTCCAATGGAAGCTAGAGGATCGTCAAGTTAGAACACGGAAGAAACATGAGCGGCAGTCGGGCGATACAGGAGGCTTCCTGATTTCTGGTCGAGACCCCTTCCAACCGAGCTCCGAGTAGCTTCGAAACACTGGCAGTAAAAGTGAGCGATCGAGAAGGCGGAGAGAAAAGCGGCTCCCAAGGCACATCGCCGACCCGACCTCGGCGGGGACTGTCGCATATGCAACGGAGACCAATGCGGCGGGCGTTGGTGAACGACGGGCTTCAAAAAGTATGGTCAGATCGACCCGGAATTCCTCCCATAGACTCCAAAAAGTATGGTCAGATCGACCCGGGAATTCCTTTCATAGACTCCAAAAAGTATGGTCAGATCGACCCGGGAATTCCTTCCATAGACTCCAAAAAGTATGTATTGGGTTTGGTAGTAATAGTGAGTTCTATCCAAGGATATTGAAAAAGCGTGAGGGACAACACATGCTGTAAGTTGGCTGATGCAACGAGATTGGTGTCACCGTGGAGAGGGTGACCCTTCTTTATTTACGTTGAAGAGCGGTAACGTTCGAACCTCCACGGATTACTCTAACAACTCTCCTCGTCTTGAATTATGTACAGTTTAAAATATTGTTCATGAAGCTGTCACAATTGGTGCGGGCTGTATCTGTCTGGTGGAGCACCGGCTGTGGCTCGACTCGACCTTCGTATTCGTTCCGGCAGGCGATCTTCTTGAGCTTCCTCGAGACTCTCTGAGGCGTCCTCAATACTTTCTAAGGCGTCCTCAAACACTATGAGGTCGGCCTGACCTTCACCACTCGTGTCTCCGGTAGATACCGGTAGAGCCTGTTCCGAAGAAGTCTTCTCTGGCTCGGGGTCTGTAAAAAAAAAACCCGGGGGATTGGTTCAATGACATTGAACCGAGGAGTCCGTAGGACTACGTAAGGGAGGGATATTCATGCAATGATTTCGGACGACTGTGTGTACAGCCTTCACTCTTGCGCTCGTCTTGCAAGCAACGAAACAGTTCGCTCCTGAGATGAAAGGGCTCATTTGTTCGTCTGGAAGATCAATAAATATCCTATCCTATTCTAGTCACTCCTTCATTGGTGGGGAATTGACCGCTGCCGCCGCTGCTGATATGAACCGACGGCTTTAGTAACCACGCATTGTAAGCACCCGAGCAATGTCCACGTCAGCGTTCCTCAACTTGGGTTCCTTTGAACCTCTGGGTTCCGCGGGAGATTTTCCCGGGTCCCGCAAAAGAATGTTTCTCGGAACCTTTAGGTGCCGCCAACCGCCCCCCATCTTACTTTCCCCTGTGTGCCGATGGAAATTCTGATTCTGTACACGATATGCGGTCGAGAATTCCCCAACCTATGGCTCCCCGAATTTCCGGCGCTGCATATAGATTCATCGACGGCCATCAGGTTCTTGCACAGAATAAGCGATGCGCGAGAACCGGGGGAGTTGCAATTTACGAACAGTCAATTGGATCGAACTACATGGCAAACACTGTGCAGCAGCCAGTCTCAAACGACGACGCCGGCGATTTGTGCAGTTGTACCGTCTTGCTCATGAGCGGTCGGTCACCATCATAACTCTCTACATCAATCCACAGACGCCTTGGCAGAACGTGAAAACTTTCCTTCGAAAGAATGTTAATATTCTGAGAGCCGACCGAAGCCATAATGGAGTTCTGCCATGTGGAGACTTCAACATCGATGTGATGGACGAGTCACGGAAACAGAGCCTGCTTTCTTTCATGCGCGATGAATTCGAACTCAATCTTTCGAATAATCCGTACGAGTGCACAACCTACAGTCAGAGATGCTTAGATCTAGTGTTCAGCAACAATGTCGAAATAAGTGAATGCAGTAACCACGTGAAGTATTTCAGTTGTCACAGACCACAATTCGTACGATTTGGACGATCTGAATAACTTGGTAGCCCTACAAAGCAAATGCGCTCTCCTCGCCGAATCTTGTCCTGGGAGTAGGTTTGGAAAAGATGAGCGGAGGCAAAACTTGTAGAGTCTTTCCGGTCAACGGAGTGTACTCAAGGTGTCTATCATGGAATGAACACAAGGGGCAGCATATGATGCATGCGGCAAGCGTGCACTTGAAAGTAGACCTCAGGTTCCCGGTGTATCCCACCGCGATTCCTCTCCAATAGGTGGAAATTCGGTCTCAAGAAGTAAGCGCGGCTAAGAACCGCACAAGGTCCACTCTTGGAGCACGAGTGAACTATTTACATGGCGGCGCGCCCTCTCCACTCGAGCACACCATGAAGAAAAATGCGCTGGTCCGCCGGTGCAACAGAAATCACTTATCCAATCATGCGTGGCAGCCCAAAACAGCGCTGGGCCAATACCGCGCTGGACCAGAACCGCGCTGGGCCAAAACGCGCTAGACGAAAACCGTGCGGAGTCGGTTCGAATTTGAAAAACCCCAGGGGATTGGTTCAATGAGATTGAACCGGAGGGTCCGTAGGACTACGTAAAGGCGCATTCACACATGTTCATTTTGGAGGATCATCCTGGATGAAAGCGGCCCTCATTGCGAAGAAATCAGCAGAGCTCCATTGCCGTGAACGCGGCTCCAATGATTCCTCCGCGATGAATGGCCGCTTTCATCCAGGATGATCCTCCAAGATGAACATGTGTGAACGGGGTAGACAGCTCTGATGTGAAAACTGGCTGCGTCCGTGAGACCACAAATTCCAAGCCAGTGAGTGAAACTGAAAAGTCGATATGCGTTGCTCTCTGATGAGTGCGAAGTCAGTGAACGCGGGTAAACCGCGCAAGGTCTACCTTTGGAACACGGGTGAAATGTTTACATGGCAGCGTGCCCTCTCCACTCAAGCACTCCATAACGAAGACTGCCTTGGTCCGCCGGGTGCAGCAGCGCTCATTAATCGAATGAAGTATCAGAATCACTCGAAAACGAGGTCCACGGCGCAGTCGTACTTTTCGTGTGAGTGTGGGTGGTGAGGTGCCGCCTAAAATCTATGAACGTGGTTGCAACTGGCAGTGAGGCATTCCGAAACCCGTGGCAAAATGACGTCATGTGATGCGTCATTTCCGCGGCACATATCCTCTCTCAAAATCGCTGAAAGCGATCCCTAGAACGTAGTCCTACGTTAAAAGGCCGGATTACTTCGGCCGGTCGCTTGGAGACTCCTTGTGGCAATAAAACCATGGCGACTTTTCTTCCACAGAGTTTGATGATCTTGCCCAGACTCCAGTTCTGGTTTCCGTTGTACATTCGAGCCATGACTCTGTCACCGACACGGAACTTCGATGTATTCCGCGATCCGTTGTTTCCGGATTCGGTCTGATGTTGAGGGTGGTATGTTGACTTCGGCTGTTCGCTTAGCAGGTCTAGACGACAGCGAATTTGACGACCGATCATGGCCTCAGCGGGTGTCCTGTTCGTCGATAAGTTCTTCACCATCCGATATTGGAATAGGAACCGTCGGAGCGCAGTGTGGAGGTCCATCTCTCCTCCGCTCTTGATTTTCTTCAATCCTTGTTTGACGGTTTGCACGTATTTTTCAACTTGGCCGTTAGAAGCCGGGTTGTACGGAGGGGACGTTCAATGGATAACGCCGTATCCACGGCAGAATCTGTTGAACTCTTGTGAAGCGAATGTCGGGTCGTTATCGGAGACAATAACCTTAGGCAACCCGAACCTCGCAATGACCTCTCTGAGATGTTTGAGAGTCGCACTGGTCGTTTTGTTGGTCGATGCAAAGACTTCGAACCATTTAGTGTTTGCATCAACGAGCAGGAAAAGGTACTTCCCGTCGATGAGGCCACGTAGTCGATATGCACCCGATCCATGGGGTGCTCAGCGGGCATCCATGGATGACAGGATCCTGGAGGCAATCTCGCATGTTCAGCTCAGATCATGCATTCCTTGGCCAGTTTCTCGATTTCAAAATTCAAGTTTTCCCACCACACGTAACGTCTGGCGTGCTCCTTCATCTTGTCAGATCCGAAATGTCCCTCGTGCAGGACCACCAGAATTGCGGGACGACAAGACGACGGAATCACGACTCGATGTCCCCGGAAGATTGCACCGTCGATCAATGAGAATTCGGAGATGTCAAGCCTCCAAAACGTTTTCGCGAATGCCGTTGGACCTTCAAGGCATTTCAGAAGCGGTTTCAGAATTCCACAACTCCGAGTTTCTCCTGCGATTCTAGGTACAGCAATCGGGACGTTGTCGGTAACTTCCATGATGAGAACATCTTCGGCCTCTTGCTTGATGGGAAACTGCTCACTTTTCACGGGCAGCCGCGAGAGCATGTCAGGGTTCCCGTGATCATTCGCGTTACGGTAAACTATGTCGTGACTGAACGATTGTAGAAACATGCTGTAGTTCATCATTCACATTGCAGCAAGCGGCGGGAGCGCGTTCGATGGTGAGAATATGGAGACCAAGGGTTTGCTGTCTGTGATCAAGTTGAATCGTCTCCCAAACAAGTAGTAGAAGAATCGACTCATTCTTTCCTTTTATGGCGAGAGCTTTCCTTTCGAGTGGAGTGTACCTCTTTTCCACCTCCGTCAGCGTTCTTGAGTAGTAAGCGATCGGTAGCTCTGAAGCATCATAGTAGCGGCCGGAAAGAACGGCTGAGATCCCGTGAGACGAAGCATCCGTAGCTAACAAGAGAGGCTTTGCTGGATCAAACGGCACGAGAACCCTAGTTGAGCACATTTCGGATTTAACGGCTTCAAACGCTTCGTTCATTTCTGCGGACCAACCGAACGGTTTCTGGCCGCCACCTTGGAAAGCTCTGTAGAGCGGATGCGCAAGATCAGCCAGTTGTGGTGCGAACGAAGAGAAGAATTGGATCATTCCGACGAAACTTTGCAATTCGGAGACAGACTGGAGGACTGGAGCTTCTCGAAACAGGATATTTTGTCATCACATTTGTGAATCTCCCGATGCTTCAGATGGAACCCGCAGAACTATATCTCATCGGCGAAGAACTTGCATTTCTGTAGGCTGAGTCGGATATTGTTAGCGTTCAGACGTTGTAGGACAGTTTCGAGGCGTTTCAAGTGAATCTCATCAGTCGAAGCGGTCACCTCGATGTCATCGATAACGACTTCGACCCCATCGATGCCTGCTAGTATGCCTTACACAAATCGCTGCCAAATCGCCGGCGCAGACGCCAGGCCGTTACACATGCGTTTGAAACGGTACAAACCGCGGTGTGTGTTGACAGTGACGAACTTCTGATCCTCTTCTCGGATCGGCATATGTGAGAACGCGTTCGAAATATTCAAAATAGTTCGAGCAGTCCATGGCTTGCTGGCTTTAAGCACAGTCGAATGTTAATAAATGTAACGAATGTAACGGATATCGAGTTTCGAGAACCGCTTGCCGATTCCGATGTTGTCGAGAGCGTAGCGAATGTTTTTGAGCGGATGGTCGTCCACCAAGAGAAGCTGGTTTAGACCGATCTTGAAGTCTCCGCACACTCTCGCTTTACGCTTCACGTTGTCTCCTTTGCCTCGAAGCGCGATTACCTCCGGATGAGCCCATTCGCTCGCGTTGACTTTCCCGATAACGTCGAACTTTTCCAACTGATCGAGCTCCTCGTTGACGAGCGGCAGCAAGGCATGTGGCACAGGTCGGGGACGGAAGTATGCTGGCTTCGGATTTCCCTTAACATGTAGTGCAGCCTCGGCAGTCGGAATCTTTCCGATGCCTTCTTTGGAAGGGTTAGGATACCTGAAAAGGAGTGATTTTGCTTCGCGCTCGTAATCCACTTCGTGGTGGCAGCATTGATCAAACTTCAAGGAAGTTGGCTTTGTACTTCGCAGCCATGATCTGCCGAACAGATTAGGAAAATTCGGTCGATCGATAAGGTAGAGTTTCAGGTTGTGGGACTGGTTTTCGATAGTTACTGGAACCAGTGCGTAAGAATGAGGTTCGAAGTTCTCACCAGTAGCAGTTCGAAGTTTTACGTCATTGGTGTGAAGAGCTTCATCGGGAAACATTCCCCGGAACTTGTTCAACTCCATGGCAGATATTCCGCTGCCTGTGTCCAACTCCATGAACACCTCACGATCGCAGATGCGCACCTTCAAGATGATTGGAGCTTTGTCAAGTCCGTCGACGAAGTTGAACGGGAATTCCTCCAGTAGATGATGATTTTGAGCTGAACGGCACACCGATGGAAGATGACCTTTATTCTTGCATAGACGACACTCAGCAAATATGTGAGGGCAGCTTGGAGCGAGGTGATTCGGGTTTCCACAGCAATAGCACTTTGGAGACAAGTTCGGTCTGCGAGAATTCCCGCGGTTATGGGAGTTCTTGGGCACGGGACGGAAGAATTTGTGGCCAATTTGAACTTTGCTGACGCTCTCCACTTTCGCTGGATCGCTATGAGGAGTTCGAAGCTTAGATGTAGCTTTCTTCGCTCGCAACAATTCGTTTGTAATGTTGAACACATCGGCCATGTCCTTCGAGGCAGCGCACTTCAGAAGAATCGCTTGTTGAGTCGCGTGGTCGTCGAGTCCACCTATGAACTGCTCAATGAGGTTCATTTGGAGCTCTTCGCCCGCCCATTTGAAGTTCCGGCCGGCAGTGCGAGCTCGAGCTTCATAATCGTCGAGCGATCCGCCTGAATTTCGACGGGCTCGTCGGAATTCTAATCGTACCTTCAAAATGTTCTCACCCGGCTCGTAGATTCTCTTTAGCAGCGCGGTGATTTCTTTGTACTTGAGCGTATTCGGAGTTTTATCAGAAGGAACTTTATCGTAGAGTGAGAGAAAACACATGCTGTAAGTTGGCTGATGCAACGAGACTGGTGTCACCGTGGGGAGGGTGGCCCTTCTTCATTCTCGTTGAAGAGCGGTAACGTTCGAACTTCCACGGATTACTCTAACAGTATGGTCAGATGGACCCGGGAATTCCTCCCATAGACCTTGAAAAAGTCTGGTCAGTCTGGCTCGACACGCCAAAGCCCGGGAGCATTCCTGCCAAGCGCCTGTTTGGTCCTGCGTCGCGCCTCACTCGAGAAGCTACGCATCAAAGTGCGCTCACTACGAACGTTTCGCTCACTCGATGATGTTCAGAGCCTTTCACACAAAAACCGAGCCATGGGCTGATCTTGAGGAAAACCATTGTCAGTTCAGTATTCGTCCTTTGGAGTTCCGATGGAAATCCTCTGACGCCCCGAATTGAACCGATTTTTCTTGATTCACCCCGCCGGGTGTTCGCCTTACGGGAAGCTTGGAACTGAATACGACCTGCTCCAACCGTGAGATCGGAAGAAACCGCCCATAGAATTTATTCCGTGATACTAATCACGGGAGGTCCAGGGGCGTGCACAGGATTTTTTTTTGGGGGGGGCCAAGGGCACTTTGTCAGACTTTTGGGGTGATGATGATGATCCCTCTCATAGGACTCTGTGGGCAGGATCGGAATTTTGGGGGGGGGGCATGGAATGTTTCTCATTGCTGGGATTTTTTTCGCTGGGGGTGACCTTGTTCAGTTTCCCCGCTACGCGCACCGCTGCTCTCCACATGCATTAGAGCATCCACGTTTGTGTTTTCGTTTGGCTCATCTGTTTGCGTTGTTCTCTCAGCCGACGGAAGCTCGTCGCGTAGGCATGTTCGGTAGCGGAATATTTATCCAGCGGAGTATCCATCTGCGTAGATCACTGCATATCCGAATGTCAATACTACGAAGGAGCTCCACGATGATTTGGGACGATATCCTGACGGGGATAATTCACGAGAATGTGAACTCATGTCAGTAGAGTGTCGGGGATAATTCACGAGAATGTGAACTCATGTCAGTAGAGAGGTTGCGCTCACTGCCAGATTCCACTTCGGCGAGAAAACAATTCCAAAGGGAATCCTAGTTAGTATCCGCGATAACCGTTTTGTCCGGTGTCCATCAGAGCTAGACTAATATCCGGACAGACCGAGCGCAGGGCCGGTCCTCAATCAAGCCGGGAGCGAAATATCATGCTCTAGGCCCGGCAAAAACCTTATTTGAATTTGCTGGTTGAGCCAGCCCGGTGGTTCATTTTCCGGGCTGAGCCGGGTGCCCGGAAATGTAGTCCAAACAGAGCGATCTGGAGGATCCATGAATGATAGAAGCCGACCAAACGATCAGATGTGATTACTCCTACAGAAATTGGCGCACGACGCACCGTATCTATATTGAGAGATTGAGACGTACTCCTTTGCGGATGGATTCCATGCGAAAGCTCCTACGGATGAGCAAAGGGAAAAAAAAGGATCGAGCTTCTCCGCGGGGAGGCTGGGGTTGCCCGTGATGAGCAAACTCATGGTTGAATCGATCGCATGCTTGATTTGTATCTCGGTCTGATTGGGTCAACATCGGAACATTCCAGCGGTCTGTTCCCAGGAACGGTGCAAAACCCGATAACGATGGACAGGGCCGTTTCTGGGTCTCTCGGCGCCCCCGGCGAGAAGTCCCAGAGGCGCCCCTCCCCCACTTGCTGCCTGGAAACTTGAAATCATTGAGAACGCGGAAACTCTCACATCAGTGGTATTTTGCGGCAGAAATATACTCAGAACAATCAATCGATCCATATGATATATCGACATAATTCTCGTATCAAGCCATGCCACGGCCGCGCAAGCCGCTCCAAAGGCTCAGTGCCGGGCGGCGTCCACCGAACGAGGGCGACGGGCAGGCATTTTTCCGAAATTGATCGCTAACAGCGGTCAGGAAAATGAATCTCGGCGTAACCGTCAGCGCCGAATTTACCATCAGACACTTTAGGCTAGAGCCCAGGGCGACACATTTACAGGGGCGGCAAATCTGACTCCAGACGAAGAGGTGATAGAAAGATTCTGTCATATGAAATTCAGACGCAAAATGTAAGCTAAGCAGCGCCCTATGGAGCCTCATGAAAATCTGAATGCCCGAATTTCATAACGCGATGAGATTATTGATTCGGGACACGTCACGTGGGGCGGCACTTTCTTCTCAGACATGGGGCGGCGAATTTTCCCCGGCCTAGGGGCGGCGATTTCTCGAATCCGGCCCTGGTGACCGTTGAATAACGGCATCTTTTGCGGGGTCGGAGCTTTCAAGCAAGGAGTAGGAGCCTTCACCAGGAGTTCGCTTGCAGGGGCGAACGGTCACAGGTCCATGAATGCCGGAGAGCAGCGCCCTCTCGGCGCCTCCGGCGATCGCACCCCTCGCCCCCCCCCCTCCCTAAAAACGGCACTGAGGATGGAAAAGCATGCACCGGGCGACGGATATTTGATGCTCAGAAACGACTCTGATTCTGCAGACGTCTTCCCGCGATACGTATAGCACCAACGGTGCACCGTCGTAATCGAAGATTTTTTTCCGACGATAACGCAATTTACTCAGAAAATACGACAGCTAGCGAGCTTATTCCGATTGCATTTGATCCGTAAGCAATCGGGATTCGGGAGGAGACGCGCAATGCGCGATGCTGTGTTGTGTCTTCCTAATCGAGAGCAGTGATGAACGTTCAAATACTCCCGCCTTAAAGCGGCGGCTACGATAATAATAAACCGATCGAGACCAGTCAGTCCGCAATGAACCGTGTCCTAAGTCGCATGCTGCACATTACATTGGCGCAGTCGATTATCAAAAATGGAAGCTGTGCCCCCACCCCCCATTCCTCGATGTACCAGGGGAACCACCAGTGTCCTTTGAGGAGTGGTACCCGGTGTTCCACACGTTTTTGCTAGCCAAGGGAGGCGAAACGTTTTCTGACAGCCGGCGTCAAGCCACACTCCTGAACTGTCTCGGTTTCGAAGGACAACGCCAGTATAGGGCGTGCGCGAAGACCCCACTCGGGGCACCCGTCAACGAGGCGAGCCCCAATAAGCTGTATGATGAAGCGGTGCAGCGCTTATGTGATCGGTTTGTCAAGAAAAAATCGCAAGTCACGAAACGCAGCGAGTTCTTTGCAAGAGTGCAGGGGCAAGATGAATCCGTGGCGACATTCGTCGGGGGCCTCCGGAGACTGGCGGCGAGTGCGCACTTCGAGAGGTATTCCGAGGAGCAGGCAGTGTTGGACCAGTTGATCGCACGCACCTCGAGCGCGGAAATTCGAGAGAGGCTTCTGCTAGAAGGTGATAAACTGACACTGACGACCGCAATCGACATGGCGAAGCGATTGGAGGCGGCGGCGACCGAGTCAAAGCGACTGGAGGAGGCCACGAGGACAGCGTTGCAGGTGAAGGCCGCGAAAGAGGACGCAAGCGGCGCCGTGGCGGCAGTGAGAACGGATACGAGTCATCGCGAGGCGGCGAAGGACCGGCGAGAGCAGCGAAGGCCGAGTCGGGCGAGACCGGACGGGGCTCGCGCGTTGAACCACGCACGATGGACTCGAAGAGCGGCAGGGCCGCTGAAGTGTTGGGAATGCAACGAAGATGGACACATCTCGAGATACTGCCCGAAAGGGAAGGACAGAAGAATCCGGACGATCGATTTCGAAGACACACAGGAGCAACCAACGGACTACAATCAGGACGTCAATGGTATTTCGGCTACGTTGTATACTATAGAGAATTCGATGGAACCTATAACGTGTAACGTTAGTATAGAAGGTGTTAGGGTAGAGATGATGGTGGACTCGGGCGCACAGGTCTCCCTTCTCAACCAAGTAGTTTTTGAGAGACATTTCAGACATCTCCGACTGAGCGAAACCAACCGAAATTTGTGGGCTTATAACAGCGGGAAAATCGAGACCCTTGGGGTAATCAGGGCGTCGATCGAGTTCGAAGCAAAGAAAACTAGAGGGAATTTCTTCGTCGTACCGCGAGGCGCGAGCGTGTTGGGACTTGACGTCATGGGAGCGCTGGGTCTGAGTATCGACACAGCAGCGCGGAGTTGCAAGGTGGCGTCGGTCCGGCGAGAGGGACCGTCGTTCCGGCTGGAATTTCCGAAGCTGTTTTCAGAACGATTAGGTCTCGTGAGGGGCGTTGCGCACAAGATAAAGATTCGGAAAGGCATCACCCCGGTGCAACAGAAGTGCCGAAGACTTCCGTGGGCGATACGCGAAAAAGTCAAGGAAACGCTCGGAAAGCTGGAGGCAGATGGAGTTATAGAGAGAATAGACTCGTCGGAGTGGGTCTCACCAATCGTGGTAGCGGAGAAGAAGACCGGGGACATCCGGCTGTGCGTTGACTTACGGGAGGTCAATAAGGCAGTAGTACAGGACGCGTTTCCTCTGCCACACATTGAGGATCTGTTGGGGAAACTGGCGGGCGCGCGGTTCTTCTCGAAAATTGACTTGAGGGCGGCGTATCACCAAGTCGAGCTGGACGAGTCGTCCAGAGACCTTACCGCCTTCGTTACCCCGTTCGGATTGTTCCGGTATACGAGGATATGTTTCGGGTTGAGGTCGGCACCGTCGGTTTTTCAGTCACTGATGGAGTCGCTGCTCAGTGGTCTGAGCGGGGTGATTTGTTATCTCGACGATATTTTGGTGTTTGCCGCCGAGCGGGGGGAACACGACAGTCGGGTCAGAGAGGTCCTCGAAAGGCTGCAAAGTGCAGGCCTTACACTAAACGAGAAATGCATTTTTAGCCAGGAAAGCGTGGAGTTCCTGGGCCACAGGATCGATGCGAGAGGAGTCCGGCCGTTGGAGGGCAACGTGAAAACGATAGAGGCAGTGCCATCGCCCGAGAACGCTGCACAGCTGAGATCATTCTTGGGAATGGCTGGGTTTTACTTGAGATGTATCCCGGGCTACGCGGAGATGGTGGAACCGCTCAGAGAGTTGTTAAGGAAAGGAGTTCAGTTTCAATGGGGCTCTCGGGAAGAGGAAGCGTTCACCGCTGTGAAGCGGGCGATTGGGAGGGCAGTGCCTTTGCAGATATTCGATCCGAAATTGCCGGTGGTGGTAACCACCGACGCGTCCGACTACGGACTCGGGGGGAATCTTGCAGGTGGAGATCAACGGGGAGTTGAAACCGGTAGCTTATGCTTCGACGGCGCTGTCAGACGTCCAGAGACGATATTCGACTACCGATAAAGAGGCGCTCGCGTGCGTCTGGGCAATAGAAAAGTGGCACGTCTATCTTTGGGGACGAGAATTCAAGTTGAGGACGGACCACAGAGCGTTGGTCGCCCTCTTCGGAAATAAGGGTGCCGATAGAAGATCCATACGGCTGGCCCGGTGGGCAGAGCGTCTATCGGTCTACTCATTCGAGGTGGAGTATAAGCCGGGAAAGGAAAACGTAATCGCCGACGCGCTGTCGCGGCTTCCGGGGCAAAGACAAGAAAAAATCGAGGCAGACAACGACGAAGAGATAATAGTGTCAATGATAGAGGAAGGTCTTGCACCGCTCACATTCGCAGAGGTACGCTCAGAGTCGGAGAGGGATGGGGTTCTCTCTAGAGTAAGGAAAATCCTGGCCACAAGGTTTGGCGTAGAGAAACTAATCGGAGATCTGGGCCCGTTTCAGGCTATCCGTGAGCAGCTTACCACCGTGGATGGAGTACTCATGAGGGGGGGACAAAGTCGTGCTTCCCTCGGCGTTGAAGCCCACGGTGATTCGGGCGGCTCACGGAAGCATCCATCAGGGGATAGTCAGAACCAGAAATACGGTTAGGCAATGGTACTGGTGGCCAAAGATGGACGCGGAAGTGGAGGATTGGGTTCTAAAATGTAAGGTTTGTCAAAAACATGACAAATCGGCTAAGGTGGAACGACCATTAGCTCAGGTGGTTCCATGCCCGGAGGGGCCATGGGACAAGCTTGCCATAGATATTAGAGGACCGCATTTGCGATTACCAGCAGCTTTTAGATACGCAGTGGTCATCATAGACTACTACTCAAAGTGGCCAGTGGTCAAGTTCATGACGGAAGCTACAGCGGAGAGGATCGTCGCGTGGTTGCGATCGGTGTTCTCTTGCGAAGGTGATCCGTTGGAAATTGTATCGGACAATGGACCACAGTTTCTCAGTACCGAGTTCAAGTTGTTTTTAGAAAAGCGTAGAATTAAGCATTGTAAGACGGCGGTATACAACCCGGCCGCAAACGGATTGGTAGAGAGATTTAATAGAGTGCTCGGAGACATGATAAAAACAACCGAGCTAGAGCCACGAAACCATGTAAATATAGATACGAGAATACAGGAGATGCTGGCTGAGTATAGGAATAGCCCACACCCGGCGACGGGCGAGTCTCCTTCAACGCTACTGCATGGCAGGGCAATGAGATCAAGCCTTCAGATCATGCACCTCCACAACTTACAGAAAACAGTTCCGTCGGAGGTTGTTAGGAAGAGAGTAGAGGATAGACAAGAGAGACTGTTATCGAGACTGAATGCACCGGAGGAAAGACGCGGCACCCGGGTCCGAGAGGGTGATCTGGTCCGAATTCGACGACCAGGGATGATAGCAAAGGGCGACTGCAAGTTCGGCCAACCCATAAGAGTCACCAGGCAGGTAGGCCAATCGACATTCCAAACTTCCGATGGGCGGACATGGAGTGGTCGAGCCTTGGCACGGATGCCGGAGCGAACACCCGAAGCGAGCAGCGAGCCGCAGACCACGACCAACGGGACACCGGCGCCGTGCAGACCATCGAGGACCCGAAGAGCGCCAGCATATTTATCAGAGTTCATTTGTGATACGAACAAGAGACGTTAGGGGGGAAAGATGTTGTGTCTTCCTAATCGAGAGCAGTGATGAACGTTCAAATACTCCCGCCTTAAAGCGGCGGCTACGATAATAATAAACCGATCGAGACCAGTCAGTCCGCAATGAACCGTGTCCTAAGTCGCATGCTGCACATTACATGCTGGAAATCGACTCGGCTGACAGTCCGCGGTTCGCGATAAGTACGATGATGGCGATGATCTCCTGACTGCGCGGCTCACGGCGGCAGTTCAGCAAGATAGTAGAAGGGATACTTTATGTCCATTGATATGATCCGTCAGCTCTGTCGAGGATGCAAGAACGAATAGAATGCTGGAAACAGGATAATACCGTATTTCTCTTTTAGTAAGTCGTGGCTTGTATTCACCCAGATGTTGGAAAAATCGAATACAAGCCATGGCTCACTATAAGAGAAGCACGGTTTTGTATGAATTTGCGTTCTCCATCGGTGATGTTTGTACGGACCGAGATTGGGGCCCGGATGCCGGGCCTTCGCTGAATGAGAATGGAATTACCGTTTCCCCATGGCTGCGGAAACCTTTCAAGGAATTATTTGAACCTCCCTGCTTCCCACTACTTCTCGCGCGATCTATCAGGGCGCTGCTCTGCAAGCCCATCTAATTCGATCATCGTTTGGAATCATACCCGGGTGTTACACTGAAGCACTCTAATCCAATCCGATACCCATCAAAAGAGTCCATCAAGAGATCAAAGAACAAGTCTCAATTTCCTCTTTCTCTATAATCATCATTCTCCCGTCCGCGACAGTGTCTCGAGTGTGTGATGAGTGATGATCTCTGGCGGCGCGGCTCTTGTTTACAAACACCGTAGAAGACGCCGCAGGCGGGCAACCTTGGGCACCACGTGTTCGAATCGTTCCACGGTGCTGAGGTTTCTCAAGGGATCTCCACTGTTAAAGTTTTTTGGAGGTTTTAAATTAATCACACAGGTAAGATATTCTTAAGAAGATGGTGGCGACTCCTACTTTTTTGTATTTCGGAGAGCATCGAATCAAGCTCACGTCGAGTTCTGCTGCATTGTTTGAACAATTTTCACCTTGCAGAATGAAAATCTCTGGAAAGAAGAGCAAACGAATCCCGTGCGGCAAGAGGTATCGCAATCAGAAACAGCAAAAGGAGAGACAGAGGAAGATGAAGAGAGACGCGCGCAAGAATCCAATCAAACCGCGGAACCCGGACAAGGATTTGCGAGTACCGAACAAGGCCCCCTTCAAGGAACGCGTACTTCAAGAAGCCATCCAAGTCAAAAGTGAGATGTGTCAACAAAAAAAACTTCAGCGCCTGGAGTCACGGGCACAGCGAATGCAAGAAAAGTTCGCAGAGGGTGCCGGTCTCTCAACGGACGCATCAGACTCCACCAGGTCTCAGGAGATTGCGGAGAAGGCTGACAACAGTGCCCACAGTTACGTGCAAGAAGTCAACAAGGTGATTGACAAGTCTGATGTCGTCGTGGAGGTTCTTGACGCGAGAGATCCTCTCGGTACTCGTTGCCGAGAAATGGAAACTTCAGTGGTCAATTCTGGCAAGCGGTTGGTGCTTTTGCTGAACAAGTGTGATCTGATACCGGTCGACAATTTGAAAGCATGGTTACGTTATCTACGATTGGAACTGCCGACCTTGCCGTTCAAAGCATCGACACAATCTCAAAAGAACAGACTGTCTCAAAACCGTGGCGTCAATATACAGCAACTCTATGAAGACGAGGTTATTTCGAACAAGCGCTGCCTTGGTGCGCAGCACCTTCTGAAGATTCTTGGAAACTACTGTCGAAATCGAGACATCAAGACAAGTATAAAGGTCGGAATCGTAGGCTATCCTAATGTGGGAAAGAGCAGCGTGATCAACAGCCTGAAGAGGAGCAAAGCTTGCGTCACAGGTGCTGTTCCAGGCCTGACGCGTCTGGCTCAAGAGGTGACCATTGATAAGTACATCCAGCTCGTCGACTCTCCTGGTGTCATCTACGATAAGAGGGATTCTGTTGCCGCCACCCTCAGGAACGCTCGACGCGTTGAAGCGTTGGCGGATCCTGTAAGCCCAGCCATGGAAATCATTAAAAGGGCGAACAAGGAACAGATGCTACTTCAATACAAAATCACGGATGACTACAAAGACGGCCAAGAGTTCCTCGCTCTGCTAGCGCGAGCTCGAGGATTCGTAAGCCGAGGTGGCGTCTACAATCCTGATCAGGCTGCCCGTCTTCTTATCAATGACTGGAATAGCGGAAAAATCAAGTACTACACAGTGCCCCCAGAAGAGCCGTCAGATGCGAAATGGAAAATTTCCACCGAAATCGTCACAACTTTTGCAAAAGAGTTTGAAATCGATTTCGAGTCAACTGATAAAACCCTCATGCGGAATTTGCCTCTCGTGAAGCCTTCGAGCTCTGTTCTGTTGACAGCCGCCGCCGCGACCCTTGCCGAGGAGAATACCGTCGACCGGCACGGCTCGGATGACGATGCAGAATCAGCGATGGATACTGGAACGGTGGTTGAAGCTCCTGCTAGCGAAGTAAGGATACAGCAGTCGAAGCTGAAGAAGCAAGCCAAGGACGATGACGGTTACAACGAGCCGATTCGCGATGAGTCCTACAAAAACTTGCGGCAGAATCGAGGAATGAAGGACGCATTCAAGAAAGTGAAAAAGTTGCGTAAGAGAGCCGATAAAATCTCCGAAAACCTCACTACAACTCTGAAGAAAGCCTTCAGTGGGATAGGTGACTAATAAATACGTTCCCGCCTCTATGCGTGTTCTCCTTCCCTTCTTGATTTTAACAGCATCTCGATGATTCGGTTGAAAAAGTCAGAAAAAAGCACAGAGATATTTCCTGTAGACTTTGGCTGCATTGCCATGATCAGTGATTCCGCTCATGAATCAGGAACAGTATCAAGCATTCAAGAAGGAAACTCGTTGGACACAAACGCTGGAGATAGTATGAACCAGAAATTTTTTGGAAGAGCCCCCTGCGAACGCCCCTACTCATGACTTTATCAAGTTCTTTGCTTCTGATGGACACGATAGCCATCCGAACCACATCTTCGGAAAGCGTTTTGTCGGGCTCGGATTTTTTCCTGGAAGTAGAAATCCATTTGGAGTGGAGTCAGGACTCCAAGCAGGCCGCTGGAAGTCTCCGTTGGTTGCCAACAACCTACCAGAAAATAAAACTTTCAATAACGCTATGCTTCTTCGGCTATTTTGCGACGGCGTTCCATCCGAAAGCAACAATGGAACACCGTTGTATTCTAATGCAGTCTGATTGATTGACACGAGCTCATACGTGGGAACTCGACATGTTTATCCGCGTATCTCAGATCCCCAACATGTTGAGAGCTTAAGTCTCGCTCTTTTGGAGGTACGGTGCTTCCGTTCGAACGCGGCCCATGGTTTTCGTCCTTTCTGCTGACTATTTGTTCAAAGTTCCGTGTTACGTCCCAGACTCAATCAACGCGGTTCAATTACCGAGGAAGGCCACGTTACCTCACAACGCACAACGACGACCTTGTGCGAACATTAGACTCTGCATTTTCACTTCGTGAGAGCCGTTTCAGAGGCTTCCTGAGGAGGGCCAAAATTGGTCAATTTTTGGTGGTGAGACTCCCTATATCGAGCGCTATGACACCGTCCTGTGTCGAAACAGTTGCAGAGCTCTTCCCTCCTCTGCTAGTCGGGAGTCAAGAGATGGTGAACTTTCGCGACTCTGAAACTCCGGAACCCATGCTCCTTGAGGACGGCCCGCACAGTTGCAAGGTGAATACCGCACAAGTCACCCACTTGCCTCAGCGATGCATCGGGAATGACTCTGGAGTGCGCCAGAATCGTAGTTCCCATTGCTCCGCTGGGATAGAAGCGGAGTTGCTCGTCGAAGGCTGAAATGGGTTCTATTCGGGGCACGCCTTCCAGGATATTGCTGCACATACTCGGACCGCGCCAGAGTCACATTTTCATAGCATTGGAAATAAATACCATGCATGTCCGCTTCATCTTCGAAGGAAAACGGCGTAGCCATCACTGTAGAAATCCGTTGCTACGCTGAACACAAGCGCAAGTTGAGATAAGAAACACCGATGCCGAGGCTGGAAGAATTCGATTCGCATCTCTGTTGTGAAGAGAATGCACGTGATGAGAAATCGTGGGAATTCCGACGATGGCCAAGAAGTTCATCTTGCAGCAATTTGAATTCCAAAAAGAGTACTCATTCTCCCTCTTTTGCGGTAAAGGGAAAAAAAGTTAAAAACGATTTTGGCATAACCCTGTATTTGAACGCTGCCGAGATCAGGGAGCATAAGGTCCATGATGATCCTTGATAATTGTTATTTTATCCACAATCTGACCCTCTTTGATTGCAGACATTTGCTCGAGGGTTAGATGAGTCGCATTGTGGAGATACATGCGTGTGTAGCCGTAATCCGAGATCCGGAATGCGCTCCATTCGGCGGGATCTTTGACGAACGGATCAACCAATTCCTGACAGCCAGCAGACCCTGTAAAGGGCGGTCGTCAATGGCAGTAAATGTCGTCGAGATTTTGGTAACCCGCTCCCCATTACCGGGATTTACGTGACTCTTGCGTTCGGGATTTAAGCAACCCACTCCCTGTTCCGTACCTGTGATGATGTGTACTGGCGCTTTCGGATTTGTGTACGGTGCGTCGAGAGATCCGTTGTAAACTTTGCGGTCATAGATTGGCCAAAGTCTCTCGTAGGAATGCTCGTGGGCAGAGAATTCGAGATCAACGCCGTATTTGTAAAACAAATCTTCGAGACCTTGAAAATTCGAAGCGAGAAATTAGCCTCGACTTTCGGGGGAATGCAAGTTATGCCACGCAATGACGCTGCTGATCTTTGGTCAACGATATACTGACCGTAAGCTTGAACGATTGGGATCCCTTTTCTGACGATACTCTCTTTGAAGCGGCAGTCATCGTCATCGTCGTTCGAACAGTACATTGGTCTGTGACCCATTACGATAATCCACGGGTGTTTCGCTCTGTTCTCTGGCTTTGTCGCCTCGATGAGATCCTTCTCCAACCATTCGTACTGGTACTTGATCTGATGCCACCCGTACCAGATAAAGAAGTAGAACTCCGTCGAATAGCTGATTATGTGAGCCGGTCCGTAGTTGAAACTATGGGATGAGGGTAAGTATACATTGACGCACGCATATCTCTCATAATATTAATCTTCACCCTCAGAACAGTCAAGCCAGCCAAGCGAATCAGACTTGCTAATCGTCTATAGGGATTCTAGTTTGGAGGAAATTACGCTGAGTTGCTTGACGCTCAGCTATTTTTCCCGCAACATCAATGCTCTGTACCAATCCTTCGATGAGGTTCCACATGGAGGCAGGTGGTACCATATGGTGGTGCCCCTGCGATGCTGCCAGAACGATCGAGGTCGACCGCATCACAGATAGAAATTGAATTGCGCATTCGGTATTACAAAGGGAACTGGTTGGAGAGTAAATCCCACTCATGGAAATATCGGCTCACCCACACAAGAATCCTTCTCACCTGTAGTAATGATTATTGATCTGGCCGTTCGATTGCATCATGCTGAATCGATAATCGTAGTTGGAAAAGTTGTATGCGTTCTCATGGTTCCCTGGACATGTCTGGTAGGGTACATATGCGGCTATGGGCTCGATTTGTCGCATGAACTCGTCCCCCACGCGAGCATTGTCGGAGTTCATGTCGTAGGCGAGGTCACCGACGTGAAGAATGGCATCCAGGACTCCCTTTTGGGTGTCGTCCTGAAGGAACGGGATCGAGTGTGCATTGACGTTTCCTGCCAAATAAATTGATTATTCATCAGCGCACGATTCAGAGGATATCGAGCAGAATTGGCTGGAACTGAACTCACCGAGATCTCCGTAGACTGCGAGCGTTGGCGCGAAAGCGCTGTCATTCCGCTGAGCTTTGAACCAAAACACGGTGCTCCATCCGTCGGCGCTGCCCACATGATAGTAGTAGTTCGATCCCGGGACCAGGCCTGTCATGAAGGCTCTATGGATGTACATCTTCCTCTGTTCGGTGCCGCCATCGACGTACAGCGTGGAGTATCCATTTTCCACTCTATCGAAAACTGGGGGGCCACCGCTAGCCAAGCCGAATTTGACTTGTGGAGTCGCGGTTTTATCAACTGTCAACCAAGTCACACCCATCTGAGAAGGGTCCACACCCAGAGACAAATGAATTTGTTCTGGCTGCAGATGGATCTCAGCCGCCGCCACAGAATTCCGGAACACACATAGTGACACCAAAAAAAAGACCGGGGACATCATGTTGCCGGCGCAGTCGTCCCAATGATCGATTCAACGGCCTGCTGCAACGACGCTCCGCAGAGGCCGGAGAGATTGAGCGGATTACTGCCGAATATCAAGAGCAGCTAATCGGCCATATCATTCCGACGAGGCGATAGGAGACTTGACGAGGGGGTGTTATGTTTTAGTAAGGGGCGTTTGCAATCCGATATATCTCACATCGGAATATTCGGAAAAGCACAACAAGATGCCTCATTAGAAAGATCAGCTCAAGCCCGAAAAGCTTCCAGAGTATGATTGCGTGGACGATCATGGAAGCGTTCGTTTGGATCTCGATTTCATCGCGACTTTCACTTTGTGCCGTCGCGCGTGGTAGCTGGCTGTAGGGGCGAGTGCGATAATTACTTTACATTAAGAATGAGAACAAAGATCATCGTCTTGAATCAGTTTTTCTAATTTTTTGGGCATTGTGCGATAACAAATAACACGTTTTCGAAAACAGTTCATTTCAATTCGTTTACCTAGGGTACGCTGGATATTCAGGGTTCAACATGATGCTATCACAGGTTTCATAGAATACTCTTTAGAGCCTCTGTTTCTACGTTGTAAGCGATCACTGAAATTTCGATAAGCCTTTCAGCATTCGGTCCCAATCTTCGAAGCAACTCCTTCCAGCACAGAACGAGACAGTGTGCATCCAAAGCAGCGTATTCTAGGCAATTTTGAGTTAGTGGTCGTTTCTCCCAATTCGTCATTGAAAGCTTCTTCGACTTGTTCAGCGGTTTGCCGAGCAGAATATTGCAGAGGCGGGACAGACCACGTGCCACGGGAAAGACCTTATGGGCTTGGTACATTTTTTCTGGCCTCAACTTCTCCATTGCCCGCATCACCAGCCCCATATCGTTTACGCAAGCGATGCTTAGGGGCCCCATGAAGTCTGCCAATAACTTTGAGTCATCCCTGCAAAAACACAGCAATGTCAACAATAATGTGTCATCAACCAAATTTGACGTCATCGCATCGGAGAACACTTACCTGGTGTCGAAACCCAATTTGAGCTTTGTGGGATCGGTGAAAATGGATTTTAGCAGAGCCCAATCTCCGTACGTCAAGATGTTGTGCAGTGTCAACACGTCGAACAGGAATACCTGTAAAGTAGCTGATTTATCGAATGCAGTGGAATGGAATCAGTGTGAAATAACCGATCGAGTCGAAAATCCGCAAAAGCTATATGGATCGAACCTTTTGCTCTGAGGCAACTTGAAGCAGCGCCATCCGATTTGGTCCTTTCGATTGATTTGGTTTCCATTCTGAGTCGAAACCTAATAGGTCACATGATTTCAAGTACTCCACGGCGTCCAAATAGCCTTCCAAAGAATCGACAAAGTGAACCTTCACGGGAAGAAAAAAATGATGATGATGAAAAGATTGAGCGATCTCGCTAGTTATGGTTATGAGAGACGATCGAAAACTCACAGAGCTCCACGGTATGCTCAGCTTCAAAAACTCGTCACGGTCCGGTTCCTTCAGCAGGCGCTGAATCATGGCCAGGAGATTTTCGGGACGCACTCTTCGGTCGAGCTCAATGTAAGCGTGGAAGACGATGAAGGCCTCTGCGACGAGCGCGTGTTTCGCTGTATTGGGCATGGCAGAATGCTCGGTGGTTTCGTTGAAGTTACTTGGTATCTGCGTAAAGTTTCCAAAAGCTTGGTGAGACAAACGCTTCAGCATGAGTTTCCTGGCTGGTTTTTCTGAGTCTATTCAGGAGAGTAGTTCCTCCTGCTCAAGAAAGTGAACCTCGAGCTCAGGTGTTACGAACGGTCGGTTTCTCCATCCTCATGTGACATGGAATCACGAGGAAACCCTCGCCAAAAAATGAGCTCTCCGCCCATACGAGGCGGAAGATCTTGTGAACGTGCATGACGATTTCACAAACTCCACATTCTCGCTGGTTGATGAGCAAACAACTTCCGGCCGCCTGAGATTAAGGCTGCCGCCGCACTCCTCCACCACGGTTATATCACACGAAAGTATGAGGGCATTTTCCCAAAAGCCACCGACAGTATTTAACCGTCATGATTGCGGGGACAACCTTCCACTCCCAAGTGTATTCACCGGAGTTTCTCTTGGCGCCTGCACAAGAAACTCGCCATTGCATGAACTGGCTAAACTTACTTGTTTATCGAGCAGATTGTAGCATATCTTCTGCAGTGCACGCAAGCCATCACATGGAGCGCTCAAAGAGGCCGTCAACGAGCGATCGGTGAGCTCTATCGCTCTGAACGCTTCACTGATGTCGACGACTCCACCGAGGAAAACCCCGCCGAGAACGCCCTTGATCATCTGCTGCTTTTGTTGCATGTTGTAACCTATCTGTTGAGAGTTCTCACATTAAAATTCTGTTCTCTCTGTATCTTCTGCCCGGACAAATTGTCAGTATGTCAATCAATTCTACCTTGATAATTTTCGGATCGTTCAGTAAGCCTCCCAGTGCACTCCAGTCTCTATAGGGCACGTGCTGGGGCGAATGCACGATGGCTTCGACATCGACGACAATGATTTCGTTTGAAGTCGCGAGAATGATATGTGTAACATACTTTTTGTCACGTCGGCGATTCACTTTAGCGTCCAATCCAATCATATAGTATCTGTAGAAGAGTGACAGCACTTCATTGAATCACACTCGGTTTTTTCTTCATCTCTTCAAATTGGAACAGGATTCTCACCGAAGGAGGATTTTCACAGCGTGGTCTAATGATTTCCTGTCGTCGACGATGAGTATTCTCTGCTTTACAATGTCTTCAGTGACGCACGGCTTGCTTCTGTATGTTTCCATCGCTGAAAGCTCCCAACTTTCGCTTATAGGGAATCGCCATTCATTCGTCGGGATCAAAAACTTTCCATTTAGCTACCCAGAGTGCTACCGAGAATATCCCGGGCCAACGCGGAGCAGAGAAATTATCCGCATCTTCAATCGCTTGATCATCCGGACTTCTCTCAGACTGACAGAATTCCAGCAAAGTGGGCAGACGGGGAGCTGCTACTCACTCGTTTTAAAAGTATCCAGGATCAATTTAAGAAAAACGTGGCTGCCTAAAAATGGTCTGATTTGGCCCTTTCGGATGAGTTCTTTTGGTACAGTCACACCAAACCGCTGGAACGAACGACTGCTGCACACCGCTTGCGAATGCGCCGCCGCCGCTACCTATGGTAAGCAGCCATCGCACAACAGCTGATGCCCCGGTGGACTCGCGAATCCCGATTGGGAGAGCATTGGCTTCGTTTATTTCCTGCAATGTTTCGACGATAAGCTCCACGAAACGAATAGGGGGTCCCCCTGACCCCGTGGAACGATTTGGAGCTCTCACGAAAAGCGGGTGAGTTTGGAAGAAAACGGTGATTGTGATCTTTGCTTTGGTCTCACTTTCGAGGGGCGGCTACCGCCAGACTTTTACTGAGGAAAGCATACACACAGACTGAGGTTCGACATCACCTTTTTGAGGGTACTCCACCTAAGATTAATCGAGCGCAAGAGAGTGTTTATAATGGCTCAGTTATTACTCAAAATCGATCAACACGACCAATCAATCAATCTCATGTGAATCCATTCAATTTTCGACGCTGACTGCCTTGTCAATCCAACAGTGCCTTCACACTATCCATCATTCTAGCGTCAAATTCGTTAAATGGAAAATTCCGGACAGTCATCATCGCAAACTCCAACATCGTTTTCTCGCGACCCAGCCTTGATGGAGTTTTGCCGGGTTGTTCAAGTTGCGACGGTGGCGTTTTTCCAGGGCTCATTGCGTTCACAGCTTCTATTGGACTTTCCTCCCCCCCCAACTTTCCTGTGGCAGAGCCTTTGGGACCCCCGCCAGGCTTCCTCCAAAATATCGGAGTTTCTGAAAATTCTTGGAAAGCGCCGCCTGACCTTTGGAGAAGGAAATCCGTGCCGTCAGAGCTCAGTTCAAAATTTGACACCGACTGTTATATCAGACCGAATCAGTGAATTTCAGTTCCATCTATCAGGGGTTTCTCGACCGTTGTCGGAAATTCTCGAATGGTTGAGACGCCATGAAGCGCCAGCTAGTGCTTTCACGGATCCGGGTCCGCGGATCCGCAGAAACACTTGGATCCGAACCAAGGGCGTATCCAGGGGGGCCGAGGGGGCCAATGCCCCCCCCCCCAAAAAAAAAATCAGTTTCATACTGTTTCGGAAGGGTTTCCAAGGTAGAAAGGGTAGACCCGGTGAACTTTCATGAGTGTTCGCCTTTTTTTTCGAGTTTGGCCCCCCCCAAAAAAAAAATCCTGGATACGCCCCTGATCCGAACAGATGCACGGGAGCCGCGAGCATAGGTGAGGGCGAACGTGTACATGGTCGAGAGACATCGCGAGTCATGTCAGAACTTTCTTCCATTGCGTCTTCTTGGGTTTTTCTTGCGGATCCCCTGCGGATCCTGCCCCGGATCCGCGGATCCGATCGAAAGCGGATCTCTGGAAGCCCTAACGTCAGCTCAAGTTATGACTCCGCTACATTGGAAGGAAGCGAAGTTTGAAGGGACAATATTTTCATGATTTGTATTTGTTTGGCATCCATAACGAGCTTCATTTACAGGGATCTTTATCCTCCTCTTTGACCGAGAATTGGCGTCCGAAGTGTTGTCTCCTATATTCCGCAGATTCCTTCACGATCTGGGGCTCGTTAGTGGGCAACTCTAACGGTTCCCTGGGGAGCGGAAAGCGAAAATTGAGAAATTCGCGACGTGAAGAGCTCGAATCTTTGGATTTACAAATATTTCCTTAACCCACATTTCATTCAAAAGGGGACGATCTTCTTTTTCAGAGATGCGTTCCTCTGTTTTCAAGATCACTGGGGCTGGTCTGAAAGCTGAATGCGAGAGTTATTTATCATGATGATATGATTTCACGGAATCCAGTATCACTCGGGTGTCGTCTGATTCCAGACAACAGTCCATACCTGAGTCTCGTCGTCGTCGCTGTGGGCCCATGGGCGAGTTCATTTCTACAGTTTTGCTTCTTGAATTTCGAGAATCGTGGAATCCACTGCTCTGCCCAGACTTTGGAAAAAAATACTCATCTCAGATACAGATCAACCCGTTCAGGACAAAGTGGGGCGAAGCTGCGTGAGTCGAGCACGGGCGCTTAGTTTCCTATCAACCTACCAATGGACTGGAGGCAATACTAGGCGGTGCGGAGACCTGGACGTTGCAAAGCGGATTCGGAACTAGAGTGAGAGTTGCAGGTGGGTGGAAAGTAGTTGCCGACATCATTCCAGAGCCCGGTGTCGACGACGCCCATTCAATGTCCGGAACGGACGTACACAATGAACTCAGACTAAACATTGAAACGACGACTTTAGGGTTAAGGATATCACACTTCAAATCGGCAGCATTCTGATTTCGCCTTGAAATTACCTGTATCGGCTGTTGCCGGCGTTCCTTATGTAAACAAAGTCAACTTCAGCGCCCGGTGCGTCTTCAGAGTCCGATGGCGGCGGCGGCGGCAATAGTCGATGTGATACCGCAGCTGTTGCCGCCAGCTGCTGAGCGCAGGGCGTCAAACAGGCATCGGAGCTGGTGGAGTCTGTTGAATGGGGCGATTCAGCGGCATCCGACAGAATCGGAGATAGACTCGTCGCTACTGAGCCCATTTCTTTCATCAGCCCTGAATTCCCATCTTCGAAGGTTTCCTCATTCAGTGTTTCTAGCGCTCCAATTATCATGTTCTCCTCCATGGTAACCTGCTTCTCCAGCGATGTTGTATTCGGCTTCATAGCCGATATCTGGGACTTTCGACTCTTGGACGCTTCGGGTAGTTTGCAAGAATCCTCTGCTCTCGTCTGGGGTTTTGAGTCGTCATGTTGGAGAGACTGGACATCCTCCGTTTTCATCAAGTCCAAGGCAGTCATGGTTTCCACGTGTCGCATCTGGATAATTTGCATCTTGAAGATTTCCCAATCTCCGAACGTCATACCCAGTACCGATTTGAGCTCCCCGAGCTCGCAACCGAAAAGAACTAGTCCGTTTATGTTATTGTCCAGAATAGCTTTTTGATATTGAGGCAACCGTTCCTTGCTGATTCCTTCGAGTTTTGCCAATAAACCAACAACACCGTCCGTCGTGTGAGCGGTTAATCGCTCTGATGGCATCTGGAACAGATTTTCAGACGCCTTAGAAGCGGGTCCATCGGGACGCTATGGAGCGAGACGGTTGAAAATGAGGCTCACCGTAAAACGTTTCAATATCGAGTAGTTGAAACCGGGGTTCAACAATGATGAATACTGAGTCTCTGCCGCGATATCTGAAATGCAGAGTCCCTCGATAATGATCGGGGCGGCTTACTTCAATCACAAATTGTATGCTCGTTGTAACGCACTGTTGTAAGTTGCTGGTGGCAAGTTGAACGTCACGGCTGACTGTTGAAGCGAGTGTCCCAGCTGCTGCGCTGCAAAGAATCTCGGATCTTGATGTGGTGCGAAAGGTTTCGGCGTCCGAGTGGAACCGATCCTTTGCACGGATTGAGGGCGCTCAACTTGTGACTGATAAGAATCTTGGAGCACCCTTCGGATGTATGGATCCAAGTTGATTGCAAACGGGATGAACATGCGCAGATTTCCTATTTGCAGAGCTTGTGAGTTCAGAGACAGGCAGAGCTCGAGTTTCTTCACGTCGTGATCCATGGTTTGAAGTTGTTCAAGCTCCTTCGAAACCGGCATCAAGTTTCGAATTTTCTCAAAGAGATTGCGGAGCGGTGTTGAATCATCGATATCCGCCTCATGAGTCTCGTAATAATGTATCAGCCACGAAGTCTGGCAGGGCCATTGCTCTGTGAGATTCACCCAAAGGGCGAGATGGTACCTGGAGCGAATAGTTTCCCATGAGCTGTGTCGCCGAAAAATGAGTCGGTATTTTGCCTACCGTATTTCCTCTAAAAATAGGGCATGCTCTAATAACCGGGCACCCTCCAATGAGCGGGCACCCGGAGGGGGTTAGAAAAATAAGCGGGCATTCTCCATCAACCGGGCACCCCCCCCCCCCCAATGAGCGGGCACCCAGAGGGGGTTTGAAAAATAACCGGGCATGCTCCATCAACCGGGCAGCCGCTCCAATGAGCGGGCACCCAGAGGGGGTCTGAAAAATAACCGGGCATGCTCCATCAACCGGGCACCCGCTCCAATGAGCGGGCACCCAGAGGGGGTCTGAAAAATAACCGGGCATGCTCCATCAACCGGGCATCCGCTCCAATGAGCGGGCACCCAGAGGGGGTTTGAAAAATAACCGGGCATGCCCTATTTTTAGAGGAAATACGGTAATCTAAACGACAACGACCCCAAATCACTGCTCACCAATTAAAGTCAATGTTGAAAGCCCTCATGAGGCGACCGCTCACGTAGAGAATATTCATCAATCGACGCATCGATCTCGGATTTATATCGCTAAAGTAATCATCATTGAGCAGCACCTTCGTGAGGTCGACACCTCCGCTCACCGCGGACCTCTGATGTATGTTACCGATGCTGCTGGCTATACTCTCACTGGAGCGTAGTTTTTGGTTGCCTTTCGAAGATGTTCTTTTAGTCTTCACTTCGAGTGCACTGCAATTGCTGACCCGACGAGATGTCATTCCCTCTTTCTCGGCCCATTCTTCTCTGTCCTTTACGTTTCTGGCGGATTGAGCGATGCGGGCTGCGGCTTTGACTTTGCGCAAACCCGAATTTTGGAGGAAAAATGGTAGGTGCACGATATTCTGGAGGTAATCGAAACCTCTAAGCGACGGACTTTGCAACGATCGACTGACGTTTGATTCAATTGCTTTGATGACTATATGAGGATCCACAGCCAAGATTATCACGAACGGCATCCCTGGGTCCGATAGCATCACGTTGACGGCGTCCAATACACTCAGAACCTTGCTCTGCTCACAGGAATCCAGACCATCAACAATTATAACGAGCCGCGTCTGTTTCCTCATAAAAGAGTCCATACAATGAATCATATCACAGAGCACGCGAACTTCTGATTTTAGCCTCTCAGAGTGTCCACCCTGCGCCGTCGAGTCAATGCGAGCAATGGATCGATGAATGTTTCTCTCGTACGACAAGACCAGAGAGGAGATCATCTTGACCCAGGTGTTCAAATTCGCGATGAAAACCACACTGACTATGGCAGCAAGTGAAACGATGAGACCGATGAAGACTTCCGTTTCCTGTTCCCGCTGCAGTCGAATCTTGGACGACATGAGCAGTTCGAACGTGATCATCATACAGAAGATTGTCATTACACAAACGCTCCAGTAAGGCACACAACACATGCGTCGAAACAACCAGGACGGCGATGAAGTAGGCTTCGGGCGCAATGCGCGGTAGAGTCTCGTCGTAAAGTAGCTGAAGATGTGATACAAAAAATTGTCATTATTCTTATGATGATACATGCTACTCGCGATTGAAGCCTCCGCGTTTCAACTCACCCGAATTCGTCTTCAAGAGCTTGATACATGGACACCAGTAAACACGCGATGCTGCTTCCTCCATCACCAGAGCTGCTGACTTTCGTCTTGTTGCTAAAGATGAATCTCACAGGTATTGAGCCGTCCTTGGATTTGTAACTGCTCGGGTGGCAGAACAGAACCTGGAGTAGGCATCTGAGGTCCAAGAGGAGTTCATCGATTCTCGAACCAAAGTCAAAAGCCCAATTCCAATCGTAATAACGGCTCCCGTATCTTATTAGATAGAAACCACTGTACGATAACACCACCGAACAAACAGCCACAGCCGACGCAACGAGCCACATTTGGGTCGCCAAGCCTGAAAATCATTCCAAAATTTCAATTTCCTAGAAAAACAACCATGGTGCAAGTATGACCTCAAGTTTTCGATTCCGAGTTATTACCGATGGCGTAGCCGAATATCACTGAATAGCAGCACACGGTGATGAAGAGAACCCAGGTGTACTTGAAGCCGGGCTCGAGCCATTGGAATTCATAAGAACGCAGCTCGTTCTCGAGTTTATTAAGTAGGAAACTTTTTCCCGAACCCCAACGAGCGTACAAGCCAACCGTAATAGGAACAGTGAGGGAAGGTTCGCTCAAAATGTCCGCCAAGGAACTGCTGTACAAATCGTATCTGGAAGAAGAAAAAAAAACACCTCAGACTTGGTGATCCGCCCGTGATCAAAATGCATTCCCGACCCATAATTGTCAGCCAGCTTGTGAAAATCGATACATACCCAAGCATGTTTTCATTCTCTTCTTGCGTATTGAGTTTACGCGCGCCGAAAATCTGCTGGAGGATGCTTTTCTGCTGGGCGGCGTCAATGTTGTACGGCGTTTCGCCGGACTTGTTTGGACGATACAGCAAATACCCATTTTTTGGATTTCGCAGCAATACTTCGCAAATGGCTTTTGATCGAGCGCGCATCGCTATATGAAGGGCTGTGTCTCCTCTTTTGTCGTAGGCACTGACTTTTGCCGGATTTTTACGATCGATGAGCATCGTGACCTGTTGGGAGAAACAGAGTATTCACAAAGCATTCTTTTTCCAAAAAAAAATCAAGTTGAATTCTAATTCCCAGGGAAATGAAAGACAAACCAGCTCTAGATTCCGATTCCTCGTGGCTCGCATGAGTGGAGTGTCACCATCTTTGGTCGCAAGTTCCAAGCTTGGATTCTGATTCAAAAGACTCTTAACGACGTCTGCATGCCCTTTCTCGACAGCCCAATACAACGCGGTTTTCTTGTCAGAGCCTTGGATGTCTACGTCGGCGTGCCGTTTGAGAAGTACGTCAACGACTGACAAATTGCCAACTTTGGCAGCATGAATCAAGTTCGTGTCGCCACCTTTGTCCAGCATATTCACATAGGCACCAGCAGTGATGAGCCGCGTAGCAATCTCCGTGAAACCCTCCTTGCAACATATCGCAAGGGCTGTATACCCATCAACATCCAGAGCATTGATGTTCGGCTTGTGCTCAAGCAGTAGACTGACGATATCTATATAGTTGCCTTTCGTTGCCACAATCAAGGCCGTCCAAGAAAACATTCCTGCAGTGTCCACGTTTGCCCCGGCTTCGAGTAGTTTCTCAACGATTTGCGAATATCCTCTCCGAGCCGCCCAAATCAAAGGTGATGATCCAAACTTATCTCCCGCATTGACTTTAGCGTTGTGCCGCAGTAACAAGTCGACGATCTCTGCATGACCTCTTCCAGAAGCCCAAATCAAAGGAGACATGTGATAAACATCGTGTACGTTGGTAAATGCCCCGCTGTCCAGCAGAAATCGAGCAATTTTCACGTTTCCCCTATAGCAGGCCCACATAAGGGGTGTCCAACCGGTCTGCAATGAGAAATTTCCCAAAAGTGACCTTGCCACCAATTAGTGAGTATGATCTTATGGAAAATGGTTTCCAGGAAGAAGATAGCATCTTACCCCATCTCGACACTCGATGGACGCTCCTTGTCCGACCAGAAGAACGACGACATCGAAGAAGCTTTCTTTGGCCGCATTGTGGAGTGCAGTCCAACCGTCGCAATCGTCGGCGTTCGGATCCCAACCATGACGAAGAAAATCTTCGCACAGTGACGCTTGGCCCGCTTGTGCGGCGAGCAAGAGCAGAGTCTGACCATTCTGTGAATTTTTTGAAATCGTTAACTTTGCTCGTCCAATCTAGATGAATGTCAACATTCTGAGAACAACACTAATAACCACCTCGTCTCTCTCCTCGCAGACCAACGATCGGTTCTTGAGGCTCTCTCGAACAGAAGAAACTTCTCCACTTTTTATCCATGCCGCGGCTGCTTCGAACATGGCCGACGGGCCACTTTGAGGCTGGAAAAAAAATCTACTTTTCAAAAACCCGCGCAATTGCTATTCTTGCTTTGAGAAAATTGTAAGTCACTCGCTATAAGATCACGGCAATAAAATCGAATGTGAAGCATACCTGTGCAGTGGAGTCAAAGTTAACTTGTTTTCTCTCCCGACGGAGAGACATTCTGAGCTCTTTAGGATTCAACATGGTTAGATGTTAGGTCAGTAGAACCCATTCACAATCTGACTGTTAGGCGTACCGGAGCTGTTGAGGAGAGGAAACATCGTTTAAAATCATCCGGCTCTACTAGCATCAACACAATGTTCGCGATCATTCAACTGTGGCGAGTGTTTCAAGTGGCTGGTGGTATCATGGGCATGCATCGCACTCATAGAAACTCTCTCTCAATATATGGTTTTGAAACGCTGATTTCGTTTATGAATTCACTCGATCACCAACTATTAGGTCGCTCGGGGACCGTAGTTTTGGATAACTACACTTCCAATGGAATGAGCTCGAGACGTCCACTCAAAACAAACTGATTCTCGCAACTCGGCTCGATCAGTGTGCCGGCGCTCCGAACGACGGAATCCCTGATTCGTTTACAGCAAAACGCGTCCAAAGTTTCCAAAATCAAAGTTTCCGCGCACAGATGTCCGACCGCCTAAAACGCAAGCCCTAGAGGACAGCTACGCGACGAGCAAACTTTCAGAGCTGGTGGGCCTGCGAGCTATGTGTCGACAGCGGAGTGTGGAGCTAGCCTTCATTCTTTGGGTGTTGGTTTTGGGATTCATCATGCGGCGAAAGTGTTGCACTCCCACCAGTTCGTAATCACCCCGCTCTGAAAGAGTTCCCACCATGAGGCACATCATGAATCCGTCAAAGTTGGTAGATAATCTTCGAGAAGGATCCCCTTCCTCGCGAGTTTCATTGGTATACCGCCGGTGTGCGAACTTATCGGAATTCCGAACCGCTCTCGGAACTCTCGCGAAGCCTCTGTTTAGCCGTGTAGGGTGAATGGACCAGTTATGGGCCCCCTGACCAGTTATGGACCCCCCAAAAACTGACCGGGTTGTCATATCCACCAATTTCTCGGAGTGGGTGTAACATAACTGTAGGCGCTCTAGAACCCATGAGTAGCTATAAGGAGGGGCAGTGGCGTAACTAGGCGGGGGGCGGGGGGGCGGTCCGCCCCGGGCGGCACTCTCGAGGGGGCGGCATTTTGCTGATTTATGCCCTATAGCGGGTCGTTTTTTTGGTTGTCGCTCCGCGTCGGAGGCGCTTCCAGGGGGCGGCATTTTCCGGATTTTCCGAATTTTCACAGGTCCGCCCCGGGCGGCACTCAGGCACGCTACGCCACTGAGGAGGGGCGATCAGGCGATCGCCCCCCCCCCCCGTAATTTTTTCGTCCCATGTTAATTCCCTATACCGCGGTGTCCGGAGAATCCAATCGCCCTCCCCCTCCCATAACATAGAGCCTAGTTTCTCGTCCTGGGTGTCAGAACTCGGAGAGCCCGGTGATTAACATTGCGACACGATTCAAAAAGTGCGCCATAGCTCTTCCCTTTCCAGATTTACCTTGCTCATTCTCCGCCGCTCGGTTTGTAAACATATCCACGCGTGCCGGCCGTTCTCGGTTCGCAGATGCGATTCCCAGACGAAAGTCATGGGAAGCAATCACAATGAAGGAATGCCGACGAAGGAAGGTTTGGATGGCAAACAGGAGCTTGTGGAAGAATTCCTCAGAACAAGGGTTCGTATAAACTTTCGCGTATCTCGTGGAAACCATCCCCAGGTAGACAGTTTAGAAGTTCCATGCGCTCTTTCTCCCGGAGCTCCGTGGATCAGCAGCGATAGATTGATCCGTCGTCTATCGTCGATCAATTGATGCATTGTCCATGCGTCCGGATCCCCTGAACAGAGAACGTGTATGTTGTTGACAGCTCAATGGGAGAATGTCCAGACGTGTTATCGTAGTTTCGGATATGATATGCTCAGCATCCAGAATCCCATCCCCAAAGAAAACGGACACGCGTGGGCGATCAGACACTGTTGGTCGGCGAAACTGCGGCACGGCTGATATTGGCTGGTGCGTGAATCTTCATGCGAATAGAAGATGCACGAACACCGCCGTCAATTCGAAATACCTATTCGCGCACTCTTTCCGAGCCCCCGATTCGATGATGAGTATTCAAATGACACAACTTTCTTCTCCAGGGTCTCGTGAACCACCACATCGCATCGTTCGACTACTTTGTCGAAACTGAGATGAGAGAGATTCTTGAAGCGAATGCGATCGTCTACTCGGAAGCAGACCCGAATTGGTATATGGAATACACGGATATCCGTGTTGGAACTCCAAGCGTTGTGGAAGGACCCGGGATGGTCACCGCGACAACACCTTACCAGTGCCGTTTACGTGATATGACCTACTATGCGCCAATTTATGTCGACTTGGCATATAAAAGAGGGAACGAGCTCGTCATCCGAAACGAGTTGGAAATCGGACGCATACCAATCATGTTAAAGTCTAAACGTTGTGTGTTATTCAACAAAACACCCTGGGAATTAACAAAGCTCCGTGAATGTCCCAATGATCATGGTGGCTACTTCATTGTGAAAGGCGTCGAGCGTGTAGTGCTCATATCCGAACAATTGGCGAACAATCGAATCCTCATCGACGAAGACAGCAAAGGAGTCATCTCCTGCCAGGTCACTTCTTCAACGCATGAGCGAAAATCGCGAACAAACGTCATCGAGAAGAACGGCAGATTTTACTTGAAACACAACAGCTTCGTGGACGACATTCCAGTCGTTGCCATGTTTCGTGCCATGGGCATCGAGACAGACCTACGAATCCTCCAGATGATTGGAACCGAGGAAAATATACAGATAGCTTTTGCCGGCTCCATTGTTGAATGTCAGAAGCTTCGTGTTTTCACCCAAGAGCAAGCCCTACGGTTTCTGGCCGCCAAAATGAAATTGCGCGCCTTCGGTCCTCAGAAAGCCGAGGACCCGCTGGATAAAGCCTGGGAAGCCGTGCTGTCATCGGTTATCAACCACATTCCCGTTCAGGCTCCAGACTACAACATGACAGTGAGAGCCTACTATCTGGCGCTGATGGTGCGCCGAATCATACAGGCAAAATACGACAGAACCTTCATTGATGATCGTGACTACTATGGAAACAAACGAGTTGAACTTCCGGGATCGATGATCTCACTCCTATTTGAAGATCTCTTGAAACGAGTAAATTCAGAGCTAAAAACAATCGCCGACAAGCAAATTCCAATGATGAGAGTTACCCAGTTCGATATTGTCAAATTCATCAAGCCATCAACGATAACCAGTGGACTGATAAACGCTATATCAACCGGAAACTGGATCATTCGGCGTTTCAACATGCACACGATCGGAGTAACCCAAGTTCTCTCCCGATTAAATTACATATCCTGTCTTGGTAAGTTGATAAGCCAACAATTTTCTTTGCAAAATTATCCAAGTTCATATGGTTACGACAACTCGTACTTTCCAGGGATGATGACTCGCGTCAATTCTCATTTCGAGAAATCTCGCAAAGTATCCGGACCTCGATCCCTCCAACCTTCACAGTTTGGAATGCTTTGCCCCTCCGACACACCAGAAGGAGAAGCTTGTGGTCTCGTCAAAAATATGGCTCTCTTGGCTCATATCACCATAAATTCTTCCGCTGATCTCACGGATTTCCTCATTGCCCTCGGTGTTCAAGACATACGATTGCTGTGTGGAGCCGAGTTCTGTTTCGAAAACGTATATTACGTTTTCCACAACGGCGTCATCAAGGGCGTTGTTGAAGATCACAGAAGACTCATCGAAGAGATTCGTCAATTCCGACGAAAAGGCTACTTGTCGCCATATTTGTCAGTTTATCCAAATCATCTGCATCGTTGTGTCTATATCGTTACGGACGGCGGTCGTTTTTGTCGACCGTTCATCATAGTTGAGAACAAGCAGCCCAGAGTGACGTCTAAGCATCTTGAGAATTTGAAAGCGCGCGTGTTGAACTTTCAAGACTTTCTTGATATTGGCCTGGTTGAATTCCTCGACGTCAACGAGGAGAACGACGCCCTGATTGCAATATACGAGAAAGATATCACAGAGCGCACCACCCATCTCGAAATTGCTCCATTCTCAATACTGTCAGCCTGCGCCGGCATCATTCCTTTCCCGCATCACAACCAGAGTCCGCGGAACACTTATCAATGCGCCATGGGTATGATTCTTCTCGATTCTTCTGGTGATATGATTTGGGTTCTCATCATGCGAGCTCAATCAATCTTGAGAACCTGCTACATCCTTTTGCAGGCAAACAAGCCATGGGCGTCATTGGCTACAACCAGCAACAGCGAATAGATACACTCCAGTACAACATGATCTATCCGCAGCGGCCTCTTGCAACAACCAAAGCCATAAAACTGATAAATTTCGACAAAATGCCAGCCGGCCAAAACGTTTCGTTAGCCGTCATGAGCTACTCGGGATACGATATTGAAGACGCCATAGTCATGAACAAGAGCTCAATGGAAAGGGGTTTCGGTAAGTTTTCCACGTGTACGGACTAAATCTTCGTACGTCAATACGTCACAAGATACGCCCCGGCAATGGGAACTCATTCCGATCAATCCATCCAGGTGAATGTCGCGTGGTCACATCACAAAAGTGCCAGCTCAGACGTTATCCGAACATGGCCTGCGACAAGATTTTGGGTCCTCTTGTAGATAGTGCGACGAGGAAACCCATTTTTGATCACGAATGCCTCGATTACGATGGAATCGTCATGCCCGGTGAAACAGTGGTGAAAGGCCAAGTCCTCATAAACAGACATATACCCGCCGGGACGGCCAGCTTAGATCCAGCTCAGCCGATCGAATTCAAGGAGATGCCACTTAGGTTGGTATTCTTGATTATCCAGTGAACTGGGCAGTCTAGAAAATTATATACCAATGAAATACATGAATCTTCCAGGTATCAGGGTACAGTTCCCGCACAAATCGATCGCGTCATGATGACTCTGAATGCTGATGGAGAAACACTTTTCAAAGTAGTGATCAGTCAAACTCGAAAACCAGAGATAGGCGACAAATTCAGCTCTCGTCATGGTCAAAAAGGGGTTGTTGGACTGATCGTAGGCCAGGAAGACATGCCTTTCGATGACCAGGGAATCGTACCAGACATCATCATGAATCCTCACGGTTTTCCATCGCGAATGACTGTGGGTAAAATGATTGAGATTCTGGGCGGGAAAGCGGCGGCCCTTTCAGGGGTCCTTCAGGACGCAACTGCTTTCGAAAACAAATCTGAAGGAGATCATGTCACGTGTCAGGAAATGGGGGAAATCCTCAGAAAGCATGGCTTCCACTATCAGGGTAAAGATATCCTCACTAGCGGTGTCAACGGTCAACCGCTCCAAGCGTACATCTATAGGTGAGTTCTCTGCCGTGACTCAAAGAGGAGCTCTTCGATAGGGTGAATTTCAGGCTGAATCCAGATAATTGAGCGTCTGACATCATTCAACAGAGGCACCTGTTACTATCAACGGCTGAAACACATGGTTCAGGACAAGATGCACGCACGAGCTCGTGGACCTCGAGCAGTATTGACGCGGCAGCCCACGGAAGGTAGATCAAGAGATGGAGGACTCAGGCTAGGAGAGATGGAACGAGACTGCCTAATCGGTCATGGAGCCGCTATGCTGTTGCGCGAAAGGCTAATGTTCAGCTCAGACGCAACCGAAGTAGACATCTGTAACGTTTGTGGACTCATAGGATTTTTGAAGTGAGTACCCTTCGGGCGGCGCTCAGTGGATTTCGGCAGACTGTTTAGGAGCCTCGCCATAAAATACATCTCGTTTTCAGGTGGTGCCAGCGATGTAAATCCTCGCAAGCAATGTGTACCGTGAAGATGCCCTACGCTTTCAAACTTCTCTGTCAAGAACTTTGTGCGATGAATGTTGCCCCGAGACTGAAATTAGAGAGCGTTCTCAGTGACGAACAACAAGGAGCTCGCGCTCCCCTCGTCCACGCACAAAAGTGTCTGTGATGTTGGAAGATGTTTATTTTTGATGTGTTGTCTCGTTAACTTAATAGATCATCCTCTAAAGCTAACACTTGTGTTGATTGTGACTTTATCGCTGCGAACTAATTATTAGAAATCATCATCCAAATACTGAAGAAGGTCTGCGAGACTCGCTCTAAACGGCAAGAATCTCTGCCGACATCGAGAAATATCATCACTCAAGCGTACAGCTCGCCATGCTCCTGTAATTATGACGTATGCGGCGAGTCAAAGTCCACACAGCTCAAAGAAACCGCCGTCGCGAGTCTTCAAAGAAGAGAACGTCACAGCCCATTGATGAATCCGGGTACGAAATAAACTCGCCCCACCATAGATCTTACCTCCAAAAAAGCTACCGTCAGTCTCCGAGCAGCTCGAGTCGGAGCCTGCTTAATGTGAAGTGTATCCAGTGTGGAATGGGTAAAAGTTCACAACTGGTAATCACAACATCTCTTCCGAAGTTTTCCTCTTCGAAACAAGCGAGCAGAACCGAACAAGTGAGCCAACAGCTGATTGAACGCTGAGGGAGAGCACACCACAGGGACACGAAGGGAGGGAAGTGAGCAGTGGAATGTCAAAGAGCAGTCGAATCTTGCGCTGTCTCATCATCAGTCGATGACTCGTATGCCGGAGCGGAGGGTAGTGTCAGAAACTTCTCTGAATTCAACTCTGAAATTCTCCAAAAAAAAACCAACTGCAGCAGCGATCCAAGAAAAAAAATTGCTCTGGCCCAATTCACGCAGCTCTCAAGGCAGATCGCAGCGAGCCGCGAATCGGATGAATGAACCTCGCAGACAGTCTCGAATGAGAAGTTTCGACTCAGCATGAGACGCTGCGTATCCAAAAACTGCATATTGCCATCGATCAATACTTATTACTCCGAACTCGGGGCGCTTCTAGTCTTTCGATGACGCCGCCGGCCAAGTACAGAATGTGCGGAAAACTCAGGGAAACTTTTGGTATCGTTGTCCTGGAGAATGTTGTTTCAGGTATCGGTCGTCGTCGTGTTAGTGGCAATCCCACCATAGCAATGCGTACCCTCTGCCGTCAGCTCTGCTGTAAAACATGATTGTCGAAAAATTGTGGTAATTTGCGCTAATAAGCTCAAAGTGCGGCGCCAATAGTAGAGCAAACGTAGAGCAAAGAATGACGGAGCTAGCGAGTGACCGAAGGAGATGGCTCGACGGAAGGAGCTCGGATCACATTCGAGGAACAGACGCACTGGTTCCGCAAGAGACAGACTCGATTTTGAGGAGGTTTGGATCCTTGTCGAGATTGGGCATGGATTTCCGAAGCCGGAGTTCCTAGAATTTGGCGTGAACCACTAGGACTCTTGCCTTCAAGGAATCGTTATGAAGAGCGAGCTGATAGGCAGCAAACTGGCCGATTTGGATGGAGCAATGCCACTGAAGCTAGCACTCTGCCTGCCCCGGAACGCAAAAGACCGCTTCGTTTGCGCACGAGAGTTCGGCAATCACGCGCGAGCCTATTGATGAAATCTAGCTTGAGAATTATTCGGAATGACTTTTAACACTTTCCGGCAGAAATTCTTCCTCCAGGTTGGGGAAGCGCGATACTTCGGGTAGATTGTAACGTCTTCTTCAATGTTTCCCAATAAGACGTGGAGGGAACAATACAGAAAACCCAGTGCCTCCTGCGTTAACCCTCAACTCCACCAACCTTCGGAAGAGAGCATTTCCCAAAATGTTCATGTTTCGCTGAATACGGTCTTGCTATGTAAATCATCAAAGTGAATGGTTAGCCATCATTCATGAGAGTTCGCCGTGAGGGTTGCAATCGTTGAAGGGCTCGAGTCCTATAGATTGTATCTATCGGAAACTTCGAAAACTCTGCCATAACTGACTCAACACGGAGAAACGGATAGGATACTGTCTTGGTATGTCATCGATCCCAAGCGATCGGGTTGAATTTCGCCGGACTGAGCTCCGACCGGATTAGAGTTCCGTCAGTCTTCGGCAGCGCAACGATGGTTTTCAATTCGATGGGCAGGACATTACATACGTAAAATCGTTCACGTACCTAGGAATGACGACAGCAGGGTCGTTCTTCAGGAAACACGTGGCGGAGCGCGTTAGGAAAACGACGATGGCGATAGCAACCATAGCCAACCCAAGGCAGGTATCCATCAGCACGGCGACGAAGCTATTCTCCCTCAAATTGGCCCCAGTAGCGACCTACGGACTGGAATTGGTACGGGAGAAGCTGACAGTAGAGGACCTCTGACTCCTCGATACCGCGAAAACAAGTTTTCTGAAGAGGGTACTAGGCGTGCACGCATCCTCGAAGAATAGGCTGGTATACCTCCTGACAAAGGCACCGACCCTTGTCGAGGAGGCACGAGGAACGCTGAGGCTCAGTGAAACCCCGGCGCTCACCACACTCCAGAGAGATCACGAATAGAAGAAAGCCGAGGTGGACGCGGGATTCCTCAGCACACCGGCAATGCACAGAGACACAAGGGGGGCCGCAAAGATGAGAAACCGTCATTTGATCACTAGAGTTTCCATACACGGCTTTCATTACACAGTTTGTAGTTATTCGTATTACCACGAAGCGAATGAGAGTTGTGAATGTAAACTATGTTTCCTACCATGTGATAAGTATCATGCAGGGAATTGTGCAGGAGTACGGTCTCGAAGACAGCTACACGGCTCGCCCGCAGACTGCGTCGTCCGTGGTCACTTGAGTACTTTTACTTTTGGATTAGATAGGCATCGACATGAAAATGTGAATAAACAACCTTCACATGATTCCAGATGCGTGGCGAACGAAGCCTTCTGCGGCGGGGAGGAACTCGTTTGAAAGTGGGTTTGCACTGATGAAGATATTCAAAGAGCTCCGCTACATTCTCTTCATGCCCCAGATGGGTTATCGCAGAATCTTGCGACTTTGACGAAAGATCACCTCGTGTCTCAAATATAGGTTGGTCCATTAGTGGGCTCGAAACTTAATCATGAGAGAATCTCTTCCATGGCTTGTGAAAAAGCTGAGACAGATTCCGCTCATCTTTCGACCCGGAGGGTTCGACCCGGAGGCGGGAATCGGTTGAAAAATATGACAAAAGCGGCCATCGAAGACGTTTTGGAGCGCAAGTTTTCAATCAGGGGAGCTGCGGCAAGATACGGCGTGCCGCACACCATTTCAATTGAGTGCACAGAGAGCGATTCCACGAGTGGCAAGCCCCTCAGAGTGCAGACAGCATCCATGGGGCTGCCGAGGAGGAAACCGTAGCGAGCTGTTGGCCCATGTGCAGCGGTTGGGAATTCCCCTTTGTGAAGAGCAAAATCAGTTTCTTGAGCACGGGCTTCTGGACAGCAAGAATGGGCGCGAGAAAATGCTCCAAAACATTTCCCGGATATGATTGGGCTTGGAACTTAGCCGGGCTGAGCGGGCGCCTGACTTTGCGTTCCGGTGACCGTTGATAGGTCGAGCTCGGGCGACACAGCGAACGGAGTCTACCGTACATGGCAACTTCGTATGAACCACCTAAAGATCTCGGATTCTGTTCGCTGCAAGATAAACTGGTCATCTTTTGTTCAGAGGCCTTCAGCTGACCTGGAGTATATCCGACGTCTAATAACAGCCCGGAAATCGATGGAAAGTTACATTTGTTTTCGGATTCCTTGGGGAGCATTCCACACCCGAACCAGGGGCCTGCTGAACCTAGAGCGAACACGATCGCCCGTCAGGGAAAAGATGAATATGTCAGAGTCGGCATCGAGATTTGTTTCCCCCTTCGAAGCATGCAGAAACTTGAGCAGAAGCGTAGCGTTGGTGGGGCGGGGGTGCGGTCCGCACCGGGCGGCACGTCTCTAGGGGGCGGCGTTCCGGGTATTTAAAATGCTTTTCCCCCTTTTAACGAAAGATCCGTTTATGCCCACACTCCGGCTAGAAATCGTCACGTTTCTGAGTGTTTTTCAATCCGTTGTTGCCGTGTTTCTGAAACCGTTTTTTCGTGCTTCTCAAACCTTTTTTTCGTGTTTCTCAAACCGTTTTTCCATGTTTTCCAAACGGTTTTTTTAAGGTTTTTCAAATCGCTCTTTCGTGTTTCTCCAAGTCTCCGTGTTCCAAGTCGCCACTTCCCGTGTTTCAAGTCGCCACGTTTCGCGTTCCAAATCACCATTTTCGTGTTTCAAGTCGCCACTTTTCGTGTTTCTAGTCACCCTTGATCTCTAGCGAGTTGTGCTGCTTGCAACGCTGACTCTCCATTCTGGGGCGCCGCGGCGCCCTCGATTGTTGGAGGCTTGAGCAACTGCGACGTTAAGTCGCAAAGAATTATGTACTTCTCAACTAAGTTTTGAGGTGTGCCAGGAAAATTTGAATAATTACGATTTGATGGTCCGTGAATGTGACGATGGGAAGAACTATGTAACCCCGCAGCATCAACACAATCGTGCGTAACTTTTATCTTGGACATTGGGAACTTGTAATATTGAGCTCGATTAGAAGATTCATGGACAGCTACCCACATCCAAACACAGGACGGTTCGTTTCGCTTCCTGACCCCGCGCTTTTTCATTTCTACAGTACCCCTCGTGCAATAACAAGGATCCTCCGTTTTTCCTCCCACTTCAGTGGGAAACACCGAATTTTTTTGGTTGACACCCCAGCCCGAAAACGGCCGGCGGGGACGGCATTTTCCAATTTTCCACAAATTCCGAGTTTCCGCACCGGGCGGCACTGGTTGGTGTGAGCATGAGGGGATGTCCTCCCGCCAACCGAGGCTATCATCTTGCTTGACTCTTCATTGGACCTCCCGCCCGTGAATAATCCGCAATGCGCTCCCAATAAATTCACAGAGGCAGTATACGGAAGATTGTTCCGAGTACTGCCTCCTAAGCACCATTGTCACGGCCGATCGATGGACGCAGCAAAATCCCCCATTTTCCGCGTTTTCTCACCGCTCAAATTCACAGGTTCACACCGAAAGCGTTGATTCGGCTGGGATTAGTACGAGAGGAGTAACGATGGTTAGACTAAAAAGCCAGGGCGGTCGGGAGCCAACGTATGAGTCTACAGTCCGGAATTCGCCAATCTTTTTTGATGATGCAAAACAGTCATGAGGGCCATTAGCTGATAACTGAGTCAAGGCGCTGCGCATCGATGTCGGTTAGTAGCTGCTCGTTCCGCGAAGGTCGTTTCGGTCTGATGCTGACGCATTCAAAGCTGATTTCCGAGCTCTTCCAACGAGACGGAAACGCAAACTCCGCATCAGAATGTAAACTCCTTCCTGGACAGCTCTCGATCACTCCATCGAGCCGTCAAGTTCTCCGGAAAATTGCGGTCAGCGGTTATGAGCCTGCGGATCGGCGAAACTATCTTCAATTTTTGCTACATCGTTGCATCAGTCATCAATTAGTTCGTTTTCAAACGGTATCTTGTCTCCAGGTCGCGGTTGCGTGATCGACGATGGTATCTCCCTATCAGGTGATCACGATTTGATGACTGATACGAAGAGATTCACTTAACGCCTCATGGCGGTAAAAAACGTCGTGATCAAGTCTCCTCAGTTTCGGAATATCAACAACTCTGGGGGAATCCAATTGGCACATTGCAACAAAGCCAGATGACACATTCCCGACTGCGGTTCTTCTAGGCGGAAATTATCATTGACGGGCCAGTTTAATTATTCCGGGGAAGAAGCACAGAAAATCAGTGACAAAAGCTCGCAGTCGGTGTAAATCCGTGACACATCTGATTTTCGGGTGGATCCACTCTCCAATCTCCTATGGCTTCAAAAACGCTGCGCCCTTTACGCACAAAAGGGTTGATGTTAGGATGAAAGTCCACGCTACCAGACTCTCAATTCAGACTTCAGCTCAGCTAGCTGAGTACGCTTAGTTTCAAGCAACTGGAACGTAGGCAGGGTCCGAAGCCTATAGCATAGCGGCTCAATGATACAAACTCGACAAGGAGAGGCTTTGAGTTGTTCTTAACATAATGCTCGACGAATGATTCAACGGATTGCGTCGAATAAGTCGGAGGCAATCCGCGGCCGGTGTGAACTACGGTATTGATGTTTCCCTGGTAAGTCTGACACAGTCGTCCGAAGACACTGTCGGGGATTCGAAAAGGATGAGGTCCTCACGATTGATCCGGATCTCTCCTTTCCACGGAAAGTCTCAGGAAATGTCTGAGTCTCCGTACGTCTCTGCTGGATGCAAGCCTCATCGTCAAAGCCTGTCAGCCCCAGGCGGCCCAATGAGGAGACTCAGATGGGACCGAGCTGAATCTTTTTGCCGAACCTCGGTGTTAATGCGAGGCTTGCGCAAACGGCTACTATAGCCTGATGATGACCCTCCATCAGGCCGCGTCATCGCGCCGTGGATCATATCGTGCACGACAGGAAGCTGGACCGACGCGTCGCGACGCAACGTAGCTTGAACGGCGTCATTCTTCCTTGAACACGCGGTGAGCTGCGCGTATAGGACTCGTCGATCTGCGGCTAATATCCGCGGCGCGCGTCGTCGATGCCGCAACGCAAGAGAGCGCGACGAGAGAACTTGTTTTGAGCTTCCTTCGGACGTGAAATTCCCATTTTTCCGTTTACCCACAGAACCACCCAAATCTGGCCGAACAGTCCGAATTATGCGGTGAACGAGTGCCGAGGCTCAGAACTTCTCTCGTGCAAAAGGATATTGTACTTCGTCGCTGAATTTTCAGAATGAGCCGACAAGAACGCTCGCCGGGACCTGCCCATAGGGCTGACCCCAAACCTTCTAGCCCGAGATCAACCGCTTAGTTTCCCATCATTGGGATCGAGCTGGTGTATGTGTCGATTCGCCGACAGTTTTGCTGAGGTGACAGCTGCTTCGGGTTCAGCTTGTATCCAATGGATTTCTTGTTACATTCCAGCGATCTCAAAGTCCACGGGTAGAATGGAACGATCCTGAGAATCTCTGCGTTTCTCTGAAATATCCACCACGTTGTCGCTAACGGGGAAGCGCTTGCGTGTCTGGATGCGCCGTTCTAATGGCACAGAATCGGAGCCTCATCCAATGTCCCTGAAACGTTAGTCGGACGCGGCGTGGCACATTGATAGTCTCCGAGAGAGGGGAAGGATTGAACGACAAGCTGCTGAATGCCTATGAGATACTCTCTGTCGATCCCCAGAGACAATCTGTCAAAACGAAATGCGAAGCTACGCATGGAATGGCGAAAGTCACGGGTAGTAGTCGGGAAACTCAACGAAACATCTATAAAATTCCATTCCTCAATTCTGAAAGTTCGGCGCGATCCAGTGTACGTTGGTGATCCGACCCTCCGGTCTCACTTGCAGTGTGCAAGCTCGTTGAGCATTTCACGGAACGTGCGTCTCGCCTCCAGATATCCAATGACCGAAGACTGGCAGTGATGATTGCAACGTCACGGACGTTTCCGGCTCATTCGATTGACGCAGAATCAGATTGATTCTAAAGGGTCCGATCTCTACGTACATCTCTAAATCCTCCGCTAACTCTCCTGGACTTTTCTGGACTCGAAGACGCGAGTATGGCTCTTCCATCAAGAAAACCCGCGACTGAGAGCTCGCTGGAGCCAGTCATCATCATTAAAAACATGTCGGTACTATCGGGATCGGCCACCACCACTTCGGAATAGACCTATTGACGCTGACCAACTGGCTGGCGCGATTAGGGGAGGGGAGCTGTCGAGGGAAGCGCGACGTCATGGGGAGTCCCTACAAAAGCAACCCACCACCCATTGGCCACACAAGAAGGACACTGAGAGCACGAACTAACGAGAGTCAGCCCTCATCGCTGCAAACTAGGAAAATGTGAGTTCTCGTTTTGATACATTTTCCATCCCACGTTGGGATGTTGGGACGTTGCGTGCTCGAAAGCGAGCATATTTCCCATATATAGCTTCGCCGAAATGCTGCATGCTGCTCTTGACCTGAGCAGTCAAGAACACCGAACTTTGTGAAAAGTCGACACTCTCGTTGCACGGATCGGTGGATATGCTGCGTTCGAGTTGATTCCGTTGCGAGCCCGGCTTGCTTGCTCCAGGAAATTCGTTACAATGAATGACATCTCCTGTAGATCTTTCCGAAGCTCTGACGAGCATTCTGGTAGGATGATCCCATTTTGACTATTTGTCCCGTGTCGGAATGTTGAGCTTGTATAGAGCGAGACGTGCAAATGAAAATCGACGAATGACCCGGCATTGGAAAAAGTGAGCGACTACATCGATTTCAATGTACGTCGGCAGCATTCGAGCATCAATTCAAAGGAAGCTTTAGACGACGACAAAAATGAGGGATTCGAGCATCCTCTCGAAGGAGGCGTTCCAACGCCCCGAGTTCGGAGGATGGCGACAAACGATTGACCAGTCGAATCTCCAGACGGTCCCCAGACAATGTGGCTTCAAGCGATAGTGAGCAAGGCGTACTATGACGATTCGGAAAGCCGTTTAGCGTGTCTCTGTCTGTGAACCGAAAAGAGATAGTCATCGAGATACTCCTCGAACATTAGATAGGATGATGGAAAATGTCTCTTCCGTCGACAATCGGATCCCAGCCAGACTCCCGTCTCTTCCTTTATGATCTCTGTAATGTCGATATCACCTCGATCAACTCGAAAGGTGATCGTTTCAACCCATGGATCTCTTTCGGCTGTTCCTATCCCGAAGAAATAATTGAGCTTTCGGGGAGTATTTCGAGTCTCGCTGTTGTTCCCCATCATGAACGTGCTCGTTTCTTGAGCTCAGAGAGTCTCGGAATCGAACAGCTCACCCGAGTTTTTGATCAGAGAAAATCAATGCTCCGCCTCTAACCCGGGTGGCGCGAGAGGCTCCCGCTCGGGGACGAATTGTCAAGTTCTCGATTTGCTAGACTCTGGCGGCTAGAGAGCTACCCAATCCCAAGCCCCCTCAGCACGGAGCCTGGTGATGGATTCCTGGTCGAGTCTAGTCCGTTTCATTCTGTTCAATCAGCCTTGAGGCGTCGTCGCTCATTCTCAGATCCGGTCAGATTATTATTGGTCATTGAGGCCATGCTCTACTTTGGTGGCACGCGAAATCGCATCGTATTCATGACATATATGTATCGCACACCCCTTTCATAGAGATCCATTGGATTCCATCTCTGTACCTCTTCGATTGGTCGGACACTCTCCCAGCGAAACACGATTCGCTGATATTCGACACGATCGCTCCGATCCTCTACTTTGATGGCTTGCTGCTCATCCGAGGTGTTCGGTAACATTTGCTCGGATTGTCGAAGTGAAGCACAACGGCGAACGGGGCGGATTCCGGGAAGCGGTCGATTGTTCAATCGGCTCCGTACATACTGCTTGAGTTCGACCATTGACTGACAGGTGTCGCATATCCGTACCGTCCTCTGAGCAAGTCTTCCGGCCGTCTGAAGAGGTTCGACTTTCCTGTATGAAGGCATATGCCCGTTAGGTCTCGAAGAGCTCGTCGCGAAGAATGTTTGTGCACAGAATAAGAGACCCTCATCGGAGTTGCTTTCCAGATACACCGAAAATGAAGACGCGACACACATGTGACTTTCGTAGCGATACCGTTACTACTCCCACAGAGGAAATGCGCGACGCCATGCGAGCTGCTGTCGTTGGAGACGATATGTACCATGATGATCCAACGGTAAACGGTAAGGCCGTGTCATTCAAAGAATCGAGATCTGCTCTCAGGGTATTTTGAGTTTCCGTTCGGAAGCGGCATCCGAATATACTCATCGGCATTGAATTTTCAGATCTACAGCGGGCGGTTGCAGAAATGTTCGGCAAAGAAGACGCACTATTCTTCCCCTCTGGCACAATGGCCAATATTTGTGCGACCATGACGCACTGCAGGTGAGTTTCGACCTCAGAACGGTCTGATCCGATCGGGTGGGTTGAGCGAAGTAAGGGTATACGAGGCAAGACGAAGCAATAAAGCTATTCATGAACGCAGACAGCGAGGCCAAGAAGTTCTTTGCGGAGACATGTCACACATATTCCTCATGGAGCAGGGAGGAGTTTGTTCGGTAATTATATTGGAAATTCAATTCATTTTCCCAACGTGAATTGCGGTGGCGAATAATAAACTCAAATTCTGATTCTGAGCTCATCGATTGTTCTTGTTCACAGCTAGGTGGGCTGAGTATAGCCACCGCACCAAATCAGCATGACGGTACCATTCTCCTTCCTGACCTCGAACGCCACATGAGGCCGGTGGATAACGTATGTTGTCCTCGGACTGGACTACTGTGCATCGAAAACACACACAATGTCAAGGGGGGACAGGTGCTCGATGAGAATTACATGCACGACATCGGTGAGTCGCCCCATTTTGGCCCCTGACGGAAATTCCAACATTGAGCAAGATGAAATTTGAGTTCTGGCCCGAACAAGGCTCATTTGTCATCCTACAAGGCGTTCAATTTCTCTTGCCGTCGTAGGGAAATTTGCCAAAAGTAACAATCTGCCCCTGCATCTGGATGGAGCGCGCATACTCCATGCGTCAACTTATCTCGACTGCCCCGTCGAGTATCTCACGCGGGACGTCGATAGCGTCATGATGTGCATATCAAAAGGCCTCGGAGCTCCTGTCGGCTCGTTGCTCGCCGGATCCAAGGATTTCTGTCGACAGTATGTGACTTCCAACATCCATTTTGTGAGTTTTATGCGATCATTCCGAGATTATGATTCCATAGTTCACAACTGATCTCGAAACTCCAGAGCGCGACGCGTACGCAAGGTCCTCGGGGGAGGTATGCGCCAGGCCGGAATTTTGGCAGCTGCAGGCATCGTTGCCCTGAACACCACCGCAAAGAATTTGTATAAGGTAATTTCGGTTCCTGGTTTTTGTCGTGATTTTTTCGGTCTAAAAATTGGAGTAAATCGTGAGAACTCATGGCTGCGATCGTCCAGCTGTTCAGTCCGCGATCCGAAACGACGCGTGTGACTCTTCTTCTCCCCATATTCAGGACCACGAGAAAAACTATAGATTCGCTGAAAGCCTAGCAGCTTTTGACAACGACATATTCAGCATTGACCTCAACAAGAGCCAGACTAACATGACCGTTCTTAATATGCAAAATGGCTACAGTCCGACACTGTTCTGCAGCCAATTAGAGACGGTGAGTTCCGATCGACTCACACCTGTGTCGACGTTATCGAGAAGTATCGAAGGTAATCTCGATACGGCAGCCTTCGCCGTCGTCCTTGACGGTTCTATTTTTCGGTTTCCAGATCTTCACCGATGAAGCTCACGAACTCGGCGAAGAGATTCAAGTCCGCTTGCTCCCAATCACGAAAAACTCCGTCCGCGCAACTTTCCATCTCGATAACAAAATGGACGACGTAACCGCCGCAATCAACAAAATCAAATTCGTCGTCGAAAACCACTGTAAAATAAGTGAGAAGCATCAACAACCTCTGTATACGCCAACTACGATCAACAGCTACATCTGAATAACTCTGTGAGAAGGATAATTCACTCACACACTCAGCACGTGCGGAGAAAACCTGGGAAATAAGCGAATCGCGACAGAAATGATGAACCGCAGGTTCCGCGATGATGTTATGGAGTAAAGCTATTTTACTGACAATTAGCTCCTTTACTTACTGGTGTTTGATACTGCGGGACTTGCCAGTCCGTGGCGCCAGAGCCATCATTTGAAGCTTCGCTCAAAACCCGCGATTTCTCAATTCGTCCATGGCTATAGAATCGGTCTCGAGTCGGCTTGTATATGATCGTTTTCAGCAATCAAACATCTTGATCCTTCATAGACTCTCATGAAGGGATCCGACTGAAAAGCTGCCCAAACACTGCTGTGCCGGGTCAAAGACACTGCGCCTATGAACTCGAGCGCCCTCAGATATTCCCTCGTTCCCATGCCACAACATTAGCGTTTGTGAAATTTATCCGAGAGATTTCCATCAAACATGCGTGGTGAATGAAGCGATAAAGAAATCCCAAGTTGCTTTGGGACCCCACGTGCGGTCGAAGCGTAGGGATACAGCACTGTGTCAGGGAAAGAATGTACAGCGGCAGTCCTGGAATGTGGCTACGAGCAATATTCGCGCATGCACGACTGCAATTCGCACCCCCTTTGCGAGAAAGCAACACTGGAACACCGTTGTTTTCTGATGTAGTCTGACTGATTGATACGATCCCAGACCGGCTCGAACAGCGCAGCGGAGACGACTAAACCTTGGAACTCAAATCAGGGGTTCATACGTGGGAACTTGACATGCTGGGAACATGTTGAGAGCTCAAGTCTCGCTTTTTTGGAGGGACGGTGCTTCCGTTCGAACGCGGCCCCTGGTTTTCGCCCTCTCTGCTGACTATTTCTTCGAAATTCCGTGTCACGTCCCAGATTCAATCAACGCGGTTCGATTACTGAACATTCGACTCTGCGTTTTGACTTTGTGAGAGTCGTCGCAGAGGCTTTCTGAGGAGGGCAAAAATTGGTCCATTTTCATGGTGAGACTCTCTATATCGAGCGCTATGACACAGTCCTGTGTCAAAACACCGAGCGTGATTCCATGAGCAACCTAAGCCTCATATATTCCAGAGGAAAGAAATCTCCCAAGGGAATGGGTTGAGGGGGGGCAGGAGTCGAAATGAACGGTGCTTTCCTCAATCGTTTCCATTCCCCAGAGAGGGGAATATTCTTCTAGTGTGGAGGTCATTGCCCCGAATCCCCCGCCTATATCAGCTCTTACAGGGTCCCGTGGAATTGTCTCGCAAGAACCGCCATGCTAGGAAAGCTCTTAGTCTCTCGCGGTGCACACCAAGCACCGGAAGCTAAACATCAACCATAACTAAATACGTAGGATCCGCTTCAGTCACTCCGAGTTGGATCTTATTTCCCCGCAATTGATTTCTCTCTATACTCCCACGATCGCTCGCATTATGAATGCTGGAAAAGCGCCAAGAGTCGTGTTCTCGATTCAGTCTCGATTCCTTCAATAAATACATTTATTAGAAATCTACTAGAATAAATAAAAGGAACTGACTGCATCGCGAATCTCTAACGTCTCCAGTCCCGCAACTCCTCTACCACGTGGCAGTATCAACGGCTGTACCCTTGCTCCAGCTGAAACTCCGTCTAGCTGCGTCATCGAATCTCACCACGACCGGGTCTAGATTAGAGGCCGAAGAGATCCTAGTCGTGGGTTGGTAAGCCACGCGCTGTCTGGACGCCGGTGGTGGTACAGTGGGCCCATCCCATTCAATGTCCTGGAAAGAGATTTTTTTTTGCTCTCATTGCTGTCTGATCTCGAAAAGGCGCCTTGAATTTTTTTGCTAGCATATGTCAACACACACCTGATCGGGGGTATAGGAAGGAACTCTCGATGGAGTCAGCGGTGCGTCGGGAGTTTCAAATGTTTGCGATGGATCGTGAACTGTTTTCTGAGGTCTTCTGATTGGCCCACTGTAAGATGGAGCGCTTGGTCCAGCATTCCCGCTTGGATTGAACGAAGGTCGGCCTGGTCTATCGGTACCGAAGCCGGTGAAAGAAGGTCCGGCCGGTCGATCTCTTCCGGGCGTGGTGGCGAAGCTGGGTCCTACACCTGAGCTGAAGGATGGACGTTCGGGACGATCGACTCCAGTCGTAAATGAAGGGCCGGTAGAGCCACCGTGAGATGAGAAGCTAGGTCCGGTCGGACCACTTCCTCCATGTGCCGCCGTGAAAACGGGTCTCGTAGGTCCGCGTCCACCATGAGACTCGTAACTAGGTCCAACCGGTCGGTCTCCCTGACTGGCGGTGAAAGACGGTCCAACAGGTCCTTTCCCACCGTGCGACACGAAACTCGGTCCAATAGGCCCGTCGCCTTCAGATGACGTGAAAGTAGGTCCAACTGGCCCTCGACCGCCTTGGGACGTAAATGTGGGACCAACCGGTCCGTCGCCCTGGGTCGCGGTGAAAGACGGTCCAACAGGTCCCTTTCCCCCATGCGAAACGAAACTCGGTCCAACAGGTCCATCGCCCTCAGAAGCGGTGAAAGTCGGTCCGACTGGTCCTCGACCACCGTGGGACGTGAATGTGGGACCGACCGGTCCGTCGCCCTGGGTCGCGGTGAAAGACGGTCCCACAGGTCCTCGACCACCGTGCGACGTGAATGTGGGACCGACCGGTCCGTCGCCCTGGGTCGCGGTAAAAGACGGTCCGACAGGTCCTTTTCCACCGTGCGAGACGAAACTGGGGCCGACCGGCCCGTCACCCTGAGTTGCAGTGAACGAAGGACCGACGGGACCCTTGCCACCCTGAGACACAAAACTCGGACCTACTGGTCCGTCACCCTGAGTTGCAGTGAACGAAGGACCGACGGGACCCTTTCCACCCTGCGACACAAAACTCGGACCACGAGGTCCGTCGCCTTGAGTTGCAGTGAACGACGGACCGATGGGGCCCTTGCCACCCTGAGACACAAAACTCGGACCACGAGGTCCGTCACCGCCGGTTGCTGTGAACGAAGGTCCCACAGGGCCTCTACCCCCTTGCGAAGTGAACGTTGTTGGTCCATCGTCTCCTCGGAATCCAGTGAATGAGGGCCCGACAGGTCTGCGTGAACCTTGAGATCCGACACTTGGCCCGATGGGCGCGACAGCATCGAAGTGAGGTCCTTGTCCTGCGTGATGCTTGAGTACTTGGGCACCGGGAGCCACTGGTCTGATCGGCTCGGCGGCGAAATTATCAGGATAGTTCCCCAATTTCTGCAATATCGGAACAACAGGATTGGCAACAGCAGCGGAGAAACCCTTGAGACATCTACGTGTTTTCGACAAAGATCGAATGATAGCATCGAAACGTTGTTGATACACGATTCACTCGATACGGTTGCGCGTCGTCGTCGCCTTCTGATATGGACGACGGCCCGTCTATTTCTGAGAACGTTTACCTTTTGCTTCTGCACGTGGCCTGTGTTCTGTAAAACTCCCCTTGTGCTCTGGATAATGTCATCAACATCGTTGGTGAAAATCGCGCCACCAGATACCCCAGGTTTCGTTCCTGGCTCGTTTGTCCGGATGGTTGCGCGGAAACCGTCCTTATCAGCCTGGTATTCCACTTGGCGTACTTGGCCATCAACATCCACAATTTGGTATCCACCTCGCCGATTGTTATCGGCATCGGTCTGCTCCCATCTTTTTCGATTTGTGTCCCAGTCGGTTATATCGTACTCATATCGATAGCCTCCTTGACCCTACAGACATAAGCGGATGCTTTTTAGCGGCTCATCTCGATACGACCAAAATTCAGCGGCCTCTCCCACCATCATCGAGGTGTCAACTCACGTCCTCCGTTTGGGAAACGCTGCTGAAACCGTCATTGGACCGGGCCACTACCGAAGCCAATAGCGAACACAGGACGACCAGCTTCTGGAAAGAAAAAATCCGTTCAAGCCATGGTCCCTAACCAACAATAAAACTACATTGGACTAAAGTCGCGAGCAGCATGCAGGGCGCTGGAAAACCGACCCTCTAATACCCCGGTGTTCCCCGCAAGGGTCATCATCCGGGTTCGTACCTTGGACATAACCTAACACATTGTACTATATATGTCCCGACGTGTGATGTGATACAAACTCTTCTACTATTGTTTCCAGCCCACGAGCGAGTCAGGAAAGCAAGCTCATGAGTACTTTCAGTGATGGGCTTTCGCGCTTACCTTCATGGCCGGTGGTACAAATGAGATTCACAGAATCCAACACAGAAACTTCTAAAGCACTACGTCGACCCGCGCACCCGAATGCACGGGGAGTTGCACTTGCTTTGACGGCAAAGTTCAAATGTCTGTTCATGGTTTTATTTTCTTGTTTTATACACGCTTAACAACGTCATCGGCGCCATCTGGCGACGAGAGTTTCAAGCAGCGGGAAATACCCCACCACGAACAAAAGAATAAGCACACTACTCCTCGGTGGACGAAGGAAGATGGTGACTCGCCACTGGACATTTCCGTCAAGGTCAACTCGTCTGCTCATAGTCGTCGTCGTTGTCGGCGTCACCGGCAACGTCCAGCAATACAATACAAAGCGAAAACAAAGCGATTATCTCCGAAAAACCGGCAGTGAACTCCGGACAGCAGTTTATCATGCACCTGCACGAGTGCTAAACGATTAAAGCAGAGAAGACTCTTCTGTTGTTGTCCCCAGATTCCGGCCGAGGGAAGCCCCAGGAAGCCTCCTCGACTTTACAACGAGCGATTTCATCCAAGTATGCAGCCCATTGTGAAAGAATTCGAGATTCGAGTGGTCGCAACACTGGGACCGTCAACGCCCCCGCTGTCCTAGCTGCCCGTGTGTATGCGTCCCAATCGAAATTGCCGAAACTGTTAGGCAAACAGAAAACGATACTACAAGTCTCGTCCCTTGACTTCCGTTCAGGTCAGAAGCAAGAGCGGAGAATTTGGCCATCCGCCAGTGGAAAAGACGACACAAGCTCCTCTTCTAGTTTGTACCGAAAGTCTATCGGCGACGACGACGACGACGACGAGCCTTGATGTCTTTCCATGAGCAGATCGACACTAGGAAACATAGAATTTCTGTACCAGCCCGGGCGAGCTCTGAGCGCGTTCAACGGGGTAGAAGTAAAGGAGCAGCTCAATCATTCGACCAGTAGTGGTTATCCGAATACGCCCAAAAGCCCTCAGCCGACGACAAGTCTCGAGGACCGCGTCGACTGATCAAAATATGCAGCGCAAGATCGGGATGACATTGCTGATAGATCCTGTGATAAGAGCCATTACACCTCATCATCAGGAAGAACGTTGTGGATAAATTGCTCAGGAGATTGTTTTCATCTGGAGACGGTGCGAAAACTCGGGATATGGATATTCCGGAACTCGACACTTCACGCTGCGGCTTGCTATCTCTTAGTAAAATCGACGTCCCATTGTCCCTCGAAGAGAAAAGAGCCTGGGGGAGCCTTTAAAATGTCAATCACCAAAAAAAATTCACGCGTTCAAGACGGCGACGCTCGCGAGCGTCAACACACGAGCCAGAAGACGCGTGCCTCTCCATTCCCGCAGCGAACAATAAATTTGTCAAGAAAGGACGTATTCTGTATCGTAATCCAGCGCTGATGTTGGTTTTCAGCATCGATTGTGATGAGCCGGTTGCCCAAGAGATCCCGTCAAGCGGCAGGAATTCGTCGGATGTAAATGTTCTCTGGAGAGCTATATCCGATATTGGATGGTTGTTTCGGAACGGACACAATCTTGTTCCGAGGAGCTGAACACCGTTGAGAGGCAACTCCATGATCAATCCATTGTTTCGCAGCTGGAAGTGTAAATCAAACAAACGATCCTTCAGACGATTACAATCTGGGAGGTTGAGTGACAATTAACTTTTGCGAAGCCGAGAATTCGGACTGCGCTTGTCAGAAGAACGGTCACAGAAAAACTGGAATTGTCTGACTGAGTTTCTCCCTGACTACCCTACTTACCTCTCGAACATTGTAAACGACGACTCTTCGCCGCATTCACGTTGCGCATGACCGCCGTCCAGTTCATTCTCCTAGAAGGGTGGTTGTGTTAATATTCCTGTCGATTGGGGTCATCTTGTCCCGATGTAAAACTTTTCTGGCATAAATCTGGCTGTCGAGTCGTGAAGCTTCTGGTGTCCGGAGCTCTCCATGAGCTTGGGGAATCGCTCTGGTGACTGGCAGCCACTGTCGTCTTGGCCTAAATGGCAGCAGAACTCAAGCCGCCGATTAAACTTAGCGAGCGTCTGGATCAGCATTTCGCAAGCTCTCCAAAACTTTTGATGACACTGCTATCAGTCAAGGTTTGGCAATGCCATAAATGACCCGTCACCTGGATGAGAAACTTCTGTCAATGGAAATTTCTTCAGATTTTCCGCTTCAACTTCTAACGATCGGCGGCGGCGGCGGCGGCGGAATGTCACTACACACGATCAACTGCATGGTAATAGCGATTATACGATAACCATTGACGAGAGTAGCGGTCCAGCAATCTGATAGACCTGCACGTTTTTCCGGCTTCGCCGGTACGTTTGGACACGCTTCGATGACGATCCGGGAAAGCGGTGACACGTCGTGGATACGATTAATTGGACTCGTGGTCCCGAATTTGCGAAGAAAGGATCCGTGCTTGAGATATGATACCGCTTGCTTCCCCCTCGCCCGGCGCTTAGCGGGTTCTTCGCCCAAACTTTGTCAGCTTCAAAATTAGAACTCGTCGATAGATGAGCGAGTCGAGCGACCATGTAGTTCGGAGACGCTCGGTCCCAATTAGAGGCCTGAACGGCCGAACCAAGAAAACGTTGTTTTCGATTTCCTCGCTCTGATGAGATCTTTCTGGAGTGCAACTCTCTTCAACCCGAGGTTCTCACATCTCTTGCTCATCTAGCGAACCAAAGAGAGGACTGAACAAATAGGCTCAACCGCAATGACCGACATTATTCCATCCTCGTGAAACTTTCAGATTCCATCGGTGAACGCGCGTCTCTTGCGCTGGAAGTTACTGAGCTACACCATTCGATAAAAGTTTTGCATAATTCAAACCAAACCTGTGCTTCTTTCATTCGGGCGTACATACATCATCATGAGTCATGATAATTTATCGTGAATCGGTATGCTCATGAATGCGTCACGATTGTCCAAGTACCCCGAACGGCGGCGGCGGCGGCGCCATACAGTGCGCCACGCGGCTGGCTTTCCAAGCGGACCCCGAACAAGGTCGTATCAATCCGGTATTGCGGCGAACAACAACGCCGCGAGCAACGGACGCTCTTGTATCCCGAGATACCCAGAAGAGGAACGAAGGGAGTTGAGAGCTTCCCGAAACATCCAGAATCAGAGTTGTGGTCAAGATCGATGTTTGTCCGCAGGAATTTTGAAACACTTTGTTTGGACCGTCGCAGGGGACCGTGAGTGTTGTTGTTCGTTGTGGCTCGTTGACTCTTAAAAACGCAAGGCTGACCCGCCGCAAATGAGGATGCTCCTTGGTGCTAACGTCAAATACTGCATCGGACGCAATCACCTTTACTGCTTTCTTCTGGTAGTCGAAATTATCATGCACCTTTGACACCTGTCTCTCTTCACAGGGGCTTCAGCCGTTCGTCTTATCGTTGTTGCAAGGAACAGATGATTCGTTTGATATCATCCGTTCCAGAATAGGTCGTTGGACGACGACGACGACGACGACGATATCTGGCTAACACTCCACCCCAAAACCAGCGCTTTATGCGACGACGTCCGCTCCTGCTCATGAGCGTCGACAACGCCGTTTCGGAACATCTTATATCAGCTGGACACGGGGGTCATCGTGTTGCTTTCGTTCATCGAAGCAATCTGCCTCCTGTCGGCGATTCGCTCAAAGTTGGTACACCGATAGCTTTGAACGTTTGCGAAAATCCCTTCCATCCAATGGTCCAGAGTGGCCAAGTCGCTGACAGAAAGATCCGCTCACAACGGTGGTGGTGTCGGGAGAGTCCGCTCATCGTCCGCGCCACAATCCTTCAAGTGGCAAGTTGCATCCGATTTCCGAATGGATTCCGAACTGACTGATTGGTCAGCTCGATGGAACGCAGTCGTAGAAATCGGCATTACCGATCCAGCTTCACTCGGTTGTATTCGAAACCAGTCCGTCACAATGGAAACACGTGAGCACTGTACGTGTCGCAGGCAAAGAAGTGCCAACTTGTCCTACAAATTGTCGGCTCAAGCACAAAACATCGACGATTCTTTCGCGTTACACACTGCGCTCCATTGGGCTGTCATCACAGATTCTCTTCTGTCGAACGGCAAAACGCGGCAGAAGATGAAAGTCAATTTGAAGGAACTTTTTTTTTGAAGCGATTGCCATCAGTTTTCCTCGATGGCTTCTGTATTGTGTCTACAGTCACTATCTCCTCCTCCTCCGATGACCGATGACGCAACCGTTACGATTCTGTGGACGTGCTGAGCAAGCAAACGATTCCAATTCGCTACGATCTTGGGCTGAAACGCGGTGAATGGTTACCGTTCACCTGTCAGCGGGAATAGCTATTGTGGAGTGAAAGTGAGTTAGCTAGCCATAATCAAATGAAACCACGGAGAAGAGAATGTGATGAAAAATGATGTATATACACTGCACTGGAAGGATTTAATTATTACGACCTTGGCTTAAGGACACGACGGGCTCTACCCAAGCTCGCTCTCATTGAAGAACAAAAGCAGCGCCGGAAGCTCTGTCAGTGCGACAAAACAGAATCCTGCTGGAGCATTATCGTTCTCCCAAACGACACTACATTTGACTTTGCTCTTTGTTTGTTCGTGAGATGTTCACTCATCACTCACAGAAGGACCTAAGACCCCATCTATTCCGTCGCTGCAGTCAAGAATCAGAACACCTTTTCTGAGTTCCAGCTCCCCGAGCCGCACAAACTCCCGCAAGTGTTTTGCGGGACAATCAAAATTCCTCGATCGTTGTGCGATTCACTCTACTCACCAAAATTCCCAGCAAACCAATCCGAGAGCGTACTCGATCTGCTACCAAAGCGTTGCAACGTCGTACCCAGACTTGATAGAAAATCTTCGACCTGATGTCTTTCCCGTCGAATTCGATCAACAGGCAAGCGTTTCCAGCTTGATCGTTTCACTGCCACCGCAGTCAGCCACTCACCGGTGATGAGAGGATTCAATACGCCATAGCGTCTCATATAGTATGTTTTGTTGCTGTCCGGCGCAGGAATCTCCATGCTCGCGAACATCTAAATTCCCATTCGATGATCGTCACCCGAATGATCCGACTTTATATTGGACGACATTGGACCGGAGCAGTGGGCAGCTCTACCGTCCTACACTTCTGGCGGCAGAATCCCAACGATCGTCTCCAAAACATTTCGATTGTTCCTACGCGCGCGCACCAACGAAGATGTCGATCCCTCCAGGACCGGATTCGACGATTCGCCGAGACGCCTCAGAACACACCGCCGTCACAGAGCGCGGTTCGGCATCTTTATGCGACATGGCTTGCTAGGTTTGCGGAAACATGGTTCCTGCTCACTTCGTTTTGCTGTGCAGCAATTATTTCGCGACATTACACCTATGGGCTGCTAAAATCCAAATGTGGGATCCACATAGCAACCGAGCATGGAGCCAGCATCAGGGGGAACATTCGGCGGTCTCATCAGTTGCCCAGCTTCGATTTATGAGCGTGGCTTCCCGCTTTTCATGTTTCTTCTCGCTCTGTAGTTTCTCCGCGCGTTTCAAGGAGTCAACTTGCTCGTCGGAGAAGCTGACCGCTATTCCATTATTATGGAGAATAATCTCCGAATGGATCCACTGTCTGAACACCACCACCACTGGTGAGGACCGAATGAGACATTGAGCAGTTGTCGTGGCAGTTGTCTTGCCAAGATTCCAAATGGAGGTATCCGAAAGGAAATTTTTCATTGCATAATCAGAGACAGATTTGCAATGAGCGCTCTTTGAACCTGTCTATTTTGTTGTTGCCGTCGATATAACTCGATTCGATATAAGAACCAGATTCGATCCTACGTTCCCCTCAAAAGATGTTGCGATGGCATTCCAGACCTCGGAGCCGCGCCTGACAGTTGGTAGTAGTGGCAGCGAGAATCAACACAATCTCGACCAGGAGGCCGTGAAGTTTGATATAGTGTGAAAAACGCAGACAGATTCTAGCAGGAGGACATTCTGATTTTCCCGCTCGGAATACCTACCCACCGAGTCTTCGGAAGTGTCGAGACACTGGCAGCGATCAGAGGGATTCTGAGCGCAGCATGATGTATTTCAAAGGCGTACTGCGGACACGACATCGACAGGGCATGGCATACGCGCCAAGGTCGGATGATGACCACCAGCTGGGAGCGGTCTCGAACGTTTGTGATATTGAGCAATGGGGACAGCTAGCTCACAGCGGGAACGATCATGTATCCAATGGGAGCTGATGGAGAGTTGAGAGTGTAAATTTTTCGTATCAAAGGAGCGTGACAGAAGCCTGTCGCGACAGCAGACTCCATTATCGGAACGGAGTCAATCCTGGATTCCAGTTGAAGTCACCATTGTATCTTTTCCCTCCTAAGGACTGGGCTTCCAGTTTCCAGGCGTTCAGCATTCCGCCCCCTGTCTTCAGTTCCACCAAGTTCAAACCCTTCAACTGACGTATATAGCGAATCCCCTGCTACGAGACCTGCGACGGACAGCATGGAGAGGTTCATTCTACCGTGCGGTGAATGCCTACCTATCAGCGGGAAAATTACTCAAGAATATTTCTCTTCGCGGACGCTGGCCGACACCGTCGGGGTGTCTGAAAAATGATGGGTCATGCTCGAATAACGGGGCACCCTCCAATAAACTTCGGAAGCACCCTACCGAGCGGTTACTGGCATTTGGACTGCCAGGGAACCGATTTCCACTCATTCCGTACAATCAAGGGACTTTGTATGTTGAGGAAGAAATGAGCCAAGGATTCGAATTCGCGAACAATGCGGATGTCGTCGCCAGATAAGCTTTTTCTAGCTCTCGGTTCGCTGACCCCTCCAGACACTTTCTCGCAGCCATTATGTGAGCCTCCAGCGTTCATCGAGTATCTTGTTCGAGTTTTATCGATACAAAAATATGAGTTCTCCATCATTTCAGTCCTTCTAAGCACTAATGCACACATTGCCTTTAATGCTGGCTCATGAATCTGAAGGTTTACAGAATTCGGACCAGCGACGATCGGGCCTTCTAATGCCAGGAGCTGTACATGTAGCGCTACTGAACAACTCGCCGCGTTTTGGGTGCGGCGAAGATTCCCTATCAAACCCCATCGTCAAGAAGAGCCCAAAGCAAGATGTAAATTGAAGTAGTCGTATGCAAGATTATCGATCGTGGTAAATTCTGACCTATTTTCATGGGTGTTTCACACATCTACCGCGAGGCGCCTGTTTTCCCGTTATCATCAAGAGTGAACAGCAAGGAGTTTCAACCTCAGGAGACCTTAGTTTTGCCGCTCTATCGAAGAACGTGACCCGCAATTGTTTCCCTGAAAGCAACTCAGCCCGGTTTTGAGATGTGTGTTCTGGCTCGAGAATTTCAGAGGGAGGCACTCTAGCTCCGGGGCAGAATATACAAATCAGCAGGAGGAATTTCATTCATAATTTCAGAATTAGATGAATGTTTGCGAGTAAAAATGTCGAACAAACGATTCAATATTCCACCGCATCATTGAAGAGGAAAAAAAACTCCGGCAAGACCGAAAATTTGAAACCGCCCCTTCCAGAGGGTTGAAAAATCGCCAAAATTGCTCACCATTAGTGTGATGAACTACAGAAGTATTGGCTTACATGGAGTAGCCATACATCCGAATGGAACAGCACTCATTCAACGCAACTGGTGAATATGAGCAAGCTTTCGATCTGATCGAGCGTACACCAACTCCAGTCACTTCATCGGAATTTCAGAGTCATTAATCGAGCCTTGTACGTGTTCATTTGCGCCGAGGAACTCCATGGATACAGTGTCGACTCGAGAGGTCCCCCTCTCGATAGCCTTCGCTCTAGGAATCCGATACGCACACAATCGCATCGGAACGCTCAGCCCGAGGAATACCTCCGTTTTGTATATAATTGGAGTTCTGAACAGGCTTTTCATCTACCTAGTCTACATTGAGGGCGATGATGGTGGTGCCCGGTTGCTAATCAAAAAGCCGAACAAAGTTTTCAGTGCCCAGAGATAACTAAGAGTGAGATAAGAGTATCATGTGGTACACCGGTTTGTGATAATCAAAGAAGGGTCGCGGGGCTAGGGGAGGCAATTTCAAGATCGTTTATTCGTCGTCACCTTTCGTTGTACTATAGACTTTAGGGCCTTGCTCATCTGGTAGATCTTTTAGACATGTTTCTATTACCAGCTGATCAGGGAAGGATCAAACCAGAACGGAACCAGCACTTTATAATTATTATATGATGATAAACAAATGCATTACATCGCCAGTATGTGATCAATCGATCGATCGCTCGATTGATCAAATCGATGTGTGAGTTTTGGATCAACTGGATCGATCGATTGATACAGAAAAATAATGTAACCCATCAGAAATATAGCGTTGTACACTTCCGAAGGCACGTTAGATTGGCGTAACTCATTCATTTGTATCATGTGGTGTCGAGAAAATCATAGTATTACATGAGAATCCATTCCACGCCTCAAATTATGCATATCAATGTTGAAGAGTATGATGACTTAGTTGATCCAGAGCTTTCCGGTGTTGAAGAGGCTCCATTGTAGAAAGTGAGTTCATATAGTGGCTGCTTGCGGCATCGATGATCAGTAGTTGTTCCTTCGAGGAAGTCTATAAGGAATAGACCTTGCGGAATTTCTCGGTGGAGGCCCCCGAGGTGGAGGAAGTGGTCTAGCACCTCTCTCAAAGTCGTCGCGTACGCTTGGGTAGTCGTTGTAATCGTAATCATTGAAGCAACGAGGTCTGTCGTGGGGCGGCCATGAGGGCGGCCATTCTCGGGAACCAGGTGGACCACCACCACCTCTGCCGCAACCACCACCAACACCCCCTCCGGCTCCCGCGCCGCCGCCGCCGCCAACAACTCCACCACCAACGCCTCCTCCACCGCCTAACCCTCCTGGAAGGCCGCCGCCGCCGCCGCGAGCTTTGGGATTCGATGAAAGTGCAAAGTTTTCGTCAGCTGGGTCCATGCCACCCCATTCGTACGCTGTGTATGGTTCATAGTTCGCTGGATCGTATGTGTAATGGTCACTGATTTGAACGTCTTCGTTTTCTAGCGACTCACAAACTGTCCGAATGGCTTCGGTCACAACATCAGCAGAGCCAGAGATCCTAACAACTTTGTCCGAAGATAGAGGGCATGTCTTGTCGAATATCTTGATGGCTGCCGTGGTTTTCTCGCGGATGTCTTTGATTCGCGCACCTCCTTTCCCGATAAGAGCTACAGCTTCTTTCTGATGTAGCAGGAGCTTCATTTCTGCCCGATTCTTACCGTTAGCGGTATCATCGTTTGCTGTGATCTTTTGAACCACCGAAGAGATCAACTGAGGGAGAAGGTCTTTGTTAACTCGAACCAGCATCAGACGTTCCGGTACACCTTCGCAATCTGGCACCACAAGTTTACAGTTGAAGGTGCTACGGAGTTCCACGATCTGCTTGCCGGACTTGCCGATGATTGCTCCAGCCCGTTGTGAGGGGATAAGGAATCTCAGATCCCAGACTCCGTCGGTTTTCGATCTTTTGGCAACCCCACCCCCAAGATCATCCCCCCCTCCAGAGCGCTTCCGTTGCGCAGGAGGACCATCGAACCGCCGGAACATCGAGCCGGGACAATGTTAACTTGAGCCGAACGTTTTCCCCTTCGTGCTAGAACGTTTCTTCAACAGCTACAACGGGAATCTCGATGAACCGCAACGGCAGAGATTTGTGTTGACCGCCGCCGGCGCCGGAGCAATGGTGCAGCACAACGTTCTCAACAACGGGGCAATGGAAACCGAAGAGTCGAAGTTAGGAGCGGCAACATCGGAGAAGGCGGCGATAAGATGCCGGTGCCAATGGCCCCACGGAAATCCTGGCGGCACGATTCGGAACTGATCTCACCAGGCACGACGACGACGACGAGGGACAGAGAGACGCACACCACTGCTGCTGCTACAGCCGCCTCCACCAGCACACGACGGACGGTAAGAGACGGTTTCTGCAGCTCCTAAAGCGACGGTCTGCACGTGGGCCAAAACAAAACACGAGCCAGGGAGGGTTGTACGTTTATTGACGACTTCAAACTCCCGGAGATGACGCTGGTAGGGTTGTAAAGCCCTGCTCGCTCAGCCGCTCAAGTGCGCCTATCTTACTGCCGCAGAGAATCGGTGGTCGTCTACCACTCTCAAGCCATCGATTGAACGGTCCTCCGAATCGGGCGCTAAATCTAGCGGCGGCTCAAAGTGCCCATTCACTGAAGATGACTCCAAAACGGAGCAATTTACCGAAGAAAATCTTTGCCGAGCTCTTCCGCGCGGATCAAAGCTCGTGATAGGTCGGAAAATCCGGAACGCAGCCAAAAGTAGTGGATAACCTAGACCGAATCCAAAAGTGAGCGGCCATATCCCACGCTGAATTGGCGGCTCCAGCGATGGTCGTGTTCGACAACTAGTGCTCGAGCGCCGTGTGTTCGAACGTGTCAATTCTTTGTGTGCGGCCGCGAGCTGGTGTCAGATCCGAGAGACGTCGTCACTCTTACTCGTAGTAGTAGTTTACGGTTCTGAGGATTGTTCTGTAGTGAACTCTTCCCGGAAGAGTTGGAGGCTTCTGCTACCTGCTGCTGATAATCGCTACCCGTTGTTCGATAAAATGGATTCTGGTCTCTCGGAACCGACTCTTGATGTGATTAAGGCGATCATAATCATGGATCAGGATGGCCATCGAATCTTGGCCCGTTATTTCGATTCCACCGGAGCGCTAGCTAACGAAAAAGCGTTCGAGAAAACTCTCTTCACAAAGATGGGAGCTGCAGAAGTCTGCATGCTAGAAGGTCTAACCTGTGTTCACCGGTGAGTCGAGCACACGACGGTGCATATCCGCTGCCATCGACTCGGGCCGCATGGATCAACACAATGGACCTCATATATGTATTATGATTCGTTTTTTCAGTTCGAATGTGGATCTCCACCTGTACGTGATTGGCGCAGGAAACCAAAATCCCCTGTTCTTCAGTGCGACGCTGAATTGTTTCTACGATGCGTTGTCGCTTCTGTTCCGTAAAAGCGTAGAGAAAAGAGCGCTAATCGACCAGCTGGATACAGTTTTTCTGATCCTAGACGAAATTTGTGATAATGGGGTAAGAACATGTGACAGTCTCACTCCCGGTCCTGGAGATATTATTTGAGATGAGAGAGTAATGAGATGATATTTTCTAGGTGATCCTTGAAACCGATGCAAACGCAGTTTTTGGGCGACTCGCAATCAAGGGAGGAGATGAAGATCAGAATGTTTCACAACTACTCCAGAGCGCCAAGGATCAATTGAAGTGGTCATTATTGAAGTAGCTCCAGAGCGACCGTTTTAATGTACAAAAGAATTATTATTTGAATTTGAGGGATCATATGCGACGAAGACTCCTCGTACGGGGGAATCACAACGTACTCTCTCAATACGAAGGCTGGATGATGGTTTCCCGTGGAATTTTCGAAAGAAGAAACTATATATTGACTGAGTGAAGAAATTTACCGGTTCCATAACCATGGGATGGAACGTTTGGAGCACGAAGAATAAAACGCTCGCTCCAAAAGAAGACTCTATCAATTCAAACTCTCTCTTTCCTTGACGTGCATTTGCGCTCAAGTCTCAGCACCATCAGCACCATGGAGTCTTCAGAGCCATATCATTCGCCGTGCGAGTGATTGTCGACTCGATTCCCATCAACATTGTGGTAGACCCCATAGCTAGCTTAGTCCACTCGAATCGAGACGAAGGAATGCCCGCCTCCCAGCTTCAAGTTCCTATCCTAGGTCATAGGTCCCGAGTTTTGACTGCGGAGCTCCAAAGCCGTTAGTGGTCCGTGGAAGGATCGGCGCCGCAACCGGATCAAGGCAATATACCAGCAGAGGATGAACGGTCGATCTTGTCACAAAGCATCGACGGATAGGACAAAAGCTCCAATCCGTCGCGATGCTGTTTCTGGCAGAGAATAGATTCTCAGGCGGGTCATGGATCGACACAACAGGCGATCGCTGCGGTCTTCCTCACACGTTCATTTTCATTTGGGCCGGAGACACAGGGTGGCGTTTCCATCTTGTGATCGATCATCTCCAGTCTCATACCGGGGGTCGCGCCGGGAGCCTTCCGATACTTATACACTCTTTGGACTTCGATATGATGTATTCTTCGGCGGTGAGACCATCGCCGCCCGATGGTATTGCCTTCAAAATGCTTCAAAATGCCAGAGTCACACCCCAGAGGGTCCTGCGCCGCAACAAACATTCAACGCTCACATGGAGTACCCCATGTGAGCTCCGCGCAGGCCCTCATGCTGCTTTTTGAGGCGTCTCTCGATGGAGCGGCGATTTAATCATATCATAGTTTCCCGTTGAATCGTCTTCACATAATACTGACACACTGTGGGTGTCTCCTCCTCGGAATCGCCGCCGCCGCCATCATCTCAGGGCTTGGTCACGGCTCGGTCCGAATACGGCGGCGAACAACGGACAAGATCACCGTCATCATCATTTATATGATGCGTCCGTAGAAGTTTGGATTGGCTTTCCCAACATCGCTTTGAAGCGATTTATTCATTGCTTGAATGGCGTTCTTGCACTCCTTGTTGCGGGGACCGCTGCCCGGCTTGCGACTTCCCGGCCAACGTTAGAGGAAATGATGAAGATCATCTCTGCCGTGCGCCGCCGCATCATCGTGGGGTCGGGGGGACATTCTCAGCGCGCGAAAGGAATGGATTCGTTTTGGAGTCAGCCCATGTCCGTTGATGTTGACACTCATCTTTATTGCGTCATCAGAGCTCAAGATCCGTCCCCTAAATGAGCCGCCAAACCGGGGAATAAGTTCAGGCAGAGAACGACATCAGTGTTTGGTACCATGAGAGGCTGAAGCCCTGGTTTTATGCGGCCTGAGATGTCACTCACTAACGCTGATGAGTGAAGAGTCGTAGAGTGTGAGTTCACGACGATGTGAAAATAAAGACTCTGTGTGATGTGTAGAAGATGCGTCCATGGCGTAAACAGCCGGAGTATCCAGAGACAATCGGTCGTATTCACCCGTGGTTGAATCAATCGGTGGTTACCGGCAAAGAACCGTTGCTGAATAATTCTGACGGACCGAGTTTTTTTCGCGAGCTTGTGGATTCTTGCTGGGGGACGCTTAGTGATTCATTGCCAGGAGGAATGGCGTCCAACCTGCATGACACGAATGCGAATGCTTTGACTAAAACACAGGATCAAGTGAAGGAGGTCGTGGGTATCATGAGAACGAACGTGGAAAAGGTGAGTCGGGTTATTATTGATCATTATTCCAATTATTGAATCGGGACAAAGTCAAGCAGCTCAATTCTCACAAAGCTCCTCGTTCGAACGCTGCCTGACAATCTGACAGGGGTCCTGGAATGGTCGGCCCAGCAGCTCACGATCATGTCCCTGCCTAGCACGTCGGGGAAACCTGGCTGTAGATAGGTTCTGAGCAAGGACGATAATATGCATTCTCCTGGCCTCCTACATTCATTGGCGCCACTCGTGTCTACTCTATCATTTCAATGTGTCATGTCAAGCTGCACCTGATCATCGCCGTTTATTCGATTGCTGAAATCGCAGTTCACTACACAGAGCATAAGACCGATACCGTACTCGACGAAATAAATATCTATCAATAGCGCAGCTCTGAGTTGTCGACCATTCGAGGAGCTCCATCGACTAACAGCCCCCAACGGCGGCGCGAGCGCGGGGACTATAACGTTTTTCAAGTTTTCTCATTGTTTTAATGTCCTTGAGCCCTGCATGCCTCGACTAGAATCGAGGACCAGAAGGAATAAGGGCCTGCTCAATCCCATCATCATCGAAGGTGAAACAACTCCGCCGACAACGAGATCGCGACTTTCTGGACGATGCGTTCCATACAGAAGCTCTCCTCAACTTTCGAGAGGCGAAATATCCGGATATTAATTATTTCTTTCCTTCTCGCAGGTACTTGAGAGAGATCAGAAGCTTTCAGATCTCGACGATCGTGCCTCAGCACTCCAGTCGGGGGCCTCGCAATTCGACCAGTATTCGCGAAGTCTCAAGAAGAAGTATTGGTGGCAGAATATGAAAATGAACATAATCATCGGAATCGTCGTTCTAGTGATCCTTATCATAATCTTTGCGTCAATTCTCGGGGGTCGTTGAGAGCCTGGAGAAGATTCTTCCGTTGTCGAGTGTTCAATGCTTGCCTCACGAGGGACTCGACGCGAGCCACGATTCACGTTGCGACCACCGATGGAAAGACGGCTGCTCTCATGCCGCATCATCTCCTGCATTCGTTGAGCGCAGTACCTGACCTCATTTCCTGAACAAGGAGCAGATGCGTGTGAGCAGCTTCTCGTGGTTGTTACATATACGAAAATGAAGACAGCTCACTCTGGTGGGCGTGCCCTCAGTGCCAACAATATTCTTCTTGATACCGTTTACATATACAACACCATTGATTGAGAGCGAGAACTTCAAGACAGCGTTCGAATGTTCCCCGCTCCTTGAAGCTATTTTTGATGATCTTTGCGGTGCATTCAACATCAGGTATATATTCCGACGTACGAAGCGTACAGGAAGGGCGTGTGTTGAAGACGATCGTATTGAGCAGACAAGCCGGATACAATGGGATTCCCAAGCAAATAAATGGAACCTATTGCATCAACCTTTCGTATTCCAACCTCGAGTACTTCTTTTGACAGGAATACAATCCGATTTTGAACCGTTGCTCATTTGGAGACCTCGGTTCATAACCCCGTTGAATGATAATAAAGAATAACCCCGGCAGAAGAACCTAGAGACCCATTTTCGAGCTCCGACTGATGAGACAACTGAGAGGTGTTCCCCGGAATCGCAGTCGAGACTCTGGTGTCGATGTAAGACAAACCTAACCACCGGACGACAACAGAATCAGCATCCGTGCAGCCTGATGAAATGAGGGTCACGGACCTCCCCATTGAGCAAGGTATCCGCTTCGGAATCCCCCGGAATACCCGCTTCCGGTTCAAGGACATTCAGAGAGAATTCATAACACTCGTCCTCAGTCTCGCCGGAAAACGGTAGGGTTGAATAATCTTCATGTGCGCTCATATTCAACGACGATTGTTCTAATTCTTGTTCCGCTGACAATCCTTCTTGTTCTGACTCCCCCCCAGACGCAGCAGCGGCGCTCACCCCTTCTCTCTTTTTCTCTCTCTCTATCTCTCTCTCTGAACTACTCTCGTCGTCGTCGTGCTCAGTTCAAGGCAGAAATCATCATCATCAGCAGCATGCTCGTCAACTCGTCTGCTCACGGCGGCGATAACCCGTTCTCAAATTCAGACCCTTTTGATCCCTTCCTTGCTGTCCAGCCCGCCTAAACCTATGCTCAACATGGCATTGCTTTCCGCTCGGAGGAACAAATATTCATTTCCTTGATCTTCCCGGGAAATTAGACATTTGGCTCCCGTGGTGGTGGTCGGAGACCGAGAGATCCGCGACATCGATGCCGTCTTTCTTTTAGGACAGGGTACCTGAAAGTCCACGAGATACAGGCGTCTGGAGCGATCTCTGGCGACGATGATGAGCCTAGCCGTGGTGGTAGTGCTCACCCGCAGTCCGGCGACGGTGTATACCCGCGTTCCTGCTTGCAGCAGCGCTGGCGGCACCATTCCAGCTGTGGCTCATTCGCTGGTCGCCTTCGGTTTCTAGTGCGTACTGCGAGCTGCTGGTGCTTGCACAGTGGCCTGGTGATGCGATCCTAACCAACAGCCCTATTAGTTGCCGAGTTCAAGTACATAGGCAGAAGCTTCAAGCCCTAGCCCAGACGAAAACACGATGTTGTGGCTCACGGTAACTTACTGCATCGGCCACGTCGGAGAGAAAACAAGTACCGAGGTTTAAAGTGAGTGCATTTCCGAAAATTTTTGGACGAAGGTGGACTCTGGGCAGGTAGAGCAGCACTCTTAGTAAGCTTGCCAACCGAGCTCGCGACTACCGGGACAAGTGAGCGAGCGAACGAGAAACCGACCGAACGACCGGAGGATCGATCACTAGTCCGAACCAATGACCGGAGCCCCGATGTTCAACGAATATGAACCGACGACACTAACTGTGGACCGCAGCGAGCGCCGATCAGACAAGCCTCGTTTCGATTCTTTGGTGCTTGATAATGCTGGTGGAGACTCTTGAAGCAATCGTTTCAGTAAGCGATTGACTTTGCTTGCCATGAGCAATTGCCATGCGAAGGAAGAAAAACATGCAATGGCGGTTGAGACCATCGCTCTCCGCGTTCGATTACCTGCCTGAGGTGTTAGTCAATAGTGCAATAGGGGACTAACATTATCGAGTCTTGTACATGAAATCATGTTGTGAGATTTGCTGCACGCCGAATTCGTTATCGAACTGAGCTTGTTGTCAGTTGGACTTATTGAAAGACAAAGACGACGACGACGACGACGGCTGTCGGCACCAAGCCGAGATAAGCAGCAGACTCGGAGGGAAGAAGAAAAATCGTATTCACATCGGCCGTGCCACAGACTTGCGGTGCACTCGGAAAGAGAGGATGCTTCCTTACATAACCATCATCACTATGAATATATTCAATCGTGCCTCCCTTGTAACCATTGCCCAATTTCTTCCTTGCAGGCGAATCTCCGACATGAAGATTTATGAAGGGGTTCGCTGAATGGGTTGGCGACCTCTTGTTTCGTCGATCTTCGCGCCCTCTTCTATTGTTTGTAGTTTTTGTTGTTGTTGTTATTCTTGTTGAAATTCTTGTTGAGCATGGCTGACCACCTTCGGGCTGCCGTGTCGCGCAATAAGAGGCGCTACAAATGCGACGGCTACAACCTGGATCTGTCCTACATCGAACCTACAATTATAGCCATGGGTTATCCTGCGGAAAACCTTGAGTCCATATATCGCAATCAACTCGATCAGGTAGCCAAGTTTCTCAACGAGAGACATCGGGACCGCTACAAGATATATAATCTTTGCAAAGAACGGCAGAAAAATAACTACCACAAGGACAAATTCCATGGGAACGTGAGTGAGGATGCAGAGATGTGCGGTATACACTTTGAATTTCTTCGTCTCGTCGTAGGTTAATCCAAGGTTGACTACTTGAATTGTCTTGATTCTCCAGGTTTGTGAAGATTTCGCATTCGAGGACCATGCGCCACCACCTTTAGAAAAGATTGAGCCGTTTTGCGAGGATGTACAGGATTGGCTTACCAGAGATCCAACGCATGTCGTAGCCGTTCATTGTAAAGCTGGAAAAGGTAAATACCGCCATACGATACAGGCTGAAACAGCCTTCGTTACAGCGGATCCTAGGTGTCGGCGGCCCTCGAGTCGACGAAATGTTATTCATTGCTGTTCCGCAGGTCGAACGGGTGTGATGATATGTTGCTACCTGCTGCATTGTGGTCGCTTCACGACCGCAGAGGAAGCTCTTCAACATTATGGCAAAGTTCGAACGGTCGACGAAAAAGTAAGCACCCCGCCGTCCCTGTTGAAGATGATGATGATCTTCTTGATTTTCGGAACGAACTCTCGCTGGAATCACCACTCCTAACAATGTTCCAATTCGTTTTCAGGGCGTCACGATACCATCGCAACGACGCTATGTGGAGTATTACGCTAAAATGAAGAAGGATGCTCTTCAGTATGAAAAGACTCGTTTGTTACTGAAGGGTATTTATTTTGAGAATATCCCTTTCAACACAATAAACGGATCAGCTGTTTTCACCGTCTACTATGGGAACAGTGAGTAGGAGAATCATGCTCATGTCATGTGTCGGTGAACCCCCCCCCCCCCTCCTCCGAATCCCATCGCTCATCAGTGATACAATCAAATATGTTCACTACCTTTACAGAACGCAAAAAACATGTCAACATGGGTGACCTACGGAATAAAGGAACGCAGTGGACCTATGTTGCTACGGAGCCTATTGAAGTTGCCGGAGACGTTCACATCGAGTTCTACATGAGCAAAATTATTCCCGGTGTCAAAGTGAGTCTCCGACCTTTGGGAAAAAAAAAAGAAACGATTTCAGCGCTACCTTGATAATCCTGATGTGGTTGTAACGAGGATTTGTTTCCACAGGACAAAATCTGTGGTTTGTGCTTCAACACATTCTTCGTGGACCGATCCACAACTCTATCCGACACGCAGCCGCCGCAGCCGCCGCAGCAGCAGCAACCTCAACAGCAGCAGCAACAGGACTTAGGAGCTACATTACTCCCAACAGACGGTAACGGTGCGATTCTCAACGTTGATGGTGGAAACGTCGGCAGTGAGACAATTATTTCTCTTCAAGAAATCTGTTCGAGAGATCCGGGTCGGTACCGAGCCCTCATTCTTAATAAGAGTCAATTAGACAGAGCTTATAAAGCAAAAGAATTCCCCGACACAGCATCGATACATTTATACTTCGATACGAGTTTGCCTCCACCCGCGAGCGGCAACGGTAACGCCGAGCAGCGTCATAGTGAAGGAGGCGGCGGCGGCTCACCCGGAGATGATGATAGTTCCGAAGACGACGACGATGATGAAACTAGTTGCGTTCGAATGTGAAAACGCTCCTGATATGCGTTTCTGTGTGGTCGAGATTGAGCGTGTGTGAGTTTGTATCCGCCTGCCTCCCTGCCTACCTGCTGCTGCCAGCTTGCCTATAGGGGGATTTCCGTCGCTCTTCCGGCGGGGCCGACAAGGCCGAATATGAAGACAGCGCAGCGTAGTCAATCCTCGTGCTTCTCTAGCCGTCCTCCTGCCGACTCTGTTCCTCGTTGATTTGAAATATCCTTCATCCTGTGATGTGTTGTCATCAGACTCGCTGAAATCAGCGAAAGATGGTGAACGCAACAGTGAAGAACACGATTGTGTACAATTTGCAATGTGTGGATGTGAATGGAGGTTCCCGAAACCCGACTGCTCGATATTGTATCGCCGCACTTAGCATGGCCGTTGGTTTTTTTGTTGCCCTTAGCGCTATGCTGGTCAACAGAGACTGAGGCTGGTCGCCGCAGTGATCGACGACGACGACGACGACGACGAGTTACGGGATGCACGTCAGTAGCACGGGAGAACGCTCGTCCCTGACAAGATTTGCCAGAAATCATTCAATTGGCTGCCGAACATGAGGGGAGCGGTCGCTGGGAGCGCAATCCTCATCTCGTGGAATTTTGGAAGCAATGTTTCAAGAGTAAACATTGCCGCTGTATTCCCCCATTTCAATCGAAGCAAGCATTCGTGGAATACAGAGTCGAGAGAATGCCGCTGGACACACTCGGAGATTGATTCTGCAAAGTTGCAATATTGTTCTCAGTGCGCACGATCGACGGTGCGGTAACCTGACGTCTCGTCTTTCTTCCCGTAGCAGAGTTTTTGCGACCGATGCAACCAATGTCCGGCGGAATGTTCGTAGCCGGATCTCTCGTGTATCACTGAATCTTTCATGCCCATTGAGGAATCGCACACAGCGAGAATTTCGTGATGAATTTCGGGGGCCACCTCATTTCCCGTTTTCTGCTCGTCTTGTTCGTCGTCGTCGTCGTCGTCGGCTCCGGTCCTCTAGCCGGTGTATCAGAATTATAGGCGACACAATTTCTGGTTGCCCGCTGCTACTTTCGTGTTGTCCGAAAGCTCTGCGCGATTCTCATAAACAAACAACTGATCACCCCAACATGATGAAAATCATACATGTCCCGTGGATGCAAGTTATCAATCACAAATGGACTCTGCCTCATTCAGCATTTGCGCAGCAAAATACATATTCGACGCTAAACTCATATGATCACTAGCGCATGTAAAAAATTCAGGCGATCCGTTGCAGCTCCTTGTCGGTCATAAAATCATCATATCGATTGCTATCTTAGTTAGAAGAGTCTCTTATTTGACACCTCATCAGTGCTTCTTTTATCTTCTGCTGTTCATGAGAAAACGAAAAAAAAACTCAATGAGGCCAACCCTAAATCTGCGATACTCGAGGAATATTGGAGGAGGTCTGTGAATTTGTGTTCGTCTGCGTGAGCGAATGAGACCGCAATAGTTTGTTCGCGAGAAGCGTTTTGACAACTTCGCAGCCCCACAGTTGGTAAGCAAACACCTGAATAGTGATCGTGTCATGCAGACGTACAAATCCTGGGGATTATAGCTCTCATCAAACTCATTGGTTCGGTTTGACTGCCTAGCTTCACGCTCTCAGCCTGGCCTGCTGTGATGCTGAGCGAAATATGTTCCCTCTTCCTTTTCATCTTACCTTTATTGTGCTGCTCGCCTAATCTTGATTCAATCCGCGTGTCATTCAAAGAGTATGATTTGTACAGACCTGGCATTCAAATCGGATGACCGACGACTCCGGTGAGGTCTATAGTGATAACTCTAAGCAACAAATACCACGACAGCGACGAGAGAAGCAACAGAAAATTTCATCATCGTCAACCTTTCTGTTGTTGTGATCATGACCACAAGTTCTACAACCATTGCTTCTTCCAACACATGCATTGCTCCTGAAGCCACCTTGTTCTATCTCTCCCGCTAATAACACTGGAACCGCGCGTCTCCCACTCCTGCTCCTGCTGCTGCTGCTGCTTAGAGTGTCGCCACGATGATGATAATCAATGAGACTCTTGAAGCCGCGAGCTATGTGAGTGGTGATGAAATTTCCATGATATTATAACTAGGATTTAAAAATTACCCCGACTTTACGTGTGTGTTGGTCGGAAATGTCTAGCGCCCCTGTAGCGAAGGCATGAAAACCACTTGACCACTCAAGTACTACAGTGTGCCATGGCGCGTCAACAAAACAACTACTGTAATTGTAAAAAAATATATCTACAGAATAAATATATATCTATGAAATTATAATAGTCTGACGCAACGCTCTCATCAATTGTGTTCTGTGTTCTGTGCTCAATCAAGGTCCACTGTGAAGCCAGAGTGCTCACGTGAGCCTGTCTCAGGATTTCCCGTGGACTATTCACTTCCGTGTCCTCGGTGCGACCGCCGCCGTCGATATGTAACTCATATGGTACGTAGTTTGGGATACTATTATTCCCTCGAATCCACGGAAAAAATCCCAAGGATTCGACCAGATACCATTTTGATTGTGCTACCTCCAGGTGGAACCAATGAGTGAATAACATAGGGAGCAAGAAAATCCCCGGAACCAAGAATCTGCGGACCGTCGTTGTCCACCATTGATCGCATAAGCAATACCTTCCCATGAAGAGCGTCGCGACTGTTATCTAGCTTCAAGGCCCGCACAGATTCTTCGGCCTGACTCTTGTTACTGCTCCACTTGCAATAAAGTGTGTGTGTGTTGAATAAAAATTTCCAGCAAAACACCCATCTTGGAAAAAGTAGAGTCACGACGTTCTTGACACAGAACTGGGTCATTCCGCTCGATATAGGGAGTCTCTTTAATTTGTCTTGCTCAGAAAGCCTCTGAAGCGACTTTCACGAACTGAGAACGCAATGTTAAATGCTTGCATTGGATCGTCGTTGTAGTTGGCGAGGCAACGCATCCTTCCCCGGTAATTGGACCGCTTTGGTTGAGTCTGGGACGCAACACGCAATTTCAAAGAAATGGTCAGCAGAAAGAACAAAAACCATGGACCCCGTTCGAACGGGATCATCGTATATGCGAGGAGCAGCGAGACTGAAGCTTTCACCATGTTGGGATCTGGCCTGTCGAGTTTTCCATGTTCCAATGTTTGGTCCTTCCCGCTGTTTGAGCGGTCTGGGATGGCATCAATTATAATCAATCAGACTTCAATCGAAAACAACGGTGTTCCGGTTGTTGTTCCCTTCCGAAGGGGGTATGACTGGGAATCGCGCAAGCGCGGCTCGGGGGCCTATTCGAGGACTACCGCTGTACCTCCTTTCCCTGACACAGTCCTCTGTCCTACGCTTCTGACCCCCTCGGGGTGGTGGAAGCAACCCCGGATTTTTGACCTGGGCTCTTTGATTCAGCAATAACCTAGGGATTATCTGTCCCATAATATTCGGTATGATTCCCCGGGACTTCTTGGAAGCGCTGGACAGCGGGGCGAGGGGGCGATCGACATCCATGACGGCACGCTGAAGATTCTTGCCTTGAATGAGAAAAATCGCCGCAGAGAGAATTGCATGAGATTATTCGATGACGACACTGGGGTTCGAGCAAGAGCTGAAACGGGCAATGGACGCCTCCGAGACCATGCTCGATTTCCTCACCAAGCGGGGAAACCAGTAAACTAGCTTCGGGCAAGTTCCAAGAATGGCAGATCTTTCGTCGCGCTTAAGAATGTAGGGGATTGCCGGGAGAACGGCTATATGCGAGGGATGTATGCACGAAGCATGCATATCTTAGAACGCACAGTCCTGCTGATGGTCTAGACATACGCTCACACCGGAAGCCCCGATCCGCGGGAGGGCGTTCGCTGTCATTTTTAATCCGTCGCTGATCAGCTTCGCCATGCTCCGTGCCATGAACGAATCGGGATTGCCAAATAGAGACCTTCCTTATTCTTCGTTGAACCGCCATCAGCACCCCCGGTCAGGCTGGGGGACGAGTTATCCGGAACCTTCTCGTGGGGCGAGCATTCCGACCCCACTCAGGTTTGAAATATGTGCGGGACTGCCGGGGATACGCCCCCACCCCCCCCCCCCTCCTCCACTTCCTTCGCGCCGTCTGGGATTTCGAAATCATAGGAACGCAGAGACTCTCAACAGACTCTCAATTTTTGCAGATCAGCGCGGGACCGCAGTTCCCAGGATGACGACTCACCCGCCCCAATGCTCGAACCTCATCCGATCCTCCTGGATGTATGGAGCTGGTGGCCGTTGAGGTTCTTCGGAGCCACGTATGGAGGGCACAAGTTCTTTGACAAACTGCTTCGGCTCCTTGAAGATCCGGAACTTCGATTCGGACGAAAGCCTTCGAGAGCCGAAGGTCAGGGATTTCCGTATACTGTCCGATGCACCGCATAAAAAGTTCGACTGCAAGATAGATATCGTCCCGCAGAGGGGACTCATCGCGATGATTGCGCGCGCAGAGAACGATGTGAGTGGAGACGACGACCCCGACGAAGGTAAGTTCCCAAACGCCCGTTCAACAACAATCGGCGATCGAAATCCTGGGAAAGCTCCACGGGCCGTTTCGCTCTCCTAACAGTGCCAAATACAGGGTAGGGGTGTTCGAAACTCATCCGTCCGAGGATGGCGGCTTAGGCGGGTTCCTCAGTTGGTGTTGGGTACGGGGGAAATAGAGACTAGAGCTTGAGAATGAAACGCACGAGATCGACTCATAGACCAGTGGTTCCTGAAGTTTCTTTTGTGTCCCGGGCCCCCTGTAGCCGTTGACAACCTTCCTCACCAATCAATCCTGACCAGACGCTCAAAGGTTATGGGAGAGAATGAGTTCTCTGAGAACCGGAGATTCTCAAATCAGCTTCTGGATGCAAGCGGGACCTACGTTTTGTCCTTGTTGACAACGGTGTACTGAGCCCCGGTGCTATGATAAACTTGAGAATCACGAAACCTTCAATGGTATCCATTCTCGCCTCTTAAATTCGGGGATTGACCCTGGGCCCCCTGAGAATCAATGGCGGGCCCCCCTAGGGAGCCTGGACCCCCACTTCAGGAACCTATGTCCTAGACCAACATGAATATGAGCAAAGACGGCGACGACTTTTCATCAATATCTCGGATAACGTCGTGGAACGTTATCTGGACGTGGGAGTGGGACAGGCTCAGGCGCCAACAACAGTATTCCAGCTTGATTTTGTCCAATCGGAATCTCGATCCCTTTGACTGCGATCGGATGAAGACACTTCCCTGCTAATGATCTGTGAGATATCGGGAATGAGAATGAGGGGACGTCAAACTCCTAGAAAGATTTTCCAGCGTCACTGGTCTCGTCGACGATGATGCCATTGCGAAATCCTCACCGCTCAACAGGGGACACTTGGGTGGGGACTTTTTCGCAGAACTCATCAGAAGCTCGTGCCTTGCTCATTGATTCGCAACATCAGTGACGACTGACAGGTTCTACACCACCACCCACACATGAACGTTTTCGCGCCGCCGACAGTCGTCGACGTTTTTTCGTAGCAGACGAGAAGGCGGAACCCCTCTCTCTCTCTCTCCTCCTCGCCGCCGCCGTAGACGTTGTCGTCGTCGATTCCGAACTGTTCTCTCTCTCTCCCTATATAGTAAGCACAACAATAACAGACAGAAGCATAAAAACAATAACACAGAGCGGGGCAGTAATGGTAAATAGTGATACATCTCAAGAGTCGTTGCCGAAAATTCGGAACAGAAACTTTGGGCGGTTCGTTCCATCGAGCCCTCGACAGGGTTAACTATTGTCAAGTGTGGAGCATGTGATACCCACATTCATCAGCAATTGTCAGGTTGGCGAAATCGTTTGAGGGAACCACTTTAGCGCTACGCTGAGGCTTATATCGTCCCATCCCGAATATTAATCAACTTCTGAAACGCAGAAATCCCTACCAGCTCGAGCTATACCCTTGTTATCAACTTTCAGGACTGAGGCCTGCTTCAAAATGGTGTTGGTGCATTTAGCAAGCGGTGTCCGTGAGCTCGATATTGTCGCCAACATCAACAAGAAAATAATTTGTGCATCGTGCGGGCAACTTTCGCTCGATCCGCATCTGATGAGTTGCGGTAATGTCCTCTGTCCTGAATGTCTGACGTCAGTCTCAGTGCGAGACTATGTCTGCCCTTGCGGGACAGTGTGTGGCCATCCATTCAGCTTCAAAAACTTTGAGCTACAAGTGCTGAACCTTATGGTTAGGTGCCCGAATTTCTCAAGTGGCTGCAGTGCTCTGGTGCCCATGAGATCCGTGGACGCTCACCTGCGGAAATGCGAACTATCTCAACCACTCATCCGGTACCCCGCACATGATATCGATGTGTTCAAAATTGTCGATAATCTCGCTGATACAGTTAGTGTAGCAATTGATCTGGGCTACCCCATGAAATTTGAGACGGTGTCACCTCCTCCTCAACAACATCGTCGTCGCCACTGGACCCCGGAAACACCATCCCCAACCCAACCAGGTCTGCAAACGCCGAAACGAGGCCAAACACCCATCCTAGCGATCGAGGCCCCACTCAGAACTCCTGAGCTCCAGTGTCAAACAGAGATTTCTGAGGGCGCAAATGGGCGCATCGAAACCGTGTCCACCGATGATGGAGCGAGTTCGACCCAGTGCCCATCAGAAGCCAAAAAAAGCGTAGCTGGAAGCGATTCAGCTACCGTCGCCCATCCCATCACCGTCGCAAGCAAGGCTAAAAATTCGCAGACCGTCCTTGGGTGTGATCAGACGCAGTCGACTGATCAAAAATCAAATCCGAATTCCCCAACAGATCATGCGACGTCCAAGCTCAAATCGCATCACCGAAAAATGAGAGAAAACGATACTCTCTATATGGACGAAGGAGTTCTCAGATTGCTAGAGTCTGGTGTTTCTGGCAGGACCAGGGGAATTCAAAAATCTGGCTTCGACTCTGAAAAAGATATCAAGAAAGATACCGCTGATGCAAGAAGCGGTCGCTTGTCCCCAGCAGTCAGGAGACGCAGTGTCTCATTTTCGAAAAAATACTCAAGTATGTATAATCTGAAGCCTTGCAAAATTGTGATCGAGCGGATTCCTGACGAGGTTTTCCAGAAGCATTTCCCTGCCGAGGGTGAGCTCTTGGGGAGAGTGCATGCCAAAGCCAAAGAGTCTAGTCAAGCGAGGGAAAAATGCGAAGTCGGCTCTCGTGATCGGCCCAGCTCCCCTGGCCGGAGTGAAAGTCTCACAGCTGTTGGATGTGAGCATTCGGAGACTTCTAATACATCCACCGACACCGTACCGGCACCGTCGCCCCAGAAAGGGGCGCTGATGGAGAATGCGTCACCACCTTCGGGAACTATCGAGGAGATTCGAACAACAAAGAAACTTGGGACACCCATTGACGCCAAAGAGTGTGTGCGACAACAACCCCCAAAGTTCTTATCGGCCGGAGCGAAACCGACTCCTCCCTCTGGGACTGTCGCGCACACTGCCGCTACGGCTACTGCCATGCAAATTCGCACGGCCGCTCCAAATACGCCGCTCCTCAAAGCCGCCAAATCCGGAGCAACGGCAACATGTTCAGTCCCTCCGAGCCCTAGCGAACCTGCCGCCGCCGCCGCCGCCGCCCAGGAACAAAAGAATGTCAAAACTGTCACCGCCAAAGGAAATCATCCACATCAAAGAGTGGCACACTCGATTAGTGCACAAAAACCTGTGGTACGCCCGGTCACGTCATCGATTCCTTCGCTCGTCGGCGAAACCACGAAAACGCTTCCTAACAAGAGTACGGCGGCGAAGATTGTCGAGAAGCAGTTGATCGTCGATGGATCGAAGACATTGATGAGCGTTCCCCGGAAAGTAAAGCGTGTAGCTCCCAGTTCCGAAACTATGTCGAATACGACGACGACCGTTCGGAAAACGCCTGCACCAGCCACTGCACCCTGTGGTCCTCCATGTGTGAAGCTTCAAGGAAAGCCTGTTCCGAACACGAATGCGAAAAATCTCCCGACCACAGCTCCCGGTGGTCCCGCGGCGAAGCTTCAAGGAAAGCCTGTTCCAAACACGAATGCGAAAAATCTCCTGACTACAGCCGGGGCTGCGAGGAAAATCATGGCGACGAAGACTGAGTCTGGAACAAAAAAAAGCGAAACAAGCTCAACTAACCCGTTGTCATTCAAAATACCTCGGAAGTCGACGGCAACTGTCGGGGTAGCTGGTGACCCGAGTGCGTCCACTGGTGCGTGCGTGGTTGAACAACGTTCCGCCGAGGACTTACAAGCCCCCCAAGATCAGAGGAAATCCCTCGGCATGAAACGTCCCTTCCTTACAAATCCACACTCGCAAACAATCGAAGCCGAAAGGAAGCGAGCTCGCATTGAAGAAAGACGATCGAGTGCTCACACATTGTCCCATACGGTGCCACCTGAACGTCGCCACAGTTCTGGTTCCGCTAAAAGCGAGAAACACACGCTCCCTCATTGTCCGGAGAACTCACCGAAGCCAACAGAACTGCGCGCCTCGTCAGTCAGCGTTGAGAGCGAACCTTCTTCCGAGTCTGAACGCCTGACCGCTATGAACGTCCCTGTCAACATTCCCCTAGAGCCGCAGGTTGCCGTCAAAGAGAGCATTCCGCAACCGGTTCTTCATCGATTCGTGGAACGTCCTGTCCTGGAATTGGGCCTGTTTAGCAAAAAAATCTGGGACGATCAAGTACCTCCTGACATCAGCCGTTGTACAGAACACAGAGACGAGAGAAGTTCGTTATCGCCACCACTTCAACCACCCCCTCCGCCCCCTTCATTAGTAGTAGGAGCCTTCAGTTCACCGTCGATGCCATTAACATCGCCCGTGGTTTTCGCGAAGAGGCATCCATTCGATGTGCGATGTCAGCAATTTACCGAACCGTCGCAATTGACCAATCCAATGCAGCAAAACAATCCACCATGGAGAGACAGTGGGTCCACTACAATAGTGAAAACGGATCCAAGACGCTGCCTTGATCCGCGATCAGGTGCAGTCGCCGCTGCCGCTGCTGCACAAAAGTCGGCTCCTCCGTTTGCGCCTGGTGGCCACGGCACAATCGTTTATCAGCGCGGTATGCGTGTATATCAAACACTTTGATATTTTCCAAGCTCCACTCAATGGATCCGGTTAATTGGGACTGTTTACTTTGCAGGTCATTTGAGCACTTCTTGGTTAGGAGATGCTGTTCTAGAAACGAGTAGCTTCTGGAGCTCTCACAGCTGAGATTTTTTGGAGGCATGTTCGTAGTTGTATAAAAATAATAAATCAACGTGCAATGTGGTTGCCATCGGATTCGGATAGCCTTATTTTTCAGTTCCTTCATTGTTCTCCTCTGAGAGCGGCGATTTCGCGGAGAGCAAGCGCCGAATTCATCGAATATCGGTATTTCAAGAGGCACCGATAGTCTCTTGCGCAACAAAATGTTGGAGTTTCCTGCGCGTCTACTTCGCATACGAGAGACAAAAAAATAATCTATCTACTATTCGTGACCTTCGGTCCTGTTCGAGTGCCGAATGTGAATCCAAACACTCTAGTTTTCTCCATTCACGCTGGAGAATCACGTCGGATGATAAGAAGCCGTGCAATCAGAATATGAAGGCAGCAAATAATCTCCATTATTCGGGTTCAGTGCCGCTTGCCCGAGTCTCACAATCAGATGCCCGACACTTGCCGTCCCCCGCTAGAATTGGGCCTGCAGAAGTTTGATGTCGGCTCAACGGCTGTTGTGGATCCACGGCTAGCGCGCTCAACTATAGATCCGCAGTTCGTGCTGATTCAGTTCGAGTTGTGCACAGGATCACACAGATATGCCTTTCATGAAAACCCCGCTCCAGATCGACCCGTCTCGTCTAAAGGGAGTTCGTTCCATAGCTCATGTTGATTGGGAGAGGGCCGTTTCTGATCCGGGCATCTAAGATTCAGGCAACTGAGAGTCGGGCATCTGAGACGAAACCCCCAATAATCATCGGTCCATTTTCGCAGAGGGGGGCACATGCAAAGACGTACAGGTGCCCTATGTTTAGGATGCAGCTTAAAATGGGAGTCGAAGTGACGGCGTTCCGCGCAGTATCCTTCCGAAGGCCCTCGCGGACAGTACGATCGAGACGTTCAGCTTCGAAGGATCTCGAGTGTGCCGATACCGGGTGATGGCAATATCATTCGGATGAGATCGAGGGCGAATTCGCAAATGAAACGTTCCTGAAACTCATCAGGAGATATGAGATGTCGGGACTGCCAAGGTCGACAGACCCCCGATCCGTATACTCAGGACGCTAGTTCCTGCTAGTGTAGTAGGACATGCACGTAGGACGCCTGCAGTTATACATCAGAGCCACAAGACGTTCGCGATCGAACGCACGAATAACGATCCGATTCGCCCGGAGAAGTGAGCCGTTGGGATGTGAGCCCGGGTAGAGATCTGTGGAAGGATCTTGTAAACAGGCTAGTTGGGGGATGCGTTCGCTGAAGAGACAGTTTCCCCATTATTGTGATGAGCATGGAGTTTAGCTGACTTGAGCGCCGAGATACGGACTTGCCGGCGCTCGGCCCAGTTACGCGTCAGGCACACATTTGGCTAAGGGGGGGGGGGGGACGTATACAGGCGACGGCAATGTCGAGTCGGAGAAGATCGATCGCTTTCCATTGCCAAGTCTACGACGCTCTGTCGCCAGAGCTCTCGTTACGGAAGGGAGAAGTCCCAGCTTTATTTGAAGACGCGGCACTCGATAACAGCTCGCGGAAGCGGATGAAAGTCTGCCCGGAGATTTTCAGATCCAAAGAGCCCACTGTGACTGCCCAAGGTGGCCGGAGTGCGGCAAAGTGGAAGCAAGCTCCCTATCGAGGTTCTTGAATGCTACTAACAATAAGCTTCAAACTATTGCGGCGTCCCGAATACGTGTTTGCCTCCCAAAATCGAGCGGAGAGTGCGACGATGCGCTTAAGAGGAGAAACTCGCCGCAGAGCATGGAGATCGGCCGGAGAAACTCGCGGGGTGGTCCGAGGCGAACGTCAGAGGTCCAGCGACACTCGACGGCGGCTTGGAGTTGCATCGATTGGCCCTTGGAGTCCCGGAGGCCACGTGAGAGATACTGGCTTTCATTGGAGTCCAACAGTCGATGGCCGTTCGCTGTTCTCTCCCGACTCGTCTACTTGCAACTCCTCGGGACGAGGCAGGGACTGCAGAGAGTGGAAATCTCTCAGGTTGAAGCCGTTCTCAATCATCTGAAATCAAGGCGTGTCGCCGGTCACATCTGAATGGCCTGGCTTCACTGTCGATCCGGTATCTCAGCCTTGATGTGGGTCTTTCCTTGATCAGATCAGGAAGAATCCGACTCAATCCTAAAATCCTGGTGCTTCTCTCGCTGTCCACGAGAACAGGACATTGCGCGCCCCACATATGGTATCTCTGCCTGTGAAAAGTCTTACTCTCGAGCGAACCGATATTCCTACCGACAGAAACGCACGACTGGAACCGCTGACGGCGGCGCGGCGCGGTCTTCCCGATCGGTTCGCAACGGTTGAGGAGAACTGCCCGACGACAGAGCAGCTCGTCTCAAATACGCAGAGATCAGCATCAGCAATATTCCTCCTCTTCATTCCAATTTGGTTTCGTTTTTTTTATGAACCATTCAGCATAGTTCCCAATCTGACGATCCTCTGAGCCAACTAATACCAGTCAGCGGACACGTTCCGTCATTATTCAAGAACGGTGATTCCATGACTGTCCTTGTCGTTGAGCTGAGGAACTGTTCTCCCCGTGCCTTCCGTTCTTCGGAGCGCTAGTCCGGACTCCGGACTCAGCTCATCCATGATCCCGGCAGAAAATGCGTGGAGTATCTTCATTTGATGTTCGTCGCTCAAAATATCAGAGTGAGTTGTGGATTGTTTTTTGCGTTAATTGCAAGTAATGCTCATCTCGATGGGTGTGGCAAAGCACATAACAAACAATGGAGCCTGCGACTGCGTGGGCCACACATTGACGACGGCTGTCACCTTCCGCCGCCGGAGAGCTCATATGGGCTCGCAGAATAGCTCGTTTACTTCTGTTGTTTCTTCCACTCACCCCTGAGTTTGGCAACGTCGATATAGGTTTTTCGGAGTGACTTTGAGCGGATAAACACCACTTTCGTTGCAATGAGACTGTTGACAAACTCTTATTGCTCTCCACAGCGTGAACCTGGAATTTCGTTCGTCAGATCGCTTCCTCGTGGTCAGAAACAATCTTTATTCGGGTTCTCGGCATTGGGCATATAATCTGGGGGAAACAGTGCGAGTGAACGTCTCGTCGGCCCATGCAGCCCCAGCAGCCGAAGACACATCTTGTCAGGCGATCTTCAAATTTTGACCGGCAGTCGTTTTCGCCGATCAAGGTTGAAGATCCTCATCCTCCTTCAGGAGTCAACCTCACAGGCGTTCCGCGTCGCATCAAAGATCGGTGTGCTGATATTTATAATTCTCTTGGGAAGTGGAACAAGATCAAACTTCGGGGAGCGAAGTTGATCAGGGAGATCGCCACTCGGCAGAATGTATCAGCGAAACAAGAAGATCTCCTTGAGTTATGTGACTGTCTCCTATCGATTGTCGAGGATTTAGAGAAAATCGTGAACACGTTAGGTAGCGTCCACGAAAATTTTGATGCTCTCGTGAGAATGGATTTATTGACCCATAAATCGGATTCCTCTGAAGGAGAAAAAATTGGAGAGCATTCTGGTGCGCCAGCATGTTCAGATCGGATCCCTTTTGTAAATTTCACTCTTCAAGATTTTGCAAGGATCTCTCGCGACGTCGAAGCAGCGTATAGGAATGAATTGGGTTTGAAGAGAACTCTCATCAAAAAGGTGCCAAACCTGACCGGTGCTTCCGTGTTCACCTTCGCTTCTATATGCTGGATGCATGATACATTCATAGATGAGAGCGTGAATGGCATGGTTATCGCACTTGTGGCCGAATGCGGCTTCGAATAAAGGTCTGCTGAAGCTATCGATTAAAAGTATCATCACGTCTGCGGAGATCCGGAACTTGTTGTTGTGGAATAAAAAGGCACCATTCGTGAAACATTGGTGGTGGTTCTTTGCGCTTTCGCATCGACGTGCAATCCGACGATTTGAACGCGTTTTCGGGGGTGAGACTAGAGATCATGGATCGCAAACAACAGAATGCAAGTCAGCCTCAGTGTTCGTTGTAACGGTGTGTGTGCCGAGGGGGCCATCATACCCGAAAATGTTGCGCCCACGCGCGCTTCCTGCCTCTTCGGATCCCCATACCAGGATCACAACCCTTTGTTGACCTCGCTGTCGGCTGGTTTCAGTACCGATTCGAGGACAGCGCTCTGAGACCTATGATTCCGGGGTAGAAAATGTTTCGAGAAATTTCACGGGAAAAGTTATCGTCGTATCACTCTGATGATCACCATGATGGGATGCTTTTCTCCCTCCTCTTCTGGTGGTGGGTGGTTGGCTGGCTGGCTGGCTGGCTGGCTGGCCGGCCGGCCGGCTCGACGTTTGCTACGTAGTCAGAAAGCTCCTGTGGCTGCGGTGGCTGTTTCTGATTCCTCTGCTGCCGCTGTTGCTTTCTTCTGAAGCACCCACTACTAACCGGGGACATACGGCCATGGAAGCAGACGCAGCCACAGGTGGAACGTACTGCTTTCGTGTACAGAGACGGATCAACGATACGCTTTGCGATGTGATATTACTCTTTGAGAATGTGGAACTTTTAGCGGCAGTGCTGGAGATCAGTCGGCAATCAGTTGATGATGAAGCATAGGTTCCCGCTTCGGGTCCGCCTCGTTCGTTCTCAGACGCGCTTCCGGTGGTAAGCTATGATCCAGTCGTAATCGGAGTCGGAGTGTTGCTGCATAATTGTTTCCAAATCGAGCCCGAGGAGACCACGTCTTGCTTCGAGTCTTCCCGGAGTCGATTCGAAAGGACCGGCGGCGCAGTGGGCTTACCACCTACTTCTCTCGGAAGACAATCCGATGATTGGTGCTGTCATTCTATGGAGACTCTTCGCAGCGTTTCGCGAGAACATCTCAACGATCCATAGATCCGAATGCGTTGAACAAGGTTACCTCAGCGAGGCGTTTGGGCCATGATCCTTGCATGATCCGACGAGTTGCTGTTCGTGATGCGCGATGAGAGCAATAATGATGATGAAAGGCTTGATTGTAGCTCATACAAGTTGCGATATTTGAGTTTATTGAACGGATACCGGCAACGCCAAGTGACCGATGTCCTGAAGTTTTAGACCATGAAGGCAGGCGAAACTCCGCGGGAATACCGAACATGTGTGTTCCGATGTAGCTTCACGCAATGAACAGAAGGTGCATCTACCCTGAACCATTGTCAGAACATACGCTTCCGTCCAGGGGCGTGCCCAGAAATCTCTTTTGGGGGGCGACCCCACGTTATGGGGGGGCGGTTGGATACTCCGCACACCGCGGTATAGGGCATCAACACGGGACAGAAAAATTATGGGGGGGGGGAGATCCCCGTACTCCCCTGCCTCCGTCCCGTGTGCACTTTATAGGATAATTCCAAGCTCTGGAGAGATGAGCCGCAAGACTCCGCGGTACATGTACACTCGCACACTCGAATGACATCTTTGATTGATTGATTGATTGATTGCTTTATTGTGTTCCAGGGAGGAGTAATGTTCGAGACTCAGTTTGGAGTGACCGACGTCCTCTCGGATCGCTTCAGCTCTGAAAAATTCTCCCGTCCTCGTCGTCGTCGTCGTCTTCGTCCTTCTCTCACTCTATCCGACTGTTTAAGTGCGAGTCTGACTGACTGCGTGCTGCTGCAGTAGCTGCTGCCGCCGCCGCCGCCAACTCTACTGCTGTCTCTGAGAAGGTCCACTTCAGAGCGGTCCCTCGCTGTTGCTGCTCTTGCGTGCGTGCTTGTCCGCTCGCCTGGCTGACTGACTGACTGGCTGGCTGGCTGGGTGCCGGCAGGCTGCCTGCCTGCCTGTTCTCATTGGTCTCTCTGCGTAGTGCCAGAGTTCTCTTCTCGGGAAATCAGACCTAGGGCAGTAGTCAGAGCCACCCAGCTAGTCAGCTTGCCAGCTAGCTCGCTCAGGGCGGTTAGCCAAGAACATGCTAAAAGTGGTGGGCCAGCAGCGAGCAGTGACAACACTAGCTGCTTAGCGTGAATTTGTTCCCTTCATACGCCAAGTTTGAGTGGAATCGAGCGGAGCGTCTGTCCCGAGCACAGATAAATCATCGTTTTTGGAAGCCGTCAAGTTTGTATGAGCAGAAATGGAAAGCAAGCACAAACTCAAACATCGATTCGATATCGTTCGGAAACTTGGGCAAGGAACCTATGGCAAAGTACAACTAGCAATCAACAAAGAAACCGGCCAAGAGGTGTGTAGTGAACGTATTCCTCCCTCAGCCATTAGGTCGAACGTTTCGGACCCTTTATGTTCATTCTATAGCGGCACCACAACTTTCCGGATGCCGGAGACAGAGAGAGATGGCGAGCCTGAAGGAAAACCGAGATAACAAGCGCGGCTCTCGCGCTCGAGCTCGGATCTTGAGCAAATGCGCAAGTTTCTATATGTTCCGAACTTGATGAAATCGCCGTCAACCTCGCCGCCGCTGCCGCTGCCGTGAAGAAACTAGTGGTGTTGGCATCGTCGTCGGCGTTAGTGTTGGTGGTGGTGGTGGTGGTGGTGGTCTTGTTACTGGTAGTAGGAGGGCTGAAACAGGGCGGCAGCGCAGTGCCGATTGAACGTCGCAATCTGCCTGCTGCTCGAGCCCCTCGGACGCGACGCTGACGGCCAATGGATTAATCGTGGGCTGCACGATGATCCACCGTGTTCGACCTATCTGAAGCGGACATTCAAAATCACTCAATACTTTCAGGTCGCCATCAAGACGATTAGGAAGTCAAAGATAGAAAATGAGCAAGATGCCGTTCGGATTCGAAGGGAAATACAAATTATGTCCTCGATTCGACATCCGAACATTGTACATATCTACGAAGTATTCGAGAATAAGGATAAAATCGTACTCGTGATGCAAAATGCGTCCGGTGGCGAATTGTACGAATATCTGAGTGAGCGCAAAGTTCTTAGCGACGCCGAAGCGAGGAGAATCTTCAGACAAGTAGTAGCCGCGGTTTATTATATTCATAAGAACAAAATATGCCACAGAGATCTCAAGTTAGAGAACATCCTCCTGGACGAGAAAGGCAACGCGAAGGTGAGGGTTTTCTCTGCTCCCCCATCTCTCCATGAATCCGAGATCCATTCTTCTGGATGAAATTTCAGCACGCTCTAACGTTCTGTGAACTGCATTCCACAGATTGCCGATTTCGGCCTGTCAAATGTTTACGACGAGAAGGGTCTCCTGAGTACATTTTGCGGATCACCACTATATGCTTCACCCGAAATCGTCAAAGGATTACCATATTTTGGACCTGAAGTCGACTGCTGGTCTCTCGGGGTTCTGTTGTATACTCTTGTTTATGGTGCTATGCCGTTTGACGGGAGCAACTTTAAAAAGCTAGTCAAACAAATATCCAATGGAGATTACTACGAGCCGAAACAGCGTGCTGGTGAGTCAGCTTTCCTCCGTCCGAGCACTGAGTAATCATTTCGAAATACTGTTATGAGTAATGATGAATTGAGTTTTTTTGTTCGTTGAGATCATTTGCTGTTGGACTTTCAGCCGCCTCAGGTCTCATCCGGCATCTACTCACAGTGAAAGCCTCTGAAAGGGCATCTATCGTCGATGTATGTAAGAATGATTGGGTCAACGAGTCCTACGACACGCAGCTTCTGCAGGTCGCAGAAGACTTGGCGAACCTGTCCCCTGTGCGACTTGACCTGCTGATCGCGTTGCAACCCCAGAGTACCTCGGTTCAAGCCGACCAACTTGAGCAGCAGGCGACTGTACCACCTAGATCCGGTGGATTTCAGACAGTTCCCGGGCTTTTGGATGAAAAACATCCAACTGCGTCCGAATCGACGACGCGGAACCCTCCGCCGGATCAGGTGGTACCCAGCGCCAGTTTGATGCGAATGCCATCTTTATCAGTCAAGAACTCTGCTTCCTTGGGAACCCTGAAGTCATCATCCTCAGCTTCATCTGTGAAATCTATCTCCAACGTTGGAGCGGAAGCGAACGCGTACAATCACTCCGGAAGTGTAGAATCGACAGTCAGTTGTGATTCCTTCCAAGCTTCACGCGATAAAACAGATCCAGAGCAGAAAGCGGTCATTCGACCAGCGCCCAACATCGGTACATCGGTACATGGCGGCGGCGGCGGCGACGATTTCCCGTCGACAAGTATGGCGTCGATCGAACTCAAATCCAAGGACGCAGAGCGCATTTTGCTCCCTCAAGGTTCGAGTAAAACAGGCGGGCTACAAACTGGGAGCGCTCCCACCGAGAGCAGCGATCCGTGTCGGATGGTTGGAGAGCGGCGAGCATCAAGTACCGTGTCTGCTAGTAACAGTCAGGACAGCCTGCAGGATGTTCACATCGTTTCAAGAAAATCAGAGAATCCCAAAATCAGAGCGCATCTTGACAACGTCGAGGACTCTTTTCGAAGTCTTGTGTGGCCAGCTGATGAGTCTGCCTCGCCGGCTCCGACATTGAGAAGCTTACCAGGCCGCTTGACACCAGAAGGCGCCGCCATAGACGAAGGCACCGAAGATCCGAAAAGAACGAGCTTGGTCGACGTCAATGAAAATACGATGCCTCGGGGGCTACCAATGAAATCCTACAAGAAGTTCACTTTCGAACGCAGTGGTGGCCAGGTTGTTGTCCGAGAGAAGATTTGTCAAAAGGAAGAGCGCGATGGTAACAAGAAGATTGTGATCGAGAAACGAGTCACTTCGAGGACATCTTCTTTCGATGTTCCTCCTACGCCAGCAGCTCCCGACGGATTCGAGGGCACAGCGAAAACAATCCGGCGGGACGACAGCTCTGATGAAGAAGATTTCGACCTACACTTCGATTCATCACATGGGCCTTTGGGGCTCCTGAACGTCATGAAATTCATGGACGCGGATTTCCGTACGCGATGGCAGAACCATCCCATATTTCAGAACATTTCACGTCGCCCCCTCGGAGCTGTATCCTCCCCGTCGCAGGTGAGTGTTGCGTCTATCAATCAAAGGATCCCGTTTTGAGACTCTGAGCCGTTGGGCCGTTCATACAGAATTCTTTCGCAGATTCATCAGGGGCACCGTCGTCTCCATTCGCCTTCTTTGATGAAAATGTTCATGGATCGCGACAGCGCTAGGGATGATGATGCCCGGAGTTTATTCGATCGACGTTTACCGTCGTTGTTAGATCACACCAATGATCTTCCGGCTTTCACAACTTTGCTGTCTGATGCCGTTACGAAGCCTGACAGAAAGCTCAGCAGAGGATCATCGTTAGACAGAAGTTCGTCTCGGACCACACGAATGACGTCGATCCCGCAGCAGACGGCGCAGTCCCAGGTATGACGCCCGGCTGCGTTTCCTTGTAAACCTGTACGGTTGAACACAACCGTCAAACTCGTCTTCACACATCTCACATGATAACTGATTGCCGTGCAGGTTGATCCGATGTCAGCGGCAGCCTACGACGGTTTGCTCGGCTCTGCTCGGAGCATACCCCGTTACTCGCGGACTGTAAGCGACAAGACTATTGGAGAATCTCAACCCACGTCCCAATCCCCTTCGTCCATACTGAGAGCTCGAACGCAGAACTCGACATCTCGACCTTCGGTTGTGCATATGGAATTGAACTTCAACAGTGAGTTGATCCCGATTGCTAACAAACTTGACTTGGGTCGAATCTTTTTTTTCGCGAGAACCGCAGCAAAACATCCAGTTAGACCCAGGAATCCAGCTAATGGTTAACGATTGCTCCCACAGCTCGTCATCCAACCAGTTTCGGCCTCGTGCACTCTTGGTCGAATCATGGTCTTTGGCAGCAGCAGCAACAGCAGCAGCAGGGCCAACCTCACCAAAGTACTAGCTCTACACCTTCTAGAATAGAAATGCGGTTGCATTATTCAACTCCGTCCACTCCTCCGCCGACGTCTCCGCCTATTGGAATGCCTCCCAAACCGCCAAAGCCAGATGGAGAACCAAGGTCGGGTCAAACTAGGAATCCTCCACCCCCACACGAGGAGAGCGTTAGTGACAGGATAAACCGACGAAGTTATTACCATAGGTTGGTATCCGTGTTACCGTATACACAAAAACACGATTCATGTAAAAAAAAAACATAAACCTAGCTCATCTGATGCTGTGTTTTTCAAGGTTCAGCAGCGTCGATAGTCAGAAGCGTCCAACTTCTACGATATGGGACCAGCAGAGTGCTGCCAGTATGGGCGCGGGTGCCGGCGCGTTGTGGGAGGCTGCGTCTCCTGACAAGCCGCTAGGTGCGCCCCCTCGAGCTTCTATGACGACAAAACCGCCGCCTTCCTCTTCAACACAAGAAAGAGCCGGTTCAACCAGCATGTGAATAGAATGACTCAACATGAATGTTTACGGTTGTGATATTACACATATATACCCGAAGAGGTACAAGAATGGAACATCACTTCGTCGTAGCTACTGCATTTGCCCGTCCCACGGAACCCTCGCGTTTTTCTCTTGAAGTCGGAGTTCTCCCTGTGGGTCAACCTGTTGTCGGAAGATCCCTAAACAAACCAATCGAAGCAGCATTGCTCTGAGAATCCAAAATCGAGCGACACATCAGGTCACTCATCGACTCAAAGGATATCAATAAAAGCTTATATTCTTCCATATTGGCACCATCGCGGGGAATTTTCACAGGCTAGAAAGTGCTGATTTCGTCGAATCGCATCAATCTCGGCGTGTTCTCCACAGAAGAGATAGGGATTGAGATTATCAGTTTGCGAAAGAATCTTTTACGGAACACGATGGCCGTCCGTCTCCTTCTGACCAGAGTTCTCCCGAAATCCTTCCCATAATGCTCCATCCTTGCTGCGCTGCGGAGAAAGTTGGAGACGGGTGTCGAGAGCTGGCCAAGGGGGTGTAGCATTGAGCTTGAGCTGCTGAGAGACCGTATAGGGGATCTTTGAGCTATCGGGGTCTTTCGGAACTGAGTACGGTTCCACTGGAAAGAGTGTGTGACTTTTCTCTGGTTCTGAACCTCCGGAATTTCGGTTTTCAATCATCGTCTCGACCCTGATCGGTCGTTGAAGGTTCTCGGAAGCGAGATCCGAAAATTTTTCAATATCACTCATGCACAGCTCGTTTGCCTCCACATTGGGATCGTCTCCTATCATTCGAATAATTGAGATTAGATGGCACATGAATGCCCAGGTGGGCGTACAGTGAAAACTTCTTCCGTTCTCACATGTGAGTTGAAAACGTTGTCTCTCATGAGCAGTGTATCATTTGTGGTCTCACATGTGCACGGTGAATGCCTTCGATGGTTGAACCTCGTTCATAAGGGACAGCTCGGAAGACTGAAATCTGCTTCCTCCTCCAGACAGACCCAATTCCTAACTATTTCTCGTGTATAAAAACTCTTCTCCCGCGTGAGTCCCGTATATGCGTTTCTCTCAACATCGGAACCTGTTCGAAAGATATCGATACTGATGAATCTCTTGTACCCCGTATCCTCTTATATGCGAGTCTCTTGTGAGCGTTTGTTTTCAGTATGGAGGCTCTCTTGGTCCCGAAATCAGGGAATCGGAATTTGTCTCTCAGATCCGGTACCCTCACATCCGAGTTCTGTATCAGCGGGTTTGCCGTGGTCATCGCATGGTGGACAGGGTTTCGACTCGACTAACGCTGTTCAGTGTGACACCGATAACCGGCTTGAGTCGGGACCGGACTGCACATCGCATGCAGGTTCGAACTCGTACAGCAAGTTCACTCATTTCCGTTCCTGCATGTTTCCGCCCGTTCCAAAAACTCGGAACGTACAGCTCACACAGTTGCAGGCTGGCGTGCCGCCTAATCGGCGGAAACCATCACCCAAGACAACAACACACGTGCCGCAGCTCCTCGGACCATTGCGAATCGTATTCGAGTAGAATTATAAGGGTTTGACAGTGGGAACGTGCGAGAATCATGCCCAAACAACGCAGAAGACGGTTCATCGACCCGAAAAAATCAGTGACTTTCGAAGTAGTTCCACGAAATCAGGTGGGTGTCATCGCGGCCTGGTGATCACATACGTACTTCTATCCCTATATCCTCAGTCTGCATGGTCGAGTTTTTCGATCAGAGAGTTGATGTCTTCAGCCAGGCTCGGGGCCGCAGAGGCCCGGCGATGAGTTTCTTTACCGTCATCGACCCTCATCATCGATACAGGACGCGGTTCCGCTGCTTGGATTGCAGGGCGAATAATTCGAGGATGATACAGAAATGATTGAAACTGTTCCGTAGTTCTCGCTGATGGCGAAGAGCAGCACTGCCTGGGCGCAATATGAGACTCCGCATTGAGGGGCGGTTGTCCCTGGCGGAGCCTCCTAAGCGGGGGACCTTGAGCGATGCTCACTCGGTCTTTGCTTAGAGAATTGTGGACGACTACTCGGTACACTTGCCGAGTCCGGCTGTAATACCTGGATGTTTGAGCGTGTCAAGTGAAGGTGCTTCTTCGATACAGGTTGACCCGCTGGTCGCAGATGAATCTGCCCCGAAGAATGTCTTGGTTGAGAAACGGACGAAGAGAGTCATTGATGTGGATTCGCGCGAACCGAAACACCTGGGTGAAAAGGAACGGTGAGTGTCTAGAAATCCGGATCAATCAGTCAATGATCTTCGGGAGTGAATGCAAGAAAGCCTCCGTATAACACCGTTCATTTTCTTGACAGGCTCGAAGAACAACAAAAATATGGAATTTATTTCGACGATGACTACAACTACCTCCAACATTTACGTGACGTTCGTGTGGTCGGCACTTTGGAGAAAATCGTTCGCGTGGACAAAAGCGGAGCTCAGGTGAGGCCGACTCTGCAAGTTTTCCAAGCATTTGGCTACTTTTCCCTAATTATTGAACTATGATACTATCTGGAGATATTATCTTCAGATCAAAATCAGCGATCCCGGAGACGATGGAGATGACGACGGAAACTCAAACGGTGGTGATGCTCCTGAGAAGTCGCAAATTCTACTGCCGTCTTCAGTATTCCCCTCGCACGTCGAAGAACGGGTCGGACACCTACACAAAGGTCTTAGCCATGTGGGCCCTCAAGTTGACTGGGATCCAGACGTGATGCGTGCTCTCGATGACGATTCTGTCGAAATCGGTTCCGAGGAGGAGCTCGAAGACGATTTCGTCGCTCTGGCATCCGGAGGTGCCAATGCGATTGAAGACCTCGGAGCGGGCGACCGAGAGTTCTCAACCAAAAGCTTCTACTTCAAGGAAAAGGGTGAATGCAGTACCCGCCTCCAGGAGGATGAGGACGATACCATCGAATCGGACGCTGACGAAGTAGAAAGCGACTTCATGAGTGACGATGACGAAGTCGGGGAGCTATATAACCCCAGAATGCCCAGCAAGTCACGTTACGATAAGGAGGAAACTCGCAGTAGATTCACCGATTACTCATTGAGCAGCTCAGTCATGACTCGGACGGGAGGCCTGAAGAACCTCGACGAGCAATTTGAGGAGATGTTCGACAAAGAGTATGACGACTGCGACATAGGTGCTCTGGATGGTGAAGGAATCGAAGGACGCATCCCTGTTGAATCGACGATTGTTGCGAAGTTGGCTGATCTATACGAAGCAGAAGTCAGACTCCACAGCGGTAGCGCGGAAGAATCGCTCGGCGCATTACAAGACGAAGTGAAAGCTGTAGTTCTCAGTTCCCTCAACCGGAAAGAGACCACTGAAGAGCTGGAAGTCATTGATAATGATCCTGACAAAGCTGAACAGAATTGGGACTGCGAATCGATCCTATCTACGTACAGTAACACTCACAACAGGCCCGTTCTGTTGAGTTATGGGAAGAAGAAGAGCGCGGTACAGCTGGGTTCGAATGGAATGCCCCTGGAGTCGAGTGGACTCTCGAGACGCAACCTCAAGCAGCTAGACAGCGACTTCGTCAAGTCTCAAGATTATGCAAAATCAGTCTGTAGCAGGACGAGTCTCGTGTCCTGTGCGCGACCGAAATGTGAATCGACAACGGATCGAAAAACTCGCAAGACGTTGGTTAGAGAATTCCGTCGAGAACGCCGTAGAGAGAAAAAACAGAGTAAGGAAGCATTCCGAGCCGAAGAGAGTCGTCAGAAAGTTCAAGAAATGAATGTTCGCAACAACTTACAGGGCCTCAAAATTTATTGATGATGCTCATTCGTTTCCGTCTCGTCGGGCGCCTCCGTGCATGCAGGCGGTTTAGTTGTGATGATTCATTACCATAAATACAAAAACCTGTTCACAAATGCCAGAACGTGTTGTTCCTTGCGGAATAAGAAAGTTTCAACAGAATTCAGAAGGAAGTGAAAGGGAACAGGAAACTTCGGCTGTTCGGAGAAAACAACGGAGAAGACCCTGCCTAAAACAATCGAACGTTTGGATCCCCGTTGTGCCACCAACCCTTCCCCCTCCCCTTTCGGAAACTGCGTTTCGAGCTCTCTCCGATCAATTTGTTGTTTAGTATGGATCACTAAAGATTACTGAGTTCGACCCAGGTATTTCTTGGTCGACTTGATTCTGTATTCCATGTATCTCATGCTCACTGTGATGTCTCGTTCTAGTTGATTATTTCCTTTCGCCCAGAATCCGTAGGATATGCAGGAACAGGTTCAAGATATCCATGTAAAGATCCACAGTAGCCAACATGTAATCTTCCGGAGACGTCCTCTGCATAATCAATTGCGTGTCGACGATTATGAATACACAGAACAACGCAGCGCCGAAAACTGAAAGCAGGAACTCGCCGGAGGTTGAGGGGAAGATGGCATTCATGAATTGACCGATGATCAAGACAAAGAGGAACGAGAGTAACCTGGAAGAGAGAGCGCGGTCGTTACTGGGTTTCTCTAGTCGAGAATTAATCCCGGCATGCTCATTCTTCCCAAAATGAGCTTCTGGTCCTACTTATACTGTATTTCAAGATTTGCAAAGAGACTCCTTGCAGAAGCTAGGTATCGACCTTCAAGTAGCGTTTTGTCGAAGGCTCATCGAGCATTTCAATTAGAATTTTCACAACTAGATTTCATGTTCGTCGCGGACGTCATGCGGACGGGCGTTTCACAGAGTAGCGTCTGATTTGAAGCTCAAAATTGATAGCAAGCATGACTTACACAGCCGGCATTGTGGTGAAGTCCTTCTTAGTTTGGAAGGTGTACGCTGTGAGAGCACCAGTTGCACCCAGAGTGAGAAGGAATGCTTGAAGGACGACAAGTTGATCATAAAACGAAACAACCACGCTTATGGTGTAAGCCTGGAGCACTGTCTGTGAAACAGAATGTTACAAATTAGCCGAATTCGATATCAAAAATCGCTGTGACGATAGATTGACAGAAATGTTTAAATTCGAGCTCAACGAACATATAGAGCCAATAGGAAGTAGTTCGTCGGCGTTTCGCGGCGTTTGATGATCAGAGCGAACAGGGTGATCATTGAGCTCACAAAGCTCATTGGAACCATCCACTGGTTCTCGCTGATGAAGAGTTTCACTGGCGGGATCGTCATCGATGTAGCTGTGAGTATCACCGTCACCAGCAGCTGAACTGACAATATCCCATACACTTTACGCAAAAAGCCTGCGGGGAACCAGATAATTCGATTTTAGGTCTCGAAATACTTGACGACATCTGTGTAGCTGAGAGCTTGTGGCTAGCATAAGTCAGGAATTAAGCTTACCCATGCGAACGGCAACGTTCGCTTTGGCGACGCAATTTCTGTAGCCGAAGTCATCTTGAATGTTTGATGCGGATCCATCCGCAGGATCTATGAGGGGTTCACGGAGCTCGATCATTTCTGTTTTTCGCAGCCACTTCAGTGACACCACATACACGACGTTGTTGACAAGAGGATCACTACTGGATCAGCTGCTGCTGCTGCTGCTGCTGCGAAAGAGAGAGACCAGACGATCCAACGACTGTGCCGTCTGCTCAAGAGCGGGCTTTTCGAGCTTGAGGTGCAGCTGTTGAGAATGCGACGGTGGTGAACTGTGCTGCCTGTGAGGAGACGACACACTGTCAGTGCAGTGTGCAGTCGAGTCGGTCTCAGAAACTCCCAGGAGTCGCTCACGCGAATCATCAAGATCTTCCTTGGGGAGTCGGATCATTTTTCCAGCTGGGGCCAATATTAGAGCCAGTGAACCGCCAATACTCCGGTGGCTTTTTCCACATGATATCACCGCCGACTTTGGACTCTGGATGGAGCCGACGGACGCTGAGGGGCAATCCGTGAGCAAGTGTGAGTGGAGGCATGCAAATTCCGCTTGCGTGGGGTTGACGGTTCCGAGTGGCTGTCTGCGGTCATCTGATCTGCTGTTCTCAGGAGTAAGTGTTTCTGAAGGGAGGCGGGGTATCAATAGACCGAGTTTGATCATACTCCGATGAATGTGCGCAGAAGAACAGCGAAATGCTGCATATAGAATCAATGAACATCAGTCAGCTATGCTCCTCATGATCCGATGTTCTCGCAGAGGATCCCATGATGCTTTCTATGTTCACGGGCATTTCACTCTCTCCCACGACGCGTAGTCGAGTTCGAGACCCCGAGCGAAAACTACGAGAATACGCATTGCTGCGACAAAGGAGGCGTAGCTCGAAAAAGATGCACGCAATTCCGAGGAAATTGTCAGAACAGGCATCTTCACACAGTCATGATAGAAGGATTGCCCTCGGGATAGTTCGCGCATCATCCCCGATCACAGACGGCAGTCATAGAATTTCTGCCATAGCCTCGACTCTTTCGCCAATGCCATTATTTGTTCCACCCGGCAAGGTCTCCATTCGGCCCACGGGACTTACGTTCCCCATTTTGTCGCCCTTTTCCCGATGGAGCGAACAGCCCATGACGACGTGTGTGGTATCGTGTGGTGATTCCGCGGTAGGAGTCGTGGTTCGAAATGCAGCAACTGAGCGCGGAAACGTTGGATCAGCGATATTCGGGCTCCCCAACTTCATGAAACACTTAAACCACCTCAACCGGCTAATTCCCCGAAGGTCGGGCTCCCCAGCGCTCCGAACGTTCTTCCTTCCTTCTCGAGCGCTGCTCCCAAAATTTTACACTTCTACGTCGAGAGCCGAGGCTGAGCGCAGCAGCAGCGCCCTGATGCGCGCACAGCGGGAGTTTCCTCGCTGCGTTTACCATACGATGTTTACGTTGCCTCCGGGCTCCTTCTGCGGAAACAAAACTGCTCAAGTTTGGATTGTTCCTTACGCGCCAGCTCGAACAAGTGCTACATGCGTCACCCGAGTCGGATTCCAACACTATGAGCGGTCGGCAGAGTGACACTGGCAGAAGTGAGCCGAAGTTTGAACGCTAGAAAAAGGTTTTTCCTTGTGGTGGTATTTGTGGTGCTATTGACCAGGAAAGAGAAGATCTGTATTGAGCACAGTCGCAATCGAAAATAAGATCAGCTTCCTGGGTCTACCCCAACAGCTGTGGAATGGAAGCAACGAGCGGAATTGAGCGTATCTCGCGCTGACGTTAGACCGTCATCGCGGCTGTTCTCTCGTTGTTCTCCGCTGTTTCTACTTATCAGGAGACGTTAATGCGCAACATCCACCTTCCGCCAGAAAACGCCATGGCATGACTCCAAACAGCTGGATGGATGATGGTTTCCGTATGATCGCCTCAATCTAGGCTAAGCTATACATGTGAAGACCGCGGAATTGCTGTTTGAACGAAGTCGGAATCGTGCTCGATCGAAATGGGGGATCGCAGTGTGTTAACCGCCGGGCAACCGCTCGTGAAAATTGGCCACTATATTCTCGGCGAAACTCTCGGCGTCGGTACCTTCGGGAAAGTGAAGAGTAAGTTCAGCTCTGCGGTTCAATTCCAGCCGCCCTCTATTGCCTCCTCCGATTCTCCCTCGATATTCGCTGGCTCCGCTAGATTATTATGAGCGTTATTCTCTCAGGCAGTCCAAATCTAAATCCATTCCGTTGCAGCGGCCAAACACCAGATAACAGGTCACAAAGTGGCGGTGAAGATCTTGAATCGACAGAAAATTAAGAACCTGGATGTCGTCGGGAAAATCCGCCGCGAGATACAGAATTTGAAGCTTTTCCGACACCCACACATAATAAAACTGTGAGTCTTGAAATCGAATTCAGTTGCGTAAACGGGTCTCGGAGAAGCTCCCGCTCATGGTCACTTGTTTTTCTACAGTTATCAAGTTATTTCAACGCCCACCGACATCTTCATGATAATGGAGTACGTCTCTGGTGGGGAACTTTTCGACTACATTGTCAAACACGGGAAGCTCAAAGAGAGCGAAGCTCGCCGATTCTTCCAGCAGATTATTTCGGGAGTCGACTATTGCCACCGTCATATGGTCGTACACCGAGATCTCAAACCGGAGAATCTTCTTCTAGGTTGGTTTCTCGGTTCGGTAGAACCTTCGTCGTGCTCAGATACAGACGCAGTGTTTCCGTGAAACTCGCATTGGCTAAAGCTCCGTTCGTGACTTATATCGACCTTTCAGATCAAGGACTCAACGTCAAGATCGCCGATTTCGGTCTTTCCAACATGATGATGGACGGAGAGTTCCTGAGAACCTCTTGTGGTTCGCCAAACTACGCGGCCCCGGAAGTCATATCAGGAAAACTATATGCGGGCCCTGAAGTCGACATCTGGTCATGTGGAATCATCCTATATGCTCTGCTTTGTGGAACTCTACCCTTCGACGACGAACACGTCCCAACTCTGTTCAGGAAAATCAAGTGTGAGTACCTCTCACCATTGAGATGACCACCGCTCCGGTCCTCCGATCGCAATTCGCCTTTGGTCACAATCAAGGCTCAATGTGAAATGCCTGATCTCGAATCGCCCATGACTCATGACGGCTGAATGATGAGCTGTTTTTCAGCTGGGATCTTTCCGATACCGGACTATTTGCACAAAACTGTGGTATCTCTCCTGATCCACATGCTACAAGTCGATCCCATGAAGAGAGCCACGATGGAAGATATAAAGAACCACGAATGGTTCAAAAAGGATCTTCCTGCCTATCTGTTTCCACCGCCGAATGAGGCCGACGCTTCGATAGTGGACATCGACGCCGTTCAAGTAGGTTGTCATTACATTCCGACTCTCGAATACTTCACTCGATTGGTCTGACTCCAGTTCCTCAATCTCGATGCCACGGCTCCTCAGGAGGACAGGGACGTTCGGGACCTTATCATTTTCAGCGGAAATTATTGGCCGCTGTCAGAGTAACGAATGAATTTCCTTCATCGCCAGGTCGTTTGCGAGAAGTTTGGTGTGCCAGAAAAAGAAGTACATGGAGCCCTATTGAGCGGAAACCCACACGACCAGTTGGCGATCGCATACAATCTCATTGTTGACAATAAGCGCATTGAAGACGAAACAGCGAAGTTGGAAATCAAGGACTTCTACGTAGCTTCTAGCCCCCCGCCCATGAGCAGCAGTTTAGAGAGCCCCTCTCGCGGAAGTCACCACATACATCCGGAAGGGGTCCCTCGAGCCCGTCTGCTGAGTACAGGGGGTCAGGAACCACGCGATGCCCGAGGCCAACAATCGACCAGCAGTCAATTGAACAATTCAGACAACAGCGTGGCAGTGAGTGGCCTATCCGGTGCGACATCGCCCATCGGAAACATCGGTTCAGGAATCGGGGGAATACACACAAAACCCCCTCACAAGAGGGCTAAATGGCATCTTGGCATACGGTCTCAATCAAAACCGCATGACATCATGAACGAGGTCTACCGAGCGATGAAGGCGCTTGATTTCGTGAGTATTCCTTCCTAGCTCATCGCAATCCGATTCATGATTGAGCGCTCCATTTTGGCGCCGCAGAGTTTCGCAAACCTACCGACGCAAGCTTCACAACCGGAGTGTCGCTTTTCAGACGAGAGATCGTCTCTTTGAGCGAGAATTGACGCACTGCTTCAATTTTCAGGAGTGGAAGGTGGTAAACCAGTTTCATGTACGCGCTCGCCGCAAAAACTCTCCGAGCGGCAGACCCGCCAAGATGAGCTTGCAACTGTATCAAGTTGAATACAAGAGTTATTTACTCGATTTCAAATCCTTACCTTATGCAGAGGATCAATCACAAGATCCTAGCGTTGCTGAAAGCAGTCTACACAGTTTCCACAACACCATGGAGTTTTTCGAAATGTGCGCTGCTCTCATTACCCAGCTAGCTCGTTAGAAAGTTTCGCTTCCGAAAACGCTGATCTGATCGAAAGTGTCCAGGACTCCCCGATGCTGGTGATCAGGATCCACGTGTTCCATGATTCACGTGGGAGACAAAGAAAATTGAGCGATCAGCCCATCAGTCGAAGCCTCGGAGACTCTTTTTCCTCATTATTGAATGTTTCCATCTATGTTATCGGACGCGAAGGAAGGATTCTCGAGGATAAATTCTGATCTGGTTCAGACTGTCTCTTTTATTCGTTGTGTCTAGCAAAGTTATTTACATTTCCATTTGTGCAATCAAGGACCACATAATCATACAATTGTTCGTACCTTGAGACGCGATCTGAGACGCCCGAGATTCAGAATCTGATGATGGATTCCTTATTTGTCGAGCAACACGTGCCCGTCGTCTAAGTACGATTCACAACAGTTATCACCAATGTACTGACTAGACTCTTGGCAGGCAAGCAGGAAGACGAATTCAACAGAGTCCATCTGCTGACCAACTTTGGAAATAAGAGCTTCGAAGTCGAATTTCAGCATCGTGATCTGGGGCAATCAGCCATTCCAAACTCACGCTTGCTATCACGCCTGATCGAAGAGTGGAAGTAAGTGAGCTTCAGTGTTGAACACGTACGTTCTTGGCGAATACTTTTCTTGCTCCTGCGGGGTCGCGAAAATCAGATACCAGTATTTCAGGGTTTCGCCAAGAAAAAACGACTCCATTTTGTCGCGTGGGCGGATGAACTGTTTGTCAAGTACGTTGCCGATCGATGTGTAGCCTCCCGACGGAACCTGGAAAATTGCCAGCATTGAAAAGGGATCCCCAAAAACTAGAGCATTCGTGAGGGATGGGACTTCCTCGCGATCTAGCGCCAACCCCCTCCTCCTCCTCCTCCTCTATATGTACCAATCTTAACTAGAGCACCGCCCCCCCCCCAAACCTGTAATGAAGACTTCACGCAAAAAGGCCGCGGTCTGAGTCTACGGACACTTCGGCTGGCCATAGTTCTGGTTCATTCCCGGTCAAGAGCCCACTCTGGCTGAGTAAACAAACTCACCTTCGTATGTTGTTCGAATGCCAGGAATATATCCCAAGCCCAGTTCCGATAGGTTTCGTTCCGTGTGAAGTAATGAAGGTACCACAATGATTCAATGGTTTCTGGGCGCAACAAATTATGCGCATCGTTGCTCTGCAAGGCATCAGAGAGTCATTGAACGATCCCGACCCAGCGGCGGTATCCTAATGAGGTCGCAAATCTTGAATCAGTGAGCTTGGATGGGATACCTGCCTTTACTATTATGTCGTTATCACCGTTCTTGGCGAGATTGAAATAAGCGATTTCTGGACTCAATCCGGTTTGCGTCGTACTATACATTGCTACACAAGTTTTCATGAGCTCGACAGCCATGTCCAAATGCCATTTTGGGAGGTTTCCAACGAAGTGCCCCAACGTCAACGTCCCCGGAAGATAACATACGAGGTGATCCTGAAAAGTCGATCGTCGGCACATGAAGATTCGAGAGCTGGTCGAGCTCATCGAAGGACATCAATTCTGCAACGGTGCCGCCAGACACTCTGTCCCAAATCGAAAGTTACCATTTTCGGCGAGAACTTGCGGTTTTTCAGCTCCCCCACAAAAAGCAGACCGTTCGGGTTGCTTCGTCGTACCAGATGGTCCCTCACAGCCTCGATCGCTCTGAGATAGTCTTCCTTCAGAAAGTCCACCTTCATCCCAGTTTGGATCCACTGTTTCAACAAGTACTCATAATATGAATCCGCTCGAGCACCAAGAGTGATCGTTCGATCGTTCCCGAAACGGCCGGTGTCCGTTGATATGAACATCGGCACCAGCTCGTTTTCTTTTGGCAACGAGTGGAGGTGCTTGGAAACATTGAAGGCCTTCTCTTCGTACAAAGGATCGCCTAATAATGGAAAACTGGCACCTGAGTTATGGGCTTTCGTTTCGTTTGGTCTGTTATCCGCGCCGAAAATCAAAGCTAGCTCAAGCGGCTGGATTCCAGCGCAAATATTCCACTGAGAAAGCTTGGAGTGACACTCGGAACATACCAGTTAGTCTGCTCAGCGTACGGAATTCCAGCTGGACCGAAGACACTTCTGAAACTGTGGAGTCCTGTGCCCAATTGGGCCCGTGCGCAGACCCGGTGCCGATGTTCACGTCACTGAATGGAATCCTAGATCGAGAGTTGAACGCAGGCAGAAGCCGATTCCCTATGTCTTTCTGCAGAACGTCGAGAGAAAATAGCATTCAATCACTTTTTGATGGCATTCTTTTTTCGTATGAGCCGGAACCTTGGGCGAACTTACAGCTTTTTCCAGGAAAAGGTCATCTTTTGTGAGTGTATGCGCACCCAGCAAGCCACCGAGGACACGAATGGAAGTCTCGAAAAAGTTGACATCTCGATTCTTATCGAAGTTCAAATCTTCGGCAACGAACGCTCTGGCTTCGCCATATTCTTCTTTCAAGTCCATCATGTATAAAGTATCGATTGCATCCAGGATGGTTAGTCCAAGTCCGAACCAATCGTCGAACTTCTTGGATATCGGCAGAAGATGGTCATGACCCCAAGCGAACTTCTTGTAGCCTTTCCATGCATGAGCGCACGCAGCCTTTATGGCAGATCTTGAAAGAAATCGGCACCATGAGACCTCACATGATCAGATGCTCTAGCTAGCATGTCTCTCAGGATGACACAATGAAGCGCTGATCGCTTACCTCTTGTAACTGAGCGAGTTCTCGTCGACGAGAGCGTTCGATTCGGGCGCGTTCGACTCCGAATGCGATCGATCCTGTATCAAGGGATCCGGCATGATCTCTTCGTCGATCGGGTTCCCTTGCGATGAGGTAGCGCTCGAACTCGGCCTTGTCCAGTAGTTGTACAGAAGCCCCATCATTATCAGGATGAGCAATAGGAGGAGATATCTTTGATATCGAGATAGTCGCATCCAGATCTAAGCGAAATTTTATGGATGAAGAAACCGTGTGACATACTCAACGCGGAAGAAAACTCTCGCAGTGACTCGAGGTGTGAGGAATAGTTCCGTGAGTGAAACTCTGGACCTAGTGAGCAAGTTTCGCGGCAGAGTGTGGTACACCCAGCCTCTCCGTTCGAATTTCATGATCCAAGTCGCTTATTATCGTTCTGAACTCGTATCGGGTGAGTTGGACTCTGTGATTCATGGACGGGTCAAGAATGCCGTCTGAAGACCTGAGACAAGAAGTTAGAACTCACCCTCCATAAGCTTCGCCGTGGCTTATAATTGAAGATGCTAGCATTCGAAGAACCTGCAGCTGAGGGGGTTTGGAGTTCGGCCTTGTAAGGGATGTCGATGTAGGTCGTGAAAGTCATGGTTGGTCACATCACAGAAGATCCGATGGTAAGAGTCGGCGATTTCGCCAGCTGGCAGCACCGGTGTTCAGGTTGCTCGTCAACACACGAACATTCCCTTTTCCACTCTCCTATGCTTCTTCCAACACAACTCCTTCTCCTCCGCCAACTCCTGTGTTTATAACAATTCAAAACAAAGAGCGGGAAAATATTTCGGGGAGAGCCCCCATCCGCCCGCTGATCTAGCGGTCGATCTTCGAATAGCTCCAGCCCAAGAGCGGGATTGACACTTCATGAGCTCTCGCTCCAGAACCAATGGTACATACTTTGAAATGAGAGATCGGTCTCAGCCCGTCAAGTTCGAGTTGCCGAGTTGAATGCGGAGCTCTAGCGTATGGGCGCCTCGATTTCGCACCGCCCTTGAGCGGTGCAAAATGGCAAAACGGAGGACGGCAAGGGAGATGCCCCGTCCCACGGTCCCTCAGGTTACGCTTGCAATCGCTCGCTGGCCCCTTACGGTGCGATTGAATGCTCTTGAGCAGTAACCTAATCAGAGGCTCAGAGCCGAACTTAGGGGTCTGTTCGCTCATTCTTCCATATTCTAGCGTCATTCGTATGCATCCGCAGCATTGTGCACAATCTTTTTAAAGAGAATTTCGACAGACATGGACCATGATGGTGCGAATCGGGGCCCAAGTCCCAGAAACCAACCCCTGTACAAGCAGCTTTTCCTGCTTTCGCGAGCACGCGCCGAGAGAAGCGCCAATTCGAGAATTCACTCTACGCGCCTCCCATCGCAGACGGGACCTCCATGGTTTTCCGCGCTTTGCCAGCAGGAGATGCGCTGATGAAACAGATAATCTCTGGAATACATTCTCGATGAACAGTGACGACCGCCAATCAGATATGATACAGACATATGATTATTCGAAGCGCGCCGCGAGGCCACATGGGAGAGGGGTGAGAGTGAGGGTCACCATATTTGTAAACACTGGCGAAGTTCGAAGCTGTAAATGCACTCTGTCTGTAGTGTACACCGGTTAAGCGAGGTTAGGATAGAAACATTCACGGCAGGACAACCGCAGCGGAATCACGGTGAGGGGTCGAACCGGAACGACATCACAGATCTATTATCATCGAATGTATTTAGTTGTGTCTCCAATGCTGATACTAGGAATAACTTCTACCTCCAGATGACATCAATTGTGAAGCTGCATGCAATCTCAGGAGTGTATGACGAATCCCCCCATTGCTATCTCCTGCAAATCGATGAGTTCAAAATCCTCCTCGACTTGGGATGGGACGAATTCTTTAATCCGAAGCCAATCAAGGAGCTATCCAGGCTTGTATCTCAAGTGGATGTCATCCTGCTCTCATATCCAGATCCGCTCCATTTGGGCGCATTTCCTCACCTGCGCCATGAGATCAAATGTCCTGTCTATGCGACGGTCCCCGTTTACAAAATGGGACAGTTGTTCATGTACGACCTACATCAGTCGCATCATAACATGGAGGAGTTCAACATTTTCTCGCTAGACGATGTCGACGAGGCATTCGACATGATCACCCAGCTCAAGTACAACCAGACTCTTCCATTCAAAGGCAAAGGCCTGGGCATAAGTATAACGCCGCTCCCGGCTGGCAGGATTATTGGAGGAACCGTGTGGCGGATAACCAAGGACGGAGAGGAAGATATCATTTACGCAGTCGACTACAATCATAAGCGTGAGCGGCATCTGAACGGGTGTGCTCTCGAATCCATTCAACGACCTTCGTTACTCATAACGGACGCGTACAATGCCAACTACATCCAGCCTCGGAGGCGCACACGCGACGAGAACTTATTGACGACCATCATACAGACCATGCAGGGAGGGGGTAACGTCCTAATCGGAGTCGATACCGCTGGTCGTGTACTGGAGCTCGCGCATATGCTAGAGCAGCTATGGAGAAATCAAGAGTCTGGTCTGATGGCTTACTCCCTGGTCATGGCTAGTAACGTGGCGAAGAATGTTATCGAGTTTGCAAAGTCACAAGTCGAGTGGATGAGCGATAAAGTCATGCGCTCGTTTGAGGGCGCTCGCAGCAACCCGTTCCAGTTCAAGTACCTTATACCGTGCCATTCGCACGGCCAAATCCAGTCGGTTTCAGAGCCCAAGGTTGTGCTAGCATCTATGCCCGACCTGGAAGCTGGCTATGGACGCGATCTTTTCATGCTCTGGGCGAATAACCCGAAAAACTCGATCATTCTGACGTCGAGAAGCTCGCCTGGGACTTTGGCGAGGAATCTAGTGGATAACCGACCAAAAATAGTGCACCTCACCTTGAAGCAAAGGGTGGCGCTCGAAGGCGACGAGTTAGAAGAGCACTTGCGTAACGAACGTTTGAAGAAGGAAAAAGAGAAGAAAATCGAGGACTCGTCCGATGAAAGTGATGACGGCGAAGACGAGACCATCGCCGAGAACATCGATGATGCCGAACAGGAACAAATCAAGCGTCCTCGGCTCAGCAGTACTGATCTGAACGAGAAACAGTCTTTCTTTCAGAAACCGAGCAAGAAGTCGCACCTCATGTTCCCAATGAAAGAAGAAAAACTCAAGTGGGATGAGTACGGTGAAACTATAAAGATGGACATGTTCTCCAACATGGGGCTTAACGCACCGGGAGATATTCTCGAGCCCTCCGTTCTCGATGATCGTAACGGAAAAGACGATGCGACATCGGAACAAGTCCCCCCAGACCAAGTGGAGATTCCAACCAAATGTATAGCCAAAGAAGTAACAATTCAAGTGAAATGCAAGATAGAATACATTGATTTCGAAGGCCGAAGCGACGGGGAATCGATACGTCAACTCGTTCAAATGATGAAACCCAAGAGACTCGTCATTGTGAGGGGAGGTGATGAAGCTAATACGAAAGCTTTCTACGATTTCTGTGTGAACTCAGGCTGCGTTCAAGATAATCGAGTTTTCGCGCCCAAGGCACACGAGGTTGTTGATGCGACAACCGAGTCTCATATTTATCAGGTCAGTTCTCTCGCCCTAATGAGCACAGATGATAACTTCTTCAATTCGTCCTCACTTTGAACACTCAAATCCATTCACATTCAGTCTGGATACGACGTCGAACGCATATTTCCAACTTTTCATCATCGTAATTGATTTACAGGTGAAACTGAAAGAATCGTTGCTCGCAATGCTGAGTTTCCGAAAAGCTAAAAATGCGGAGCTTGCATGGTTGGATGCGGAAATCGCCGAGCCGGAAGAGGATAACGATCTGGTAGGCCGGGGAGATGAAGAACCAAAAGAGAAGCTGATGGTACTTCAACCAGTGGATGACGCAAATCAAGTTGTGCCGCATAATCCCCTGTTCATAAACGATGTGAAGTTGACAGACTTCAAGCAGGTTGGTTCATTACCCCGGCGACCGGAACTTCTTCGAGGCTCACTCCTGATTGGACTTGCATACCTGCGATCTCGCAGGACTGCCGATTATTATCCTGAAACACTGTTCTCTAACAGCCGATCCTAAACTTCCAGGTACTTATAAAGAATGGCATTGTGGCGGAGTTCTCCGGCGGTGTGCTGTATTGTAACAATTGCAGTGTGGCTGTGAAACGGAACGAAACTGGTCGTCTCAGCGTTGAAGGAGCTCTCACTGATGATTACTTCAGAATACGTGAATTGCTCTACGACCAGTATGCTATTCTATGAGGAAGCAAAGCATATTGACTCAATGTGATTGTAAACTGCAGTATTAGGAGTCTACCTTTCAAAACTTCATTGATGTAAATATATTCTTGAATAACTATTGAAACTGGAACGTTTGAGCATATTTCTTCGCCGTCCCACGCGTAGGACCCTTCTGATCGATCGGTTGGCGGCCCGCGGCCTACAATAATCAGTTTAGGCACTGGGACTCGTTGACTGTGAGGCGGCTGATCGAGAGACAGAGAACGAGGATCCTTTTGTCAGAGACAACCATGTTTATTGGACTTCATTTTTAATCGATTTAGCTCCTTATGTACAGATAGATAGAGAGGAAAAGAGAGAGCTCTAGCACCCAACGGTGTTAAGGGAACCGGAATCAAATGCAAGATCTGCCTCTGCCTGAGTTTCGGTATTCACTAAAAATGACTTGCTTCCTCGAATCGCCACACTTGATATACTGAGTGAAATGCTGATCTGCCAGCGCATGACACATCCCGCACAGCATGGAGTCATCCCGGCACTGCACCACTTTCAGACGCAAGAATCGAAGATTTGATTTATACATTGTTGAGCACACTGTACAAGCTTGAGAGACTCTCCCCCTTGAGAGCACATGTTGCTCAACGTATCGGTGAGGTTGTATGTTGAAGCCAAGAGGCACAGTTCCTTATCGTTGAAGATCAGCGTCCCCAAGGCGAGAAGTAACCTGAATTGCGCTTCGCAGTCCGAGAGCTTGGAGATGACTTCACACATGCTCTGTACGAGCCAACGTTTTCGAGAGGTATTCGACCTGAAACGCGGGAAGAAACTTTTCAGCTTGTCACGGGGCGGCTTGGGCTCATGAGACACGGTATCGATTGGTCTAGAAATTCTCCAACTCCACTCACTCTTCAGCTCTGCTGTTGCTCAGAATCACATAATTCAGATATAGCGAGCCTAGGGCGATCTGAGTATTCTTATTGCCATTGAAACCGTGCTCGGAAGAAACCTGTGACGAAAACCGAAGTTGATCCAAAAACGGAGACACAGAGTATTTGCCCAAATCTCGAAAATAGTCTCGAATCGCCTCAGCAGACAGAAATGCATACCTTGAGAATCCGTTCCCATTCGCGGTCTGCCAAATGTTGACCAGCCTCTCTTAGGAACATATTAACAAAGAATCTGAAAAGGAGAGACCGCCGGCGATAACCACGGGAAGGACAGCGTATGAACTTGAGGAGATTCCGAAAAGCGAGACCAACCGTAGAGCAAGCATGCGGTTCGCTGGTGCTGGCGACGTGATGAGCGACACAATCTTCGCGACCAGTTTTGAGCCTCCTGGTCCGGCGCACAAGAACGAATTGACAGCTTCGCTTCGAATGGCACATCGAAGAACGTCAAGGGCGGGGAAGATGAATTCTGCAGAGCGATCATATTCGTCAGTCTCTGGCTGACTTCCGGGAACGCAACTGCTGATTAGGGCGCGTCTTTGCGCCAGTCAAACTTGGATAGAAGCAACTTCTGACAGTGTCGGCGCGGACTCACCGTTGGGCCATGCAATGATGGTCTCCAAGGTTCGAACATGGATTTCCTCCAATCGCCCAATCTTGCATTCGATGAGATCTTTGAGTTCATCTAAATCGGCCTCATTCTTCACGATATTCTCTAGGGGTACTTGACTGTTGAATTCCCTCAATTTGTTCAACATTCCAGACGTATTAGCGATATCGAACGCGATCCATTTTCCTGTATAAGGTATGTGTTTCACCTGAAAGAAAACGATGACTCTTTTCGAACAGCCGTTGGAAATTATTGTTTGCACCCGGAGTCGATTCGAACTAACGTACGTCGTTGGCGTTGCCGTTTTGAGCCGAATCGATGGACGGTGCTCTGCTCGATCCCGGGACGTATCGACTGCCTCCGGTGAACGGATCACAGTATTCAGCTGAAGGAGGCGCTGCGGTTCCAAGTGTCACACCTTCGGAAAGGAAGGTTAGGGTGAAAGGCACCGTGAATCGAGCGATTTATCTGATGATACAATCACGCCGGCCGTCTGCAAATGACCGGAAGCAGGTCTCAAGTTCTGACCTTTTGTGTTGTTAATGATGAACTTCGCCACGTTATCGAGATACTCTTGAGGTAGCTCGTGTTTGTGTATAAAAGCCTGTGCTGTAAGCCACGGGTCATCCGTCACGTTGTAGGGTAGTTTGAGAGGTTTCGCATTGTCTTCTATATCAACATTGAATACATAGTCGTACTCTTTGCCATCGAACGTGACCTTGCTGCCAGACCCGGCAGGTCCGTCCGGTGCGCCAACAACGTCACCTGTGGAGGGAAAGACTCTATCAGGCATATCAGAATGAAGTACCAAATCTATTGATTTATCGATTCCGCATTGAATCTATCTCTGAACCTCGGAAGCGGTTGAGCCCGCACTCACCGATCTTCTGCCAGGTTTGTTGTTGCATCGACCACTGGTAGGCGCTGACGTTGCCCCCATCTTTCACAAGGATGGTGTGACCCTCGCGTTTGCCTCGTTCATTCAAGACTTCCTTCCCAGGAAGGTCTTCTGTTTTGAGATCACCAAATTCTTGCGGTGGAAGTGTGCTCTTCGCAACTTCCTCCTCGAATGATTTGATTTTGTCCGGCGATGCTTTCAAAGCTTCATATCTGCGGGAAGACCGTGATCTCAGACCGAAAACCTCATCTGGTGATCTAATCACCAGCAAACTACACTTCTTCGTTCGTGCCTGAGGACGATTTGCATATATGGGCCCAGACTGCCACTATTCACCTCGTAAAAACCCTAGCCATTCCGTCGCTGCAACCAGCAACTATGTCTCCATTAGCAAGCAGAGCCACGCTCCATACGGTCGGGCAAGGCATTCGGATGGTTTGCTGACACGAGCCTCTAGCCGTCCAAACACGCACTGTTCTATCTTCTCCACACGTAACAAAGAAGTCGCTATCTTCGAGGGCGGCAATAGAATACACAAAACTCGTGTGTCCCTGCGTGGAATATGAAGCCGATTAAACGAAAGCCGCCAGCGTCGCAAGCAAGACATGAACGCTCACATCACGAATGACCAACCTGATACACGTGGAGACAATCGCCGGCTATTTCCCAATGGCGAATCGTGGCATCGTTAGAGCATGAAAGGAACTCTCGAGTTGACAGCACCGCAATGCCACGTACACAATCTTCGTGGCCTAAGAACGTTTTCTCACATTTGCCGGCTCGCCACAGTCTAATAGCCTTGTCGGCTGATCCTGCAGTCAAATTGAATAAATCGAATTAGAAAAAGTTGTCATCACTTCTCGTAACGACAAGTTATATGTCGATCCCTATCGGTGGTGGTACAGGCTCGCGAAAGGAGACGTCAAACAAGCCCTCGTGAAGGCAGTAACGACCCAATCGAACAGTTCCTTTGCAGATCTCGCGCCCATACGCAAGAATCCGACGTCGTCAGGTCGAGATGGCTCGAGCTAACTCTTCCTTCCATGAGTGGTCAATGATGTTCACGCACGGAGGGGAGGGATCGTGCTGGAGCGTTCGGTAAAGGCTGACCGGCGCAACAGGTGGAGCTCCTCAGAGTCGGTTCAGCGCTTGGATCTGAAGTTCTCTTTGGAGCTTGCACCTGAGGTCTTCACAAAGTATTACGCGACTCGATTGCTCCTACGGAACGAGAACTCCCTCGTGTCCAGGACACGCTTGATCGCCCGCTGGTGCGAACCGCCTGGTGACCCCAGAGTTGCGTTTTCGAATCTGATGGAGGCGGGAATAGGTACCTGTCAATATCAAGCCTTGCTGAGGCATGAGCGAAACAGCCCAAACTGCTCCCTGATGCTCTTCGAGCGTCATCATGCATTTCTGTCCGGACCATACGCGAGCGGTTTTGTCCCAGGAACCTGCAATTGATCGGCTTAGCATGCTAGACTGAATCAATCCAAGGAATAATAAGTTTGTTTTCGACCAAGGGCTCACCGGAAACCAATGTTCCAAACTGTCCGGTGGCCAGTGAGCAAACCGCGCCAGAATGCCCCAGTAGTTTGTACAGCGGAGAGTTTGACTCTAGGTTGAAGCAGTAGATATTGCAATCATGCGAGCCGACCAATATCAAGCCTTGGGGAAACTGGTCGGACGGGGGCATAGAACAGACGGCGGACACGAATCCGGTGGGACCTTTCAGACAATGTGATTCGACGAAACAACGGTTTTCATCACGGTCTCTGTAAAAATTCAGAATTTGTGACTACCGAACGAGCAGCTCCACAAGGCAGTCAGAATGGACGCCGAGATCTCATGAGCTCCTCGAACTCCTGCTGCAACGACATTTGAGCTGAAAACAATAAGCTACACAAATCGCATGGTTATGTCAAGATAAAATTCGCAACTCAGCTGGAATGTGCACCATGTCACCTGACGTCGGAAAGCGCAGATGTTGTGCGCAGGTGTCGCGTGAGTAACCGCAGAAATTTCCGGGACACCCCGCGCTGCAATGAAAACTACTTACCCGTTGTAGGTCCAGATTCGCGTAGTGAAATCTCGGGAGCCTGTCACGATTCCACCTTCTGGGAAGCATGTTTCCGCGACCACTCGAACATCTTGAGCGTGACCATACAGATTCGCCCTAAGCATGTAGGAATTAGCTATGCCTTCTTCATTAGCCATTCGAGCCCTGAGTGGATCGGAAGTGTGGAGATTTTGAGCCCAGAGAGTCTTTCCAGCCAATTTGCACCGTCAGTGTCGGATGAATCTTTCAGTCACAAACTCTTTTCTAGCAGGCGATAATTCGTGACAACAGTGAGCAGACAGAAAACAACCATTTCATAACAAGACATCCTTCCGATTCCACTGGTAGCCGCCAAAGCGGCGGATATATCGTGTTGCGAGGAGTACCTCTCTCCCCTACCGAGCGGCGAGCGGGAGGAGCTGTACCCCCGTTCCACGAACGACACATCTTTTGTTCACACACTTTACGAATAACAGCCACAACCGGGAGATATCTTGAGCTTTCGATAACGAAGCAGAGGCTGCTGCTTGTTACAACGTAACAGCTCGAAGCGAGCAGATGAGACGCGAGAGCGATATCAGACAGCTTTGATTCCTTCGTGAGAAACAAGATCACCCCCCCTATCGACGTTCTTCCGCTGAGGCAGCTCACTCGGCCTCCCTAGCTGGGTGATTCTACCCGGGGAACAGGATCGGGCTTCGGAATACGAAACGAGGTCGGGGGCGATTCGAATGAAGCGCGATCTTCGCCTGTATTCCCCCCGGGACGATTTCCGAGACATAGTTATAGAGACACAAGTCCGAGAGAACTTCTTCCATTCCCGAAGTCTGAATCCACAGAGGGCATATGTAAACACATCAATACAACAGCAGCCATCTCCCTTGTCTTGCGCCCTGCGATGGGACTAGATGTAGTGAAAGTATTTCCGATACGCAAATATGGTCCTGTGAGGGGTTTGAGCAGCGACTCCCCGCAGGTATCCAACACGATTGGATTCATCAAACGGAAAACGGCGACCAATGCGTTCCGTCACCAAGAGAACAGGTGATTGGATGAACGGTATATCCTCCGATTGGAGAAAACTCCGACAGCAGCGATGAGCATCTTCGTTCGAAGTTCGCGCCGGCGCACATGAGATTCTGATGGGATTTGTTGTTGTTATGGGACCGAAATCCCACACATAGGCTACCGGTACCATTTCCTACGGAGCCCTGTTGTTTCGTTCGGCGAACTTCATGGATGGGTCTGACAACATCGAAAATTCAAGTTATCTCTTTCGGAGAAGTCTGATGCGAATTTAGGATATTAGTATTGCGAAAGCTGATCATGTCTAAAGTGGTACCGACAGCGGCTCAGTTCTTCACCGAGGAAGGCGATGTAGGGCCTGAAGACATCAGCCACCGGGTGAGTCTTCTATTGTCTTTCGAATTACCGTCAGGTCGTCGGATCGCATTATAACACACAATAGATTATCCATCCAACTATCATGAAACTAGCTGTACTTCACAATGCAGGTTGTTGCGCTTCTGGATGAGGCAGCCGTGGCGACAAAGGAACAACACAAAATCCAGAACCTGCGCATCGTGCAGGAATTGATAACAAACAGAGATGCCGCGTTGCTTGACAACTTTCTCGACGAGGTCCTCGCCTTCCAGAATGACCGCAGCCCAGATGTTAAAAAGTTAGGCGTGTTAATTGGCAAAATTTCGCGATTCAAGATTGGCACTCCGCCGCGGTATCAATGAGAAACTTCGCGGCTCATTCAACACCAACAATATATGTTGCAGGTTTCTTATTGGTTTCATGGAAATCGCATGCAAGCGAGATCCGGCCATCTTGCCGAAGGTAGTTGCCAACATCAGAATCATGCTAGACGAGGAGAACCCCAACGTTCAGAAACGGGCCATACAAGCCGCCACGCAACTTTATAAAGTTTGCTTCAAGTAAGCCGGAGCGAGCAGCTCGTCCGATCGCAGATACACTGATCCTATATCGTATATTCTGATGCTCGAGCTCGTGTCTTCGCAGGTGGCTGTGTGCGTCGAAAGGGGCACTGGACATAGATGATCTGAAGAAAAGCACATGGAAGTACTTTCAAGACATCAAAGAATCCATAGTCGGTCTTTTGGACAGCTATAATGATGGGTGAGGATATTCGTATTTTTGGGATCGAATCGAAATTTCCAAACGCTATTACAATCAAGTAACAGGAGATTTGTATTCCAAGCATCCGTACGCTCGTTGTCAAATTCATGGAAATGGTGGTCCTGACTCAAACATTCCCCGACGCTCATTCGCCCGAAAAAGCAGATGATGAGGTATCGCTCGACGACGCCTCAACCCATGTCGCTCAATTCGTCAAACTGAGTCTGTTGGAGGATCAAGCGAAGAAAACATTGGAGAGACTACTCGCTTTCCACGGAACGCAGCATATTTCCTCGGTCAACTTGATGGCCTGCACACAAGCTTTAGTCATAATCGCCAAATCAAGGTTAGGGGCTACTCGACACGAACGAAGCTCCCCAAACGTATGGATCCGCAAGACACTGATATTTTGATCGATCATTCCCATTTCCAGAGCCGAATTCATGTCCCGTGTGATCAACGCTTTGGAGGCGCTCCACGCTAATCTTCCACCGACGCTTTCCAAGTCTCAGGTGTCATCCGTGCGGAAACATCTCAAACTACAATTATTCCTTTTATGCAAACACCCTATGGCATTGGGATTTGCTGCCCAACTGACGACCCTGCTCTCGGACCTCGGTGCCACTCCACACGAAATGGGGAAACAGCTGCCTCCCAAATTTATTGAAGGTGAGCCCAACATGGAAAATTGAGAAAGCTTTCCGGCCAGATAGAGCCGGCGAGCAGTCGCGGACTCTTCGCACAAGGTGTAAATCTTATTCATTGCACTCGACAGAGTCGTCCCGGAAGCGCTCGATCCCGACCGACAGTCCTGTTGCCAGGAAAATACCTCGGTCAACGCCGTCGGCAGTGTCTTCGGTTGCCGATGAGGAAGAAGATGAAGACTCGTCAAAAGTTTCATCCATGGCAAAAGATCCAACTCAGAGTGCCATCGACATAACCGCTGCTGATGTTGCGCCACGCTTGACGACACTGAATGTGACAGACATTGTTCTCGTTACCATGGTTGGTTTGGATTGATCTCAAACTTTATCTAGATTCCGGCGTGGACGCCACATGTACCGGGGTCCTGAAAAACGACCACGGTCAGGAGAATCGGCTCGCCTTGGACTCGTCGATAATCGAGTCCTCCTGATCGGATCCTTCCCATTATCCTCAAAGAGCAGCCCCCAGCATGAGATCCCTGTCGGCCTCTGATAGGCCATGTGGCCTTTATGATGTGCCTTCCAAGAGTATTCAAAGATTTCCCTCCCCTCTAGTTACGCCTTCCTGACACAATGCCAGCCAATTTCCAAGCAACCTATACGCCGATCAGTGTGGCTGGAACCGAGCAACAAATCGCTCATCTATCGCGATTGATGGCCACTCAAATGACAGCTCAAAACTTGGGCAAAGGAGTCGAAGAAATGATGAAGAAAGCCAAGTTGGAGATGAGTAAATCAGAAGTAAGCTCTTCGAACTATGCTAATCTGAGAACAAGCTATTGTATAAGATCTTTCCAAGTCTCGTACCCGATGCGGCTCAATCTTAACCAAGCAAATATTCCACTTTCAGGCGGAACCAATGCAGATCGAAACTATCGGTCGTACAAATGCAGTATCCTCTTTGAACTCGCAACACCCGACCACATCGCAGAAGTCGCGCTTGGAGGTCAAATCCGAAGAGTCCTCGGCTGTTCTCTTACCGGCTGGAGCTGAAGCACTCAAAATGAGAGCTAGACATTTGAATCTCAGTGATGTCACAAAAACTTTAAACAAAAAGGAAGGAGAGCAGTTCATGTCATCTGCAGTGAAGAGATTACTGAGAACGGGTGGGTGGGCGTAATTACCATGCATTGCAATGAGAAGGGCGCTCGGGAAGAGGAATCTAATGAGTGATTCGATCCACAGGGAGTATTGGACACTCGAAAGCGAAGCTGAAAACAATAGCTCGGCTCGCAATGCAGATAAGGGGGGAAATAAGTGAAGTCATCCGAGAGTTTATTTTCCAAAATGTTCGAGCGAATTCAGACCTCGTCATGGTTTGGCTGTTTGAGGAGTACAATTCTGATTTGTCATCCGACGGATCAGATTCCAGCTTGAAGAACTACAGCCAGTGCCTGCAAGACATCCTAATGGATCTCCTGATCAAAGTAGAGACAAGAGATCGCGATGTGATATTCCAGAAAATATTCATGGAAGCTCCTGTCGTCACCGAAAACGCAATTGATATCTTACAACAGTATTGTCAAAACGAAGTTTCCGTTAATCACGGTTTGAACATTCTTCGTTCATTGATTGAGTATCGTCCGATCAAGCAAAAACACTATTTGGAACTTCTGCTCCAATTGACGGTCAACCACATGGAAGAAGTCCGTCAGCAAGCTGTAAAGCAATGCTTGATTTTGGCGGAAAAGTCGACTGAGATGAAGGAAGCCGTCGAACAGTACGCGATCGTACATCTCAATTCATTACTGCAGCCATCACCGCCCGCGACTTTGTACCCCAATCAACAGGACGGAGACAACGTTTGGCTTGAAGACGATATCAAATTGTGCATGACGCTGTATCTGGCGCTCCTGCCTAAAAATCACTCGCTCGTGCACGACTTGGCGAAGGTCTATGTGGACGCACCAGCGGATACGAAGCGAACCATACTATGGACTTTGGAGCAACCCGTCAAGGGAATGGGCATGGAAAGCCCGGAGTTGCTACGTCTCCTCGAAACCTGCCCTCCCGGTGCCGAAACGCTGATCACGAGAATAATCCATCTTCTGACAGAACAAAGTGAGAACTGAACTGCGTATTTCCGTACTCGAGCTGATATTGATGGAAACGATTCGATCTGCCATCCGCTCACGTTCTTGTTCTTTTTTCAGATACCCCATCGCCGGAGCTTGTGGCCCGCGTGCGTGATCTCTACCATAAGCGAGTTGCAGACGTCCGCTTCCTCATACCAGTGCTGACGGGTCTTACCAAAAAAGAAGTGATTGCGGCCCTTCCAAAGCTCATCAAATTGAATCTGAATGTGGTGAAAGAAGTTTTCAATCGGCTTCTCGGCTGCGGTGAGAACGGTCCTTTGAACCCCGCCGATCTCCTGGTAGCTCTGCATAACATCGACCCCACGAAATGCGATGTCAAAACGATTATCAAGACGACATCGTTATGTTTCGCTGAAAAGTCTGTCTACACTCAAGACGTACTGGCACTGGTCCTACAACAACTGATGGAGCAAACGCCTTTGCCTACTCTGCTGATGAGAACAGTTATCCAGTCTTTAACACTTTATCCCAGACTTCTTGGGTTTGTCATGAATATTTTGCAACGGCTCATCACAAAACAGGTAATCAATTATATTTTGTGGCAGGGCTTCTAAATCCTGAAAGGGTAACATCTTGGCACGAGCGAGGAGATGCTCTATGATAACTCTCGATTTCATTTCCCTAGGTGTGGAAACAGAAAAAGGTTTGGGAAGGCTTCATCAAGTGCTGTGAACGAGCTCAACCTCAGAGCCTGAACGTGATAATCCAACTTCCCCCGGAACCTCTTAAGGAATTGTTCGAAGCCGCACCGTCTTTGAAGGAACCATTGGTGCAACACGTGACTTCACTAACTCAGCATCAGAAGTATGTATCGACTAGAAACCGCGAGCCCATCGAATGCTGATTGTTTTTCTCCACTGGCAGCCGCTAATCAGTTCATTCTTACACAGGTCGCATATACCATCGGAAGTCTTAGAAATTCTGTTCCCGGAAGACGTAGCGTCAAAAGTGCAGAGCATGGATAAAGGCGATACGAATGAGCAAGCGACGTCTTGAAAACCCTGTAGAGTTTGTCCTCCGTAGCAGCCGTGAGGAATAAAAACGAGATCATTCATGTGATTCTTCCCAACTCCTTGTCTTGACCTAGCCCCATCATGCGAGGATAGATTCCGGCATCGTGCTCGCGCTTTGAGTCGCGGATAGGAAGCCGTCATCCGCCGTTCTCGCTCGTTGTCTCTATGCTTTGTGATCGGTATTGTATTGTACGCGGACAACTGCGGCGGAAAGGATTCGCGGCACTCAAAAGTTCGGAATCCGCTGGTCTAAGAGAATGGCCGTCGTTTCCGCACGTTCCCGTTTGAAACGTGCACAACCCCTCAATGGGAAGCGATCGAAATGTTTGTTTTCGTTGAGTCTGTGCAGCGCTGCTGAGAATGTCGGACGACGGTCCAAGCAGCTGGCAACTTGCAGGTGCCGCGATTTTTCTCGCAATCATCATATTCGTCTTTCTGCGGCACGCGATCCTCCAATTGGAGCCGAACCATTTTCGGGCAGTGGCCGCCGTCGGGCGTCCGGCTGATCGCCGAGAACCTTCGCCGCTCGGTATACGGCGAGCTACCGCAAGAAGAAGATAAATTATAGGCATGTGCATTTCATCCTTCTATTCAGCATACACAGGTATTTCCGATTGAGCCGAAGGCATGATTTCTAATCGGGAAGTTGGATTCTTCCTCAGGTTGGAAAACCACTCACGGAAGCATTGGAAGGGAGCTCAAGGACTTGAAAAATGAAAATATCGATGTAACTTTTCAAAATCGAGGTCCACAAAAATTCTGTTGGCAGATTCGGCATAAACGACCCCTGTTTACAACGACCCATGTTCCATTTTTTTGCGGGAAACCGCCTCTAAGTTCGGCGGGGGTGCACGCGGATCGTAGATTGGATTCGCGATTATCTCGGAGACGGCAGAGTCGGTAAAAGTATAATCAGGAGGGTAAGACGAGGACCTGGTGGGGAATCTACAGACGTAAGAAGGAAATTCAAGGGATTGGTATTTGTGCCGTAATGTCAAGTTTCCGGGAAATCACAACGATCAGCGTAGAACTTCGTTGTTCGGAAAATGATTCAGGACGGTTCAATGGTCGTTGTTCGTCTCGCTCTCACTGCGTCCTTCGAGTTCATGTTAAGGCGAGAAATGCTTCTCCGGGAGCGGAGCGCGAAAGTGTTCTGAATTTGGTGGACCTTGCGGGGTCGGAACGTGTGAAGGAGTCCGCGGTGGAAGGGATTCGCCTCACGGAGACACGGGAAATCAATTCCTCCCTGATGCGATGGCTCACAGTGATCATGAGTCTCGGGAACAAGATCGTAAATGAAGATCGCGGAAATTCAACCGACAAAGGGCGACCACTTCTTCGTGTACTGTACGCTGGATCACCGTCACTGTCTCATTGACTCGGCAGCCAAAGTCAGTATCATCTTGCCGGCGATCGCGGTTCCCCCCAAAATACCAATAGATGTCACTCGCCGACGCTCGCAAAGCAAAAATTAGAAAAATCTTGGACTTTGGAAATCTTCGTTGAATACAAGGAGAATATCGACATGCTGTCTAGTCCATGTCGCTCGCTAACGCTAGCGGATCGAAAATTTTAGAGAGAATCTTTGGCGAGTTGGAATCTTCTCACTGTTGTCACACCGTTTTGAAACTTGCCAATGCAAACTTGATCACACTACTGATGGCATCAAACAAGAGTTCCTGGATCACGTTGGAGAACTTGATTCGCATGTCATACCAGAAAGCTCATCAAGTGCCTACATTCCAGACAGAATAGCCTCCCGGTTGTCAACATTTCATGCGCCTTGTCTTCGACGGGAAGCAATGCCAGCGTCGAAGCATTTGGACAGTATAGGGGTGTTGGTTGGCTGTACGTCTGGTGACCCGAACGGGGTAGAAAGGGGAGGGACGAGGTGAGAGATTTCAGCTGAACACTTCCCATGGAAGTATCGTTCGAATAGACAGAGGTCAGAGACTTTACGTCGGAAGGAAAGAGTTTCGAGAGGGGAGGACAGGGTTTTGGCACCGATGAGTCGAACAGCACGATTTTGTACAGAATCAAGGATAGGAAGGGGTGTGGGAGCGGCGTAACCCCAGACATGCGAGCAGTATTCGAGAGAATCTGGCTTTTATAGAGCAGCAGAATGCGAGAGGGGGAGAAATAGCGCTTCGCTCGCAAAAGGAAATCTAGCTTTTTGGGAGCTGACTTGGCAATGGTTGCAATGTGGTTGTGCCATTTGAGACTCGAAGAGAGGGAGACGCCCAATATATTGACAACTGACGAGGGAGGCAACGTGTTGCTGTCGAAAGATATGTTGGGAGTCTTGGGCCGGGTCTTTCTCGATAAGAGGGTGACCTGCGTCTTCAGAGAGTTTTGCTGGACTAAATTGGTCGCGCCCCAGTCAAGTATCTTCTGGAAATCGCAGTTGAGGGAACTCAGCATGGTGGTTTGGGAGGAGGTGGTCAGGCTAGGAGTGGGGACCTTCTCAAAGGAGTAGCCAGCGTGGAGTGTACTGTCGTCTGCAAAACTATGGACGTGGATCTACGATCAGGACGACGGGAATAGGATCGACTACAATGCTAATCTGACGATCATCAGAGCGGATTGAGTACTTGTATGCTGCCGCCCGATCAAATTGGCAGCACTTCCAAGATCAGATTTCAATCTTTCGCTTCCGATAATGTTCAGTTCTCTAATTTTGAATCGACCGCTAGAACGATCATGAACTCGTGTGAACTCGTCCATCTGGATGCGGATCAAACTGTGCTCAATAACTACCTCAAATCTTCTGATCGCAAGATATTAGACTGCACGTGCGTTCGGGAATGCCTACACCGAAGAAGTGTCAGTGGGGTTTCGAGAGTCTACCGAGCCCACCTTCAGGAGAACCGGATGCCTCAAGAAAAAAGACGAATCATCTGGAAAAAGGCTGCACACATATTTTGTGATCGGCAGAATCTTCTTGAGCTCGGCTCACGCACGAAACACTCCCAGGAGCGGTCGAAGTTCCTTGGTCCCGTAACGATTTCCGTCCTCCGGTCTCAGAATCGGTAGGAGTGCCTCGGACCAAATTAATCTACGATTCCATGCGTTGCATCCAAGTTGAGTGGAGGCCGATTCGAGCGGAGGACGAATATCGGCGTATGCTACCTGTTGGATTTCCCGTCAATATTTGAGCGGAGGCCGATTTGAGCAGAGATTTCAATCAATGTGCCCTCCGCTCGAATCGGAAAACATCAATCCAAGAGTCCGATTCCCTGGCTCCCTTGACACCGACCAATCGGAGCCTTTCGCCGTTCCGTTCCTAATCGATGCTGATGAGTCCAATGCTCATGTTCGATTGGAGCCAACGGAGCTTCCCTATGTATTTGGAACGGGCGGGACGACTCTCAATGAAGCCAGTTTCTCGCCTCGTGAGAATCAAACTGGTTTGACCGGGTCTTTAATAACTATCTGATCTGGTTTGCGATCAGAGAGATCGCTCCCAAGGGGGGGCTCATTGATGAAGTGATACACTCTCCGTGCACTCATGAGACGCTTAAGACTCATAGTCTCAATTTCAGAATGTACCTGCAGTTTCCATGCGATTCGAGATAATGGATATTTTTTCCTCATTCAGCCGAAACTTGAGACGAAAAGACACATCTCGTACAAATCGTGTGTATTAGACAAAATTCATTGTTTTATTATCGGCATCGTTTCCGATGCTATTTCTAAGGTGTCTTCTGATACTTCTATGATAGTATCAACATTCTCTTGCTACTCGCGACTCTAGACCTCGAGGTGGCGGTGTTTGAGTTGGTTCGTTGCTGCGATTGAATGAATCTTCTGTGACGGCACGTGGATCAAATCCAAACGCAATGTATCACTCGGGCCTCGATCGTATTTCAAGATAATGCGGACCTGAGTGAGACTCACCGTCATAACGATGCCAATACTGATAGCCTACGAAGACGGCATACAATAAGAAGCCGATGAAAGCTTTTCCGAAACTGGAAAACACTCAAATTATGACTAACAGAACAAGTCCGATGAAAATCGCAAAACCGATGTTATCTTAATCCCTCAATTTTTTGCGACTTGAAAAGTTGAAGGGGGTCAGGCTTGATTTTCCGGGCATTTCGAAACTTGCAAGTTTTCACTTCTTTGTGATCGCTTTGCATCCAAACGACACTAATCGCACGTCGATGATGTTGGTTTTCCGTCTGTCTTCCGTGAGGATAACAAACAGGGCCTGCACCTGATGTGTACGTGCAGTCGGACGTACACATCCCTTCCCGCGCCGCGTGGAGCGGAGCGCGGAAATACTCCCCTCGGTCCGCTCCACGCGGTCCGATGGCCGATCACCCATGAGTTCGACGTAGATGCAGTCAAAAACAGAGGAGTCAAAGCGAGAGATGTTTGAATGACTCCGAAATCGCCGATACGGACGAGCAAGCGACGTCTTGAACACCCTGTAGAGCAGTGATTCTCACAGGGAATTCCTCCAGGCCCCACTTCTCGAGTCCCGAATTTTCCAGGCCCCACCACGCGATCTCATAGCTAAAGAAGAGGCGGAGCGAAATGAAAGTGGCAATGTTCTCGCATAGAACTCCCTTCATATTTTCACGATAATATTCTGATCTTCGGGACAGTGGCGTAGCCAGGATTTTTTTTGGGGGGCGGTTCTATGTTATGGGGGGGCGGCGGTTGGATACTCCGGACACCGCGGTCTAGGGAATTAACATGGGACGGAAAAATTACGGGGGGGGGGGGGGGGGGGGCGATCGCCCGATCGCCTCCCCCCTCGCTACGCCACTGCTTCGGGAAGCCGGAGTCGAACGTGTAGGGAACTCTCTTCCTCGTGGATAACCCGATCTACGACACCAACGAATTCGGTAGCACTTCCTCTTTATTAACGACACTCTCGCTTCGACCACTTCTACGGAATGACGCTCTAATTTCCCTACGCGTCTTTTATACCTGAGCTGGTTCCCTAGCTACTTCATTGTTTTTAGCGAATAGCGCCCTACACTCGACCACAGCTACCTGCGAATGTCCTCATTCCAAAATAATTTTTTTTTTTTTTTTTTTTTTTTGTCAGTCTACATTGTCACCAGCTCGGTCACCGCTATCTTGCCAATGGCCTCATTGGTCGCGCCTCGTGAGGGTCTTGTAATCTCCTTGAAACCTCGCCCTCCTGGGAGGAAGCTCTCTCTTGGGGATGATATTCGGCCTGGAGGTTTCGCTCATCATCTTGCTCTGCAACGGTGTTGAGTTATCCACGGGTTATCCACGAGGAAGAGAGTTCCCTACAAACGTATGATGGCAGGAGGTCCGCCGCGTCACCCCGAATGGGGAGAGGAACGCAAGCGAGATTCGTCAATTTTTCAATCAAGGAATCCAGCTTTTGATGGGAGAATGCGAGCGTTGCTCAGATTCGAGAATGTGGTGCGACGTTGATCAGTGCATTTCCCACAAAACAAAAGCGTATGGGCGGTGATCTGATTGCTCGAGAATTCATTCGTTGTGGATCCAAGTCTATCATGCTTGGGGTCCTCTGGTTTACAAGTGGAGGTTGGAGCTCGAACTCGCTTTTCGCCATCTAGTGAAAAGCAATATCTACGTTCAAGAAATTTCATTCTAGAATCGCCCGGGGAGTTCTCGGTATTTCTCGAATCAACGAGCTGATCTTTCCCTGCGCACACAGAACGAGAGGAAATCGGCGGAGTTGACTCCCGTAGAAATTGGCGGAGCCGCCCAGGAAAATCTCGATATTTTCCGGCTCTCTATGACACTGTGAACCGAACACGAATTAGCAGACCGTAGCGGGAATTCATATTGGAAATGCTGCAGACTACCCGCGGGCTCACAACCGATTTTACGAGCTTGTCTCCGTCGCTGTGGTTCAGCACACCACGCTACTCCTGTCGAACCTTTCAAAGTTCAGCGGAGAAGAGCTCCACACTTTCCTTGCGCGCTATAATTTCAGTTCGAACCTTTGCGCTATTTCGTGAGACTCGAGAAGAAAGATCTCATTTATGGAGAAAACTAAGTCCTCCAACTCAAGAAATGACAATGAATTCGTCGGCCGTTGGGAGATTACTGATCAAGAGCAAAAAAATGACTGGGAGCAGATATTCGGTTCCCGCCTCCGCAACCATGTAGTTCTCGGTCTTTGAAATCCTACGAAAGAAGTCGTGGAGGATGCTCCAAATCTTGATTGGAATGTGAGTGAAAGTACGAGTGTGCCGGATGCATGAGAAGAGAAAGGTTGGATCATTGAGTTTCCTGGCGAAGGTAGATTTAGAGGGTGACGAGGGCAGGCCAGATCGGGAAAATATAGGTGAAGAGCAAACGAAGAGCGATGGACCGAAGGCTGAGGAGCGGGCTCGTTCAACTAGAGCAAAAAGTTCGACACACAGAACGCCGACTAAGCTATCATAGATGTGCCACACAGTTAACAGGGGAGAGCTTAGGCGCCGGGAAGCAGCAGCTCCGTCAATAAACCGAGATCTGAACTGAACTCTCGTCCGAATAATGTTTGAATGAGTGGATGAATGAAGTTGCAAAGAGCGCCGAGATTACCCGTCCGCGTTGAAAAACACCGTATCATTCGAGGGTTTGTGCCGGCTCTGCCCCGACATGGCTTACGGATGGAAAGTCCGCTCCAGAGCGTAGCTCTAGTTCAGAAAGCGGGATTTCTGGACGCATGCACTCAGCAATTGTCGAAGCGGAGATATTGGCTGCCAATCTACGGAAGCTAGTTTCCAAAGACGCACGCCGCCCCAAGAGAGAGCTCCCGACGCCAATTCCCACTGGAATCAGAGTTGTTGGCTCGCTGATTCGTTCACATAGATTCAGAAACTCCCGCAATCTAGACAGTGGATACGCGCCCCAGAGGATGCATCGGACTTTGCCCCCACGTCTGGGTCGAGAGCGAAATGGAAGACACGAGCAAAGTTTCACAGGGAGTCGCGCTCTCTTTTATTCCTCATTTCGCGGCAGCAGCAACTTTCTTTGCGATCGCCTTGAATGGATCCACCTTTGGGGGCTTGTTCCTCTTGAGGGCTTTCTTGAGGTGACGCATGCGCCCCGAGCCTGGAGCCTTCCTTCGGAGAGCTTTGACCGACCAGTTATCTGCGAAGAGACACGTTTGAATGATCTATGAGTGGCAGAACTGCATTGAATATTCCATGGCCTGACTAATGACGGACGTCGTGTATACCGAATGGATTGAGAAAACACGTGGATACAGGTCAATTCATACTTACAACTTCTGGTTTTCGGGTCCGGGTAGCCACAGCAGGCGCAACGGCTTTTCTGAATATGGTAGGACGATTTTCCACAACGGCGACACAACGTGTGCGTCTTGTTGTGCCGTTTTCCAAATGATGAGGTTCCTTTAGTCTGCGAAAAAAAAAGGCACTCAGAACGAACTTTTCGGAGAGAATTTACACAAGGATGAATTCATGATTTCGCGGGGAATGCAGTGCGGGGAATAAGAGTCATGCTTCCACAGTTCATCCGAACAGGATTTGGATAAGAAAGGTTCCATATAACCACGATTTAGTCAGATTTGTCGAGCAATAGTAGAAAACACACCATCGTTGCTCTGCTCACGCTGGCAAAAGGACTAAACCCGGTGTTGATCGCTGAATCCGAAACCACTCGGTGTGGCGCTGTCTGCAGGCAAGGATGCCTCCGATTTCAAACGGAGACCGAAGGCGGGAAAATCGTGCAGGCCACAGTCGTTTGGACTTTTGAGATTTGAAACCGATTTTACACAACTCGGGCTTCCTGGAGATTCGATTCCTGAGCCGTGTTCAGCCACCCACGGTCAGACGGCTCGAGCGTGCTCTCGAATCTTTGCGTCGGACGGTAGGCAGTTCATTCCGATGTCAATTCGGAAGTCCATGAATTCAGGGATGAATCCAGACCGCAACCGATCCTAGTCGGCCAGGATTTTTTCCCACGGTGGCGTCGAAGCCAACTTCAGACGATGTCATGCGTGTGGTATCTAGGCAGTGTCAGGTGGAGTCAAGACCGAAAAAGTTTGAGAACCACTGGTCTAACCTATCAAGACACATTCGTTTGAAATTTGAACGGGGAAACGGCTGCGAAATCCACAACACAGCCTCTACTCTCATCGTTCGCAATGAGGCCTCATTTAACTCGTTTCATTGGCTCTGCTTCGACCAGATTTCGAATTTGGTCGTTGGCCGTTAGACCTGATTGGACAGGATTTCGATTGAAAGCGGCGCACAATGACAAATCTTGAATCAATTCCAAGAATACTACACCGAGCCCAGACGGGTCAAGCTTCACATGAAGACCGTCAATATGGAAGAAATTATAGGAATCGAATTGGAATGGAACTCTTTATAACTGCGAATACTTCAATTTGAAAAACTTGTCGAATCTTCGATCCTCTCCGTCGATGGTGAGATACACTGATTCTTGCGGACCTTGGGCTGCCGGCTGTTAGAAGTTATTGCCCAGTGAGGCCGCTCGACAAGCTGCTCAAAGACAAGAGTCGGCCTTGGCCGGCATGGGAGCGCTGCCTTACACTGCTCGTTCCTTCCGAGGTCGAGGCCGAGGTCAAGTACCGCGAGGTGGGATTCGATTCCATGGATAGTGTCACCGATGTGGGGAGCATGGCCACATGGAGAAGGAATGTTGGTCTGGTAGAGAGGAACACAGCAATGTGGCGAGGGACGAACCAGCAGGAGTATGCACACGGGAAAATGTGAGCGAACCAGGAGATGTCGAACGAGTTCTTATGTGTCCATCGGTGGTGAACCCCTCGAATGCCGAACGAGTGTTGACGTGTCCACCAGTTACCGCAACTTCAGGTGATTGGTCCAGTGGAAGGCAACCTGTGTCACAGCGATAGCCTACTGCAACTCAGTTACAGTGATGACATCGGCAACGAGAAAGAAGCTAGAATCTGCACAAAGAGAGGCAGGTAAGTGGGCTATGGGACAACCGGCTTTCAACGTTGCAAATGAATTTGTGGATGGAGAGCTGGGCTGGCCAACCTTCGAAGCAAGGGAAGCCAAAAGTAAAATCCTGTACACTGCCCGTGTGAATGAAATGAGCAATACCGTGTGACCACGAATGATTTTGGAGATGACTAGAATCACAAATCTAAAGAGTAAAGCGTACCTACGCACGCTTGAGCTCAAAAAGTTGCTAGGTTGCGAAGACATAACCATCCCACGGAAAGAGAGCGGCGAAGCTAATCTCATAAAATATAAGCGAGAGGTGGACAAACGGATCACATCACAGCTAGACAGAGAGTGGAAAGATGGAATGGAGACGAAATCGAGCCTCAGAAGGTACAGAGAGTACAAGGAAACAAGGGGCAAAATCGAACACGTATACGACAACACAAGGGGCAGCACACTTCTTGCAGGAGTCCGAGCGGGCTTTCTCAGAACGAGAGAATTCAGGAAGAGATTCGAAAACGTAGATTACAGGTGCTCAAAATGTGACGGAGAAGCCGAAACCTTAGAACACGTGATCATGGAGTGCCAGCGAGGGCCACACGAGGATATCGAGATTCGAAAAAGAATCGGTCTACACGGAGACTCGGAGAGAAGGACGGTAGAACACACGAAGCGAATTCTCGAGAAATGGGAGCGCGAAGCGCAAGGGGAGGTCACCCAAATCCCAGGATCCAGCAAATAACCGACAGTCAAGCTGTGCCCTATATAGGGTATCTGAGCCACATAGAAAATGTAGTATTAGAATGGTTGATAAATAAATCAATCAATCAATCAGTGCTGCCGTGAGCTGGCGAGAGCAGGCCGGGGCGGGAAACCTCTCATGAGAGTCCTTTTCTCCCCCGAATCTCCGAGATTTTCAACACGACTCAGCCAAGTTGCAAGATGCAGCTTGGAGTATCGCTCTTTTCATTCATAACAAGCTCGGCTCACCATGTTGGAAAGTGTGCTGGATCGAACCTCCAGGCGTCATCCCCTGTTCCCGTAAAGACTTTGGACGGGTTTGGACAAAAACAGAAATTTGAAGCGAACGAAGGCGAGCGAAGGTCTGAGGCAAAGCAGTCTCCGATCCTCAATCTTTCAGCGAGCAGATGGCCCAGTGGCGGACCGTGGGGGGGGGGGGGGGGGGTCGTCCGCCCCGGGCGGCACATTTTCAGGGGCGGCATATTCTACATTTCATACCCTCGGATGCCGCTAACTTCAATGTAGAGCCGTCACAATATTTTCGAAGCCGGACAGCTGGGAGCGATCGCCTGTGAAGCCTGAACCCATGTTTTCAGTCTCGCATGAACTTCGAATCATCCACTCGAATTGCATTCCGCCTACATGTCTTTAACATTAGTCCTCGGCGGCCTAACGTCTAAATCAACAATCTCTGCGCCCCGATCGGGGAAGCTTCTTGATAACGACCGAACTTGGTAACTCCCCGATGTATTTACCTAGGAAGAACGGATATACTCAGAGTGGATATTTCGTTTCGCCCTATGAGAAGAATGAAAACTTCATAATGTGCAAACGGTCTCGTCGGGAAAAAAGTGTCAATGTGTTATTCGATCAGCATGCCGGGGAAAATCGGAAAAAAACGGGAGGGGCGGCGGAATCGTGATCGAGATCCGCCCTAGGCGGCACTTCGGCACGGTCCGCCACTGAGATGGCCTACTTCCAGCTGCCGGAAGCTGCCGGAACTCAAGTTAGAGCAGGAATAGCGTAGTGTTGTGGGAGGCGCGGCGAGCTTGAATCTTGTTAGCGGAGCAGGCAGCTTGTTCGACCAGTAGCCCCACAAACTCGGTGCTTCTTCCAGCGGTCGGGAAATAGAACGACAACAGCAACGAGGTATCGTGAAAACAGGCCAGATTATGTTGTGTCATAGTTGTTGTCGGTAGCAATTGCCACGCACGGTGGCCTGTCGGGTGCGCCCGGCGTACCGAGTTGTTCTCTTCCCTAGTCCAGGTCCCCTCATCCAGGCTGTCATAACGGACAAATGGAGTCGCAACTCCTCGAAATCGGACTTGTCTGGTCCGTGACGGTTGATGGCGAGCCGGAAGATCAGTTGGATATTTATTTTGAGGATTAGGTATTCGAGGAATAAAAGTCATTCCACTAAGTTCCAACAGAATCGGTGCGTGCTCAATTGCAACAGCTCTCTGTACAGTCACGCTTACCTTTGCTGGCAATGATGAGTGTAGAGAACTCGAACGAGCGTTGCTCGTGAAGGCGCCAAAATAGGGTTCTGTTGACAGTGCCCCCTCTCAATGGAGGCCCGGGATCTGTCGTCGTAAGAGTCTTCTGTAAAAGTTACGATTGGAGCTTGTCTATATAAATAAAAGTCAAAACGCTGTCTGTTTGTCTGTCAGTCTGTTTGTCTGTTCGCGATAGACTCGGAAACCAAGCTTGAACGAGCCCGGAGCCAGAGTGTTTCGTGTAGAGGACCCATCCGTGACGGACATAGGCTACCCACCTCCCCCCCCCTTCCCCTCATTTCTCCCAAAGCAACAGTCATTAGCCTATCTCTGATATCTCTGATAGGAATCTCTCTCGCTGCAGCCCCTCAATGGAGACGATTACGGGACCCATCTGACCATACACTCGGGAGTCCGTGGAGGAATTCTGGGGTCGGTCAGGTCATACTTTTTTGAGCGTATGGGGCGATTTCGGGGTCGGTCTAATCACACTTCCTGAAACCGATGGAGGCGTTCCAGGGTGATTTTGGGTCGGTCTGACTATACTGCTGGAAGTCTATGGGAGTACAGGACGGGCATTTCGAGGTCGGTCATGTGATACTTTTTGAGACCATGAGACGAACCCGGGTACTCCATAATCATACTTTTTGGAACCTGCGAATGCGATTCCGGGGTCGGTCACAATTTTTAGAGTCCATGGAGGTAATTCCGGGGTCGGCTTGACCATACTATTGGGAGTCTATAGGGCGATTGAGGGACAGTCAGACCACACTTTCCGGGGTCGGTGTGATCAGACTTTTCCGACTCTTTGCGGCGATTCCGTAGTGCCTCCGTAGTCATACTTTCAGGAATCTATATGGAGGCGATTCCGGGGTAGGTTTTTCGGAGTCGTTCAAATGATACGTTTCTGAGTCCATGGGGAGGGATTCTCTCCATGGGGGAATCTATGGGGTTTCCGGAGTCTATGGGGATATCTCGAGGCCACTCAGACCATACTCCTCCGAGTCCATGGAGCGATTCCGTGCTCGCTCTGATCTGGAACCTATGGAGTTGATTCCGGGGTCGGTCTGACCATAATTTCGGGATTCTATGAAGGTATCCCAGGGTCGGTCAGATGATACTTTTTTGAGTCCATAGGAAAATTGTGAGCCTTTCTGATCATACTTTCTGAGACCTATAGAGGTAGTTCCAGCGTAGGTCTGAGCATACTTTTCTAAACTTATGGGAAGGATTCCGGGGTCGGTCAGATCATACTTTTTGGAATCTTTGGAGGCGACTACAAAGCCGGTCTGATCATGTATTTCAGAGTCCATAATGGTGATATTGGGGTCGGCCTCGCCATGTTTTGGGAGTGTTTGGGAGTAAAGGGCGGGGATTTCGGGTTCGGTCAGATGATACTTTTTGGAGTCCAGGGGGGATTCCGGGGCCTTTCTAATCGTACTTTTTGAAACCCATAGAAGCGATTCCGGGATACGTCTGATCATACTTTCCTAAGCTTATGACGATGATTCCGGGGTCGGTCTGATTATACTCTTTGGATTCTATGAAGGTATCTCGGTATCGGTCGGATAATGCTCTTTTGAATCCATGGGGAGATCTCGGGCCTTTCTTATCATACTCTTTAGAACCTATAAAGGCGATTCGTGAAAAGGTCCGATCGCACTTCCCTAAGCCATACATTCCCATGAAGATGATGTCAGGGTCGGTCTGATGAGCCAATGCTGCGCTCGCAAAGTGATATTCGGACTTCTGAAATTAATATCGATTGCCCTTTTACTGTAACTTGGACTGACACGTTGAACAACAAAAAAACCGTCTACGTCACGTAGTCCGCTGTATGCTCTTCAAACCACCCAACATTATTGTCGCGAAATTCACATCCGACCTCTCCATTGTCTCACGCAATCTTCACTGGCAGCGCAGGAAACGCAAAAAGGCCGCTCGGAGGCCGGGCAGCGTAGTCGGCCGGAGGCCGGCTAGTCCATAATAAACAGGTTTCTGCGATCAACATATCCATGTCACTTCCCTCTTTGAATATATGAACCACAGGATTCCAATAAGCGAGCCAAAACCATCCTTAAGGTAGGCTTTGTTCCACAATAACTCCAGCATGACTCAGATGGAATCGAACCCCTCAAATCGGACTCGCGGCCTTGCTCCGCGTTCCGGGAAACCGTTCAAGGACGGAGGAGAACTCCTCATGATCGAATAGGTTTCCCAGTGACGGAGATCAACTCCCCAATGTAAGGCCGTATTCCAGATCACCGAAAAGAAGAAATGACAGGGGCTAACAGGAGTATCAAACCGCAACCTTATACTGTAGGCGTTCAGTACTACTTGAGCGAAGACGCGAGTTGACGCGCTAATGACGAGTAGCAGACTATCAGTTTATTCGCTTCGTTATCAATGTCGCCCGAAACAGCCGGCGCTGGCCCGCCACATCACGACCTATAGAGGGAACGGCTAGAGTGCGAAGTCGCAATCATCGAGATATACCTGAAAACATGGGGAATCAGGTTTAGAGAGAGCGAATCCAGGTTTTCCGAAAAGGAACCCTAGTAAACAGCGTGGCACTCACCTAAGGTTCCAGAGCATTTTCTGCTCTATGCAGGGAAGCCAGTAGCGAAAATACGCAGCAGGACGACGCAGAAAACGACAAAAACTTTGTGAGCCGTTCCGCACGGCGGCGAACACATCTTTCTGAACTTTCCAACGGGACGATCCGATAGAGCCAAATGATGGTAGGTACGGCAAATATTAAAATGAGCGACCACTTTGCCCACCCTGGGATGTCGTCCGGCATGGTCGGACAGAGTGGATACAGACAAACATCGCTGTCTTTCCAAACATTTCTATGGGTACGACACTGAAGGCGCAATCAGGACTGAAGCGCTCGCTTAAGAAATCAGCAGCCACTTGGCCAGGGCCGGATTTCCCATTAGGCTAACAAGGCTACAGCCTTAGGCGGCAGATTTTTCCTCGTCGTCGTCCGTCGTCCCCTCCCTCCGGCCCCCCGCAAGAAGCGTCTAGAATCTATGATGCGAGGCTTCAAGCAGCGGAGTTTGGTGGATCGGTTCCGGCATTCGCCCGTAGAGATTGGGAGCCGTGGAGGCCATTCATGGAATAGCCGGCTGCAGGGATCGAACTCGCAACATACCCTCCGAGAAAGCTTCACATGTGGCTTTGCGAGCATGCTTCTGTGGCACACACTGCTTAGACCGCTCGACTGTCTCGTCGGTTGAGCCATCTCGAGAGCTACGCCGTAAGCTCTCTGTCCCCGCACATACCCTTTTATGAAAACCCCTCCAAAAATCAAACAGGAGACCGTCCGAAGGGGACGCTCGGATTTCAGCGGAACGCAAAGAGCGAAGGCCTGACCAGCCTCGATGTTCGCAGGTTCACGTGTTCCGCCGTTCCATGGACCCTACGCCTCGAAACGATAGAATCGCTCACGTACTAGTTTGACTCTCAGATTTTCAAGAGAGCATGACAGGCGGTATTCCGAGCCAGCCTTGGGCGGCAAAATCCTATATCCGGCTCTGCACTTGGCCCAGTCCGGAAGGTCGTCCAGCATCGTCGACCCCGTGCAAGCAGAGTGAATGGAAACGAACATTGCTGTCGGTTATTATTGGTGCACATGCTCGTTCACTTGCGGGGACGAGCGGGAACGGAGAAAGCTTGGTCCATCTGTGTAGGGACCTGAGCCTCGGCCACGCCCACGTCGTTATCCAAGAGGTTAATAAAAAGCCGTCGCTATTTTGGGCGACGATTCATTCTGGTCTAGAAGTCGATCTCGTGTGTATTCCTTGTCCGACCTCCCACCTTAGTCTCTTGTTCCCGAACCCAACAATCTGATATTTGAGGACATCAGCTGCTAGCGGACAACGAGTGCCTTGATAAGGCATTTGAAGAGCCAGCATCTGATCGATGAGAATGGTTCGAGATCGTTGGTAGCTCAGTTCCGTAGGAAGTTGAATCCTGGCGCCATTCGCCGATGGAAGCAGACGAAAACATCTGGCAGTCGTCGTCTGGCAAGCCACCGCATCCCTCCCTCATCTATCTCTCGCTGGCCGGGAGAACGAAACTTGTGCGATTTGTTTGTGTAGTGGCGAGAGCTGATGTCGATCACAACTGGCAAGGCCTCCGAGACAGAATTTCGGGCGGTGTTTGATGTCGGGCTCTCAGAGGAGTTCCAAATCCAGACGAAGAAGTGCTGCTGTCACGAGGGAGTGCTGACTCTCGCGAATCGGTCGACACTGAACATTCAAGAGAGAACTCGGCTGTTCTTCACCGCAAAAAAGGCGCTGTGAGATCGGTAACAGCGATACCGAAAGTTCAAAGGCGCGTTCGTTTCAAACGCGCAACCTAGGGTCAGGGAGCGTCGCGGCTGAAGCTGCGGACTTCACAGCATGGGTAGGAGACGGAGCAAACGTAAGCCTCCTCCGAAACGGAAGAATATTGAAGCTCTGGATACAACATTCAACTGTCCGTTCTGCAATCACGAACGTTCCTGTGAAGTGAAAATGTGAGTGTTCGCTCCTATTCGGCTTATTCCAATTTCCTGCATTCCATATGACTGCGCGCGAACTATCTGAGGACTTTTGTATTCGATGTCGACATCTGATGATGACTCTGGTCTTATTTTCTCAGGGACCGCGTTCGGAACACAGGGAGGATAACATGCAGAGTTTGCTTGGAGGATTTCCAAACTCAAATCACGTATCTCTCAGAAGCCATCGACGTATATGGAGATTGGATAGATGCCTGCGAATCGGCAAACCAGTGAATTTTGGCCTGTATTTTATCACCGACTTTGTATATTGACGTGAATCGATAAGAAAAATGGTATCAAAAAGCTTTTTGGTCTTGTCCAAGCGTGCAGCCAGCTTGCATGAGTCTCTTGTAGGTTGTTTTTCGGTCGCGACATTGAACGAACATCAATCGCAAGGAAGGCAAACGCGGATAGGTCTGGCGGGACCAGTGGCGTAGCGCGACCCTCAAACTCAAAATTCGTGGAAAATTGGAAAATGCCGCCCCCGGCGGCCGTTGTCGAGCTGGAGCGACAACCAAAAAGGAAAACAGCACACCCGCCCGGTGCCGCCCGGTGCGGATCGCACCCCCGCCCCCCCCCCCCACGCTACGCTACTGGGCGGGACGAAAAGATCAGAAGGGACGATCTCATGAACCACCCCACACTTCGAAAAATCTCTGTATTCGACAGGTATCAAACGAAGGGCTCGATATTTGATCCGAAACCGCGCACTTCGGGCCACTCGCGGATTTAACATTGGATGGATTATTTATCAGCCTCCCCTTATCCCCATGGAGATCCGTTTTGCTCAAACCGAACCGACAAGCTCGTCGGCCATCTCTGATAGGCGACATAGAGTCCATAACACGGGCTATTATTCTGCACTCTCGGTAGCTTGAGTTTTGTGCTTGAGTTTTTAGCGCCGCTTGTGAGCTGCGGTGTTGGGCAATTTCGGAGTTGACGACGATCTTACCAGAATTCCGTCGCGCGATCGCTGAACGCATTCGCTGACCGGACAATTGGTCTTTACGATAAATCGAGATTGCACGATGAAGTGCGAATCTCCCCGAAATAACGCGAAATAATCCTCCACACAGCGAACCTGGCAGAAGCGAATCATTCAAACTCGCTCCGGGGTTTCTCGGCCCCATCAATCGTTCTTCCGGTTTCTCAGCTGCGGCTGCTCTATGGCTCAACGCCCGTTGTACTTCGTCACCACGATTCCCTTCTCGAAATTCAATGGTGCAAGGGTCCAGCGGGAGTGATTCTTAATCCGGAGCGTATTCCCTTTGTATTCCTGCGAATGAACCGAAGCTCCAATACGCCCCTAATCTTTCTCGCGAATCCCGCCCAGGTGGACGTGGGGAGCAGTATTTCAGGCGGCACGCCAGTACTGCCAAAGTATCACCTCCTGCGCTCAACGCGTCACTCCCTGGACTAATTTTCTTCATTCCGCGGAGAGTCATTGTGGATCTGACTGAGTGCTCTTCACCGCGCCTGAGTCGATCGGCGCAGCAATAGATTGTAATCGATAGCAGTGGAGATATCGAAAATCTCCAGTCGTTCCGTTGTTCTTCTCGGTTATGTGCAGGGGCGTATGGAGGATTTTTTTTTCGGAGGGGCGCGATCTCTAATCACCATATTTGCATCATTTCGGGGAGGGCAACGTCAGAAGATGATGGGCTCAAATACGGAGCTCCACGGGTCCAACAGGGAAGCTGACGTAGAGGGAGGGGCGGACCTTGCTTCCTGGGCTTTCCCCCTGAACACGCCACCAGTTACGTGCCTCGTGCATCCGGCACGCCGTCCAGGCGGCAGGGTAGGATCGCGATCAGCGCGCCATACAATGTGGTCATCGTCGCTCCTCACCACGACTCACGACGATTCTAGCAAGCAGAGCTCCATCTACCATTGTTGACAATTTCAGCAGAAGCATGAGCAGTTGAAGTTTGTTTTGTTTTTCGATTGCTGTGTGGCTCGAATAGTCCGAGAGAATCTCCTGTATCTTTGCTGGTGGTGCTCGTTCAGCGGCGTGGACTCGAGCGATGTACCGTCGGAAAGTGTCCTCGTTCATTTAGTGCAGTATCAGCGGTGCCGACAGTCGTGATGGCACTTTCTTTGCCGGGACCGGTCACTCCGATGGGACAGCAAGGAGGGCCACCCACCATCCCGTTAGGCCGGCTGATTGACTTCGTTCTACAGAAAACCTATCATGAGCTCACAGTATTGGCGGAGCTCCTGCCAAGGAAGTCCGATATGGAACGAAAGGTTGAAATCACAACGTTCACGGACACCACTCGGCAACTATTCGTGAGACTTCTTGCATTGGTGAAATGGGCGGCAAGTGCTGGAAAAGTTGAGAAATGTGCAAGTATTGTCAACTTCCTCGACAAGCAGAGCATGCTTTTTATTGAGACGGCAGACATGTTTGCCATGCTATCCCGTGATACATTGGTACAAGCTCGGCTGCCCAGTTTCCATATCCCGTGCGCCGCCGAGATCCTCACGACGGGAACATATTCCCGACTGCCCACTTGTATAAGAGACAAAATCGTTCCGCCGGACCCCATCTCAGCCGAGGACAAGAAATCGACGTTGGAGCGTTTGAATCGCATAATACAGTACAAACTCGTGTCCGCCGAGCTGCCGTCTCAGATGACCTCATCCGAAATAAAGAGGGGTCGCATCTTATTTCGAGTCGAGAACGAATTCGAAGTGAGCTTGACGCTGATGGGAGATGGACCCCGAATTCCATGGAGACTTTTGAGCATCGATATTCTCGTTGAAGACAAAGACACGGGGGATTGTAAATCATTGGTGAGCTTTGAAGTAAAACTTCCGGAAAGCGGATTATAGGTATCCATCATTCGGTTCCAAGTTCTCGACCAACCAAGCCATTCCAATAATCGGCGCCTCTCTGGATTCCAGGTCCATCCGCTCCAGATCTCTTACATCCATCAACTTGTGCAATCACGTCTAGTCGAACATCCCAAACCTCTGCACGAGTTGTATCAGTGTTTGCATTTTTTCTGCTTGAGCTTACAGCTAGAAGTTCTGCACACACAGACAATTCGCTTGTGCCGTGAACGCTTAGGTGACTCAGTGCGCATCGAAGAATATCTTCCGGGCGCTCTATTGAAATTGCACTTTTGGAGAGAGCACAGTTCCTCACAGGATCAACAGCCTTTCTTGTTGATAATCCACGTTGATGAGGAGCATCCGGGAAATCCACTCCAGGTATCTCATCTGCCCGAGATACGAAAAGATGAAGAACAAGCGTGGATTGATCACAGCATCCAATCAGAGTTTCTTTCGGTTGAGAAACTGCTCATCCAAACAATACATATCCGTTCTCGGCAGAAACTTTCTCTCTTGAGAGATAGCCATCTACGAGATATCCTGCCCAATGACGTGGATTTCGTGCTGAGCGGTAGTCCCCCCCTGCTGCAAGTTCCCATCGTTCATCCGTGTTCATCGTCAGAGCACCTCGTGCTGACGGTCGACACCCACACGGGATACGTGATGGCTTTCGTGCCGCAGTACGAACCACCAATGATTCAAGAGCTTCAAGAAATCATAAACGGCCTGGCGAAGGAGACGATTCCAAGTTTGAAAACTCGACTGGCCACTACTCTGCTCAACTTGAAATTCTGGATCACGATGAAGCGATGCAGAAAAACTGTCCAGCATCTCCCGGTTCTTGCGATGGAGGCCAGTCCTGTTTCTATGATCGGCGACGGTCATCCGTTGAACCAGTTAGGAAAGTTCACCCTATTTGTTAAGCTCTGTAAACACACCAATTATTTCGTCGTCATCGAATTACAAGCCGAGAAGCCGTCGGACACGGTGGAGTTCAATTATTACCTACTCAGTGTAACAGGTGGGTGAATTACAGAAAGTCATCATCGTATACTCGAATCACATTTGCTGCGCTCGTATCAGCGAGGATCGCATCGTGGCAAGCATTGTAGCGTTGTTGCCCTCTGATGATTGTGTTTTCTTCATTGCAGGTGATAACAGAGTTGGAAGCTTCCATCGTCTCGACAGTCAGTCGATAATTCATGGGCCTTGCACCGATCTAGACCTCTTGACGTATGAAAACAAAGATAGGTACACGTTGAAACGGCCATCAAGTAATCCACGAGATGGTCCCGCTGTCCCGAAGAAGCCCCGCTTTTCGGGCTACTTTTTCAGCGACGTCGCTCACATTGTTGCGTTCTGCGACGACAGACTGCCTTTCTGCTCACTCACCCGAGAACTCGGGCTGCGAAAAATTTGCCATCGAGGACTACAGATTGAGGGAGCGCGAACGAATTTCTGCGTGCAAATCGTCAAGATGCCGACCTGCAAAGATTTTCCCGAACATGTGGCCGAGGAACTACAGCGTTCTTTGCTCAGCTGTACCTTCCGGCTACAAATGAGGGGGATGAAGACATGGCATTGTGAAATGATCTTTCACGACTGTCCGCTCACAACAAACCAGATAGGTGAACGAAGTGCAACCCGGCCGATACATTTCAACTATGACTTCATCCAGAACAGTATGGCGCCTGTGGTTGATCAATGGATAGCGGATTGGACCACTGTTGGCAAACTTTACAGTGTTGTCCTCGAGTACGCTGCCGATGTTAAAAGGGGAAAATACACCGCGCTGCTCGAAACTTGCGAAGTCCGCTCCTATACCTACAAGCGTCTCATCATCGGTTACGGCTCGGAGAAAAATTACACGGTGACCATCTTTTGGAGCCCGGTGGAGAAGAGGTTCCAGCTCGTGTTCGGTGTCGTTGGACTCTCGGTATCCGCGACGAATCCTCATTCCATCATTGCACATCAGCTCTCCTGTGATTTCAATCAACACGAGTCTATCATCGACTTGTTGCAGACGCTGCGTGATACTTACCGGCCACTGCTGTCATTGTCCCGGTTGCCATCTGTCCTGCAGCTCGGTGTTATCAATTCCAGACCACAGGTCCCTGTACAAACCTTCATGATCATCCCACAATCATCCACCTGTTTTCGGCTAGTCTACCGAGGCTATTACTGTTTAGAAGTTCAATGTCGTAAAGGCGATGGCTGTATCATCGTTCGAGATGGGGCGTTCAGTAATTTCGATAAAAACCGTCACGTGGAGGAGTATATGCAGATTCCGGGGCTGCGCGGGTTCCTCACAAAATTCTCTGGTCAAACATCGAGGCCTGCGGCAATCGATCCCGAGAATCCGCCGGTGTCTCCGTTGCAGATGGAGTGCGTCGACGCATTTCTCTCTCCATCGGCAGCCAAAGCGGGCTCTCCAGCCAGCACGCGATCGGGTGGAGGCGACACCAATTCAGCGTTGAGGTTCCCTCAGCACCATCCGAAGACTCCTCCATCGAATCCTCACACACCGGCGTCTCCGCATCCCTCAATGCTACCATCTAACTACACGGCATCACCTAATCCAACGTTTGTTCATACGCCCTCAAACATTCCACCGAACTCGCCGCTGGCACCGCCACCATCTTCACCGTACCCGGTGAATTCGCCCCATATGACCTCACCCTCACCATCCCCGGCTCAGACAGCTTCTACGGGCCAGAATTTCGCAAATACCAACGATCCTACTTCGCCAGCGTTCCCGCTCCTCTCCACCGCGTCGCCCGCGAACACTTGGCCATCGTCGCCGGCACCACCTCGACCGTCACCGCGACCATTCCAGCAATCACCTGGAGGTCCATCGCCAGCAGCCGGGGCACCTAGCAGCGTTGAGGTTCCGAATCGTGTCGCCTCTTCGATGTCTCGCATGGCGCCCGCAGTACCCGGGAATTGGGCTGCCGCGATTCCAGTTGTCTTGACTCATGAGAATCTCGATTTCCTTTGCACTCCTAGCCCTCCGTGTTACTCCCCGCTAGAGAGATCACTCGGATGTGCCTTCATGCGGCATACGATTCAACGAGCTGTTCGGAGCGATGATAACTCCCAAGTGCGAGAACCTGACGTTCTCATATTCAGACTAGAGCAACTCTTGTACCGTGTGTCTCTAAATCCGCAAACCCTGCTGTCGTTGCATGTGAAGATATCTCACAACGACGCAGTTCCAGCTGCGCAGCAATTCTCTGCTGATGACATGCAAGTGATCGAAAGATACTTCGAAGCAAAAGTTGTGTCGATTCCATACAAACCCAACGCTTTCATCTCGTTCACCCGCTTGATGAGTACCCCACAGAGAATCTTGCGAGATTTCATTCAGTTGATGCGATTAGAATTGTGTCCCTCTCAATCACCAGTTTATCGATGGAACTTCCAACTCTGCCTTACGATCCCGCCTGCGGCCCCACCGATTGCGCCACCCGGAATGACCTCTGTCGTCATCGCCAGAAACAAGATATTGTTCTTCCTGCAACTCTCTCCAATCAGATCACAAGGCCACGAGCTGCAAGCAAATGCGACTCCGAATCGGACGCCAATTGTGGTACCGATGGTTTACGATTTGCAGACCAATGTCGTCTCGATGGCGGCGGACCGACGAACTGACGGTAACTCCCAGAGTTCGCCAACTCTCAACGTGATTTCGTCATTCCTGCGAAGGTCCAACGAGTACCACAATGAAGGCGAATGTTCCATATTTCCTTCGATAAGAGAGTTGGTCACTCAACTGACACTGAATTAGGGCAACCATGCTCCTTCTTCATCTCAAGACTCTTCAAGGCTCGTTGAACCATGTAAATACCGAGAAGACCGATCAGAGTTCAGTTATCATGTGCAATAAACGGTCGGTTGGACGACTTACGTAAACTTCGAACTACTTTTCATTCCGTTTCTCAGTTCCCCCTCCCCCCTCCTTCCTAACCTTACAGAGGGCCACTCCCCCAAGAAGAGCTTGGCTGCGCCAGCGGTGGGAGCCGTTTGTATCAGGATGATTGCATCAATCATGAACTCCGAGTGAACGCCGTTTATGAAGACGATAAATGTCTGTCACAACTTGAAAAATCTCCCGACGGAGCTCCAGTTCTGATCTGAGCGTTACAAGGTTCGGTCGTAATGCAGCATCCTTGTCGGTCCCTACTTCTTGCGAATGTTCGCTTCACCTCCGAGTGTTAAACTATCAGCACCCGAATGCAGCACTACTTATATCTGAGCAGACATCACCGTTGTCTCTCTTTTTGCGAGCTTGCTTTCATTCGGAACAATGATGCAGACCAAACTCCCCTCTCGTTGCCCTCTTGTTCTCCAGAACTTTTTCGCCGTTGCAGGTTGCAGATGCGGGAGCAGTATCTCAGCATTCTTGTTTTGTCGAATATTTTTTCCCGCGCTACTCTAGCGCAGAGAACTCAAATCGGACCTTGATTCCAGCGTCTCGACTCCCATGGCGGAGGATCGAGAGTCGCAGATTATAGATGATTTGACTCCGGAGAGAAGCTTAATCGGAATCACAAGTGATTTCCCGGCGATCCGAGTCACGCATGATTTCGACTCTTACGTGCGAGCAACCAGACTCATGGAATTTCGCGATCGATTCGAGGATAGTAATCAGCCGTTTGGTCGTATTCTACCTCGACAATGGTCGGCTGAATCAAATCGTCGGAACGATGACGGGGCACACGGCCCGATCCGAACGATTTTTTGTTGTACAGCTCGTCGCTGCATCCGTGGTGATGGTTCTGAAGCTTGCTGCTGTCAACGCTCTCGCCGTCGAAAGCTCAACTAGCAAAATCGAGTGTGGATGATACTCTAGGGAACCTGTTCAACCTTCAGCACCCCCTCCCCCCCATCTGGAGAAGTCGTTTGCTTGAGCTGGAATTCGGAGTTGTTGTCGCGAAACGAGCTTTGTGATTCCTCTAGCTGTTCGCAAGAGTCGAGGACGATACGGAAAGGTTCTTCTTCCACGTGGTTCACGCAGAAAACGCCCTCCAGGTTTGAGCTTAGGAGCAAAGTTGAGAATATAGAGCGCCGTCTTTTATTACCCGGATCCATTATATTTTCACGTCGGCAATCTGGTCCATATAGACTTGTCTCTGGAGGTCGTAGTGAAGGTCTCTGTATGCTGCCTCCGGTATGGCCTCGTTGCACCTGAAACGTAAGTCATATTAGTCGATCGGGCTCACTCAATCGCTACCCGACGTCTTGAAGGCTTAGCTTCTCCCGTCAACGGAGAGCTCAAACAATGTGGATCGAACCAACTACAAAGGGAGGGGACAAAAGACGCATGGAATCCGTTCGATTTCTTCGAGACACTGTTTTCAAATTATTGGAACGGGATTCCGTCGGACGACAGATCCGCTGTTCATAAAATAACCTATAATTTTCACCGATGCGTATATTTAGAAAGAGATGCTTCGCATCACACGAATGCTCACCTGTAAACTAGATCCGACCAGATGATGCTCTCCTGGGAGAAACAGAACACGCCCAAACGGCCTCCTTTGAGCGTCCCGTCGAAGATGTTACCTGCGGATTACGGGATGGAGGTTTCGAATCGCAATATATTCTCCACGCGCCCACATAGCGTCACTCTGTTCATGAGCGGTGGAAGCTCCCCACACAGCGTGCCCGCATCGTTCCCCTCGACCTACCTGAGTCGGCAACCATATTCTGCCCCTCGAATATTCGAAGACGCATCAGACCGATGGTTGGACGATGAAGGAGGAGCCACCTGTTGGAGAACGTCAGATACGTCAACAGAGTCGATGATAGAATCAGGAGTGCAAACATTCGACGACTGCGTGAACGGAGAAACCTGAGTATACAATGTTGATCTGATTGCCAGTACACTTCTGAAATTGCTGTGCTATGCTCACCGGTAAGCGACTTTTTCTTTCCAGCCGACGTTCCTGGGATCTTTCCACAAGAGATGGACTTGGTTCGTTGTGTTCCCTGAAGGACCAGCTTCGTCACACGCTCAACTCTCAGAAGCCATAAAAAAGGAAGGTTGGATTGATCGAAAAACGCTTACCGGTATGCCACAGCGAGTTCCTGAGATATTCTCCAGGTCCTGTTTCCGATTGAACAAGCTTCAACTGTATCCCCGGCTGTGCAGTAGCCTTGAATGGGCTGCTATGCCAGTAGGTTTGAGTTTTCTTCTTCCACATGACGGTATAGAAGTTGTGATTATCCTGAAAATTTTGACATGAAGTGAGTTTGGCCCCCCTATCTGATGAGCATATGCGCCAGCGATTTCGAAGTTGATTTCGATTTCGAAGCTTTCGAACCTGGTAGCTGAAGATGAATCCAACATAATCGTCGTCGGTTGCAGTGTCGACGAAGAACGTTCCCTCAAAATCGACTCCACCGAACTTGTGGTAGCCCACCGCAAGCCCTGGATCCGAGTTGAGAGTTTGCACGATTTCGGCTCCTTTATTGTAGATTATCTACAAATACGCATTCGAGGACAGTCAGTTTCCCTGAAGTTAACTGAAGATGATTCACAGCCGTCATCGAGCAGCTTCAGTGCGCTTTCCCGCAAAAGAAAGATACTCGGCGGCTGTTCAATCCGGCTAGATCCAGTTTTAGAAATTGCGTAAATTCTCTTAGACAGCAGTGATTTCCAACTTATGATCGGCGTTTCAATAGCTGCGGCACATTACCGCGGCGAATAATCACTGGAATTTACGCTCAATACTTTTTTTTGCCGTGGTCCGTAATCGCTCCAATACTTAGCTTCCGCCGTTCTAGTGACATTGGAGTATGTGTTTTTCCTCAAAAGGGTATTCAGTACCGTCGAAGCCGAGTCTCGTTCTCGAGGTAACTCACCCAGTGAGGGTCGTTTTGGCTGTCGCCTTCGGGATCGAGGACGACCGTTTGGTATGCCCTGAAATCTGTGGCATAAATTCGCCGATTATCAGGACAAACGTCGTCGTCATCCCCTACGCCATCACCGTCGAAATCCCCTTTGCATGCGTCACCGACACCTGAAAAAACGAAACCCCATTATTGAGTTGTGTCCTGCCTTTCCTACAAACTTCCTCTCTTGACCATCGGTATAAGAAGCTTTCACCTGTGTGATTCGTGTCCCTCTGATCTGGATTGAATACAAGTGGACAATTGTCTAAGTTGTCCCGGATACCGTCATTGTCTTTGTCGAAGTCGCACACATCGCCCTGCAAGGTTGAACGGCTGGCTTATTTGTCCTAGGATTGGATGTTTTTTTGCGAACGATTCTTCCGTGTCTCGTAGATGCATCTCATCAGATCAACCTTCGGACTCTCTCACCTGGCCGTCGTCATCGGTATCGAGCTGGTCGCTGTTTGCGTCGTCTGGGCAGTTGTCAGCGTTGTCCTGAATTCCTGAAACGGAGAGACGATCCGCACGATTCTCGAGAATTTCTTCGCTACAAATCAAGTCCGACGCACCCCCTTATCAGCTCACAATGAATGCTCGGACCTTACCGTCGAAATCCCTGTCCACGTTGTTGTCACACGCATCGCCGACAAGATCCTGATCGGAATCTTCTTGATTCGGATTCACGGCTAGAGGGCAGTTATCGCAGGCATCTCCCAAGCTGCAAGGGATGAAGACATGGACGTGGGCGCCGGGGAGTTTGGAACAAGGATGGTCACAATGGAAAAACTCTGACAACGTGCTTCCTCTCGGAATCGCAAACTCGAATCACAGCTCACCCGTCTCCGTCGCGGTCACTCTGATCCGAATTTCTTATGAAGGGACAGTTATCACCGTGATTCGGGACACCGTCGCCGTCGGCGTCTGGATCGCAGTCGTCGCCCTGACCGTCACGATCTGTATCTACCTGGTCCGGATTGTAGACGAGTGGACAATTGTCGCACGCGTCACCCCAGTTGTCAACGCCTGGATACAAACAAACCATTGGTGGACACCGGCCGTGTCACTACGGGGATAAACATAGCCTGGACCATATGATTCCGATCTAGACTACCTGCTGTATCTGTGTTCCTCTGGTCGGGATTCGGCACAAAAGGACAATTATCCGGATAATTCGCAACGCCGTCGTTGTCAGCGTCAGGATCACATGCGTCCCCGATATTGTCACCATCAGCATCTTCTTGCCCAGAATTCGGGATGTTCGGGCAATTGTCGGCTTTACATCGCTTATCGGAGCACGGCAGAGTGAAGTCCGGCCATCCATCGATATCTCTATCCGGAGCGCACATTTTCCCATCTCCGGCGAAACCGATTTTGCATCGACATTGGAACCTGTAAACATGGGAATGCATGTGGGCATGGACCCGCGAGAACGAGGGAGAATGTACAGGATTCTAAACACACTCTCGAGTCATTCGGCTACATCATTATAGATTCGCCCCTACCCCTGCGCTGAAAAACTGGGAAGACCAACCTCGAACTACCTCGTCGCATAAAACATTCAGCGTTGCCGTCGCACTCCGTGCCGTCAGGGCAAAGCCCGGGACGTGGACGGCAGCCCACCGTTTGATTACCGATGAAACCTGAGTGAAGAAAACCAGGTGAAAGAGTTGACCTAGCAATGCAGATTTTTTTTGGATTTTTTCCTGCTGGGTTCTCAAGGTGAATTCCGGCAGCGGCGAAGGGTCAGCTGAGCTTGGGAATTCGGCCCTCAATCATCGCTTGCCATCCATCGATCGACGCCTCCATGGCCATCGGGTTGAATAAGTAGATCAGTTACTCGACCACGCCTGAGTTCTGTTCCAATCATCTTCATGTCGTTTTTGAGCGTGTCAGTAACAACGGCAACACGGGGTCAGGAACAGTCTCACGAACGACTGATGACAACTGAATGTACTAGGTTTCTCCCGCGCACGCCGAGGGAGAGAGAAAACTAAGCACCCACCTTCAATACAGTCTCCGCATCGATAGCTTCCCAAGGTGTTGATGCATAATGAATTCTCAACGCATCCTCCATTGTTACCATCATCACATTCATTCACATCGAAACACTGCTGCTTTAGGAATCGAGCATGGTCTGCTCCATTGCCTGGAACCATTTTCATACTTACTTCACCGAATGTCCTGAGAGACGCTCATCATTTCTCTGCTGCACCATGGCAGCTTCGCGGGGAGCTCCCGACTGGCTTCGAAAGTTTGACGAACCTCCCCGCTATCTAGTCTCTAGCGTGTGCAATATACCATCCGGATATCACTCTGAAACTGTGGGTACGTACTTTCAATCCGATTGCCTGAATATCCTGGCAAGCACAGGCCACAACTGAATCCAGGTTTCAAGTTTATGCAACGAACGCCTGCAACACGGTCGTTTATGATTTGTCGGAACTTTTTTGTGGGCCAATGAGATCTGATTCGACATGCTTTGCGGGATATACCTGGGAAACAAGGCTGATAGAGATTGCATTCGTCGATGTCAGTGCAGTGTGTTCCATTTCCGATGGTTCCTTCGGGGCACTGTCCGCACCTGTAACTCGCGGCGACTACTGTTACTCGGCCGTTCCATAAGCTCCACAATAAAGGAACCAAGCAGTTGAGCATCATCACCAGTGGAGGCGACGTACCGGAACCCGGGCGGGGATTCGATGTTGGTGCATTGTGCGCCGGAGAAGCAGGGTTGATCACTGCAGCGGCTCGCCCAGCGACAAGTTTCACCGTCACCCTTCATTCCATGAGGACATTCACCACAGGAGAATCCAGTCGCCGTATCTAAAAGGAAATCGATACGATGTCCCGAGTTCCCTCGATCGCGATCTGAATTCTGGCCCCTAAGTCATTGCAGACCATGACTGTGATCTCCATCCGCTCTACCAAACCTCATCTACAGCGCGTCTCTGTATGGCTTTCTCAAGTTGAGAAAAAGAAGCGCTATGGATTGATAGCGATATCGTTTGTGAGGCGAGGATGGTTCAAGGTGATCCGTATTCTGGGTCGAACCTGAGCAAGACACTCCAGGGAAACAGGGACGATCCTTGCATGTCGTCACGGCTCGACACGTGACTCCATCTCCGACGTATCCGTATGGGCACGGTCCGCATATCGGACCGGTTGACGTTTCCGTGCATCGAACACCAGGGAAGCAGACATGGGTGCTGCACGAGCTCACAGCTGTCTCGCAGAGTCCACATCTACGAGAAAAATATCCGGCTCTTGAAAGACAGCAGCAAGCGAAAACATCCGTGAACATATGTGCTCTCAGAGGAGTGACTCACTTTTCGATGAGTTGGTGAAGTCTGTTCAAGGCTGATGTTTGACTAGATACCAGGGAACGCAAAGATTCCACAGCCTCCCAAATATTCGCATTATCACTATGACGGCTTGAAGCTACCACGCAGGGTTGTTCGGTTTTTGTTGGAAGATGTCGCGGACGGAACGTCGTTCTGAAGGAAGCGATGCTCTCCGCCGACTCTGTCACCTGGCAGCACAGATGAGCTCATTAGCATCGATCAAAGTGAGACATGAAACGCTTGGAGCCTGGCATATAATCTATATTGTAATTGAGAAGAACTGCGATTCGAGCTCCGCATCGCGCCGAAGGTTACTCACGTCGGTCTCTCGCGGCTCTTCGGGTTGCGGGTCGCACATTCGTGAAATTTTAGCGACTACGCCAGGTGTACCTCCGTGTACCTCGATATCGGACCTTCGATCTCTCATAATACGCAATGCCTGAGCGTGGAAGATTATCATGAGCAGAGCATCGCGAGTCGCGCATTCCGAATTCCCGAAATGCATTGAACTTGATCATCTTTTCGTAAGTAAAATTTTCAACCTGCGCTGAGTGCAATTGCTGATAGAGTGGTATGTTGACGGTGAGCTGGTGTTGAAGTGCACAGTCGAAGAAGAATGATATCTGAAGACAATGTGATGAGACAAATTCAATCTCTCTCTCAAACTCTGCTCTGCCCGTTTCCATTCAGGGTTCGTCTCGTCGGATCGGGTACCTTGTTAGTCATTGCCGCGCACAAGCTGTCTATAATGATGAGTATTTCTTTCGGCAGGACCCGGTGAGGGCCAGATGAGAGGCTTGACTGACCTGCAACATACACACCCGTCGTTGATTTTGGAGGCTGAACCAAATGAGAAATAATAAAATATTCGATGTTATCCGTCGCATCCAGGAAACTAGCGGAATTCATTCAGAGATAGTCCAGCACGAGGCTCATTCTGTGCACCTAGTGTCGACGAGATTCCTCGAAGGTACGATTGAACGATACTAACTTTGTGCAGAGAATGCAAAACGCATGTTTTTCTTATTCTCTAACGAGATGGTCAGCCCCGATCGTGTAGGTATGGTGAAGATGTCCAGCAAGATTTGCTCTGCGAGCGCATGTCGAATAACAGAGTCCCGCAATATGATAGCAACTGACTGGTTCGATCTGAAAAACCACATCCATGCATCACGCCAGAACTCGACGCAGCATAGCCGAACTGCAATATAAGCATCAGCCCACGGTGGACGGATCGGCTTCGACGACAGAACGCCTCAGAATACCTAGATATGATTGGAATGAGGAAACGAATTATTCCGGCTCAAAGACATCGGGTTTCAGCGGAATCCACCAGAGTAACATCTATTTGCGAAGCAACAGGCGATTGGCCAGCGTTCGATACTTCCCCGCGGTGCAACACTTCGCGGGAGTTACCCAGGCTAGGAGTGACAAAAAGTGCAACGCTTCCAAGGTCATCATTGAAATTGTGTTGCGGCCCTGGACAGTCAAAGAGATCGGAACTTACTCCACCTCAGCGTTGCAGTTGGAGGGCTCTTAGGAAATCAACTGTCTTGCGAGGCATCTAACTAAGCGTTCCTCTGAACCAAAACTTATACATGGCGGTCGTCATCACAAACCATGAGCTTCTGTGCCACGCATTGATTGTGCATGCAGTCGTCAGTGAAGGCGGGGGGGGGGGGGGGTATCGCTCTGGCAGCGCAAGAAAACTCACTTCAGCAAATGCAACAATTTGACCGCATTCTCATGATCAGACACTAGATATTTTGATTTTGGCGAACTGAACACTGGCTCCGGGTCCAAAACCGCGAACAGCAAGAGTATCTGCCACATCTCAATCTTCCCCGCTTAAGGGAGACGTTGATGCACCCTGAGAACTCTTTGCGCGATAAGAATGAGACAAATCCCGAACTCGATCATCGAGTGGGCGTAAGAGAGTGAAAGAAGCGTGGGAAGTTTGGAGTAACCTCATTTTTATTGGCCCACTTCTTGTGTCCGGAACATCTGCTCACAGCACCGTCGGTTCGCCCTGGCTTAGGAAATTTCCTCGAGGCTGACGGTGTCGTTCGGCGCTTTCTCTGAATATCACTAACAATAGTTGTTGTTTTCCGGAGAGTGTGAAAGACTCGAGAGCCAGTCCCTCAAACCACCTATTCAGATGATTCCCTTGGCCATGTTTCTCTACCCCTGGCATTCGAGCTCGGGTTCACTCACGGATAGATGTCCTCCGAAGGCACACACCAATCCTCCGGAGTGCATTCTTATTCATTCCATCGCGTGTCGCTTCTCGGCGTGACTCCACCTGTGGGGAGTCTTGATGCGGAACATTTCGGTCGGAACGGCCGTAGGCGCCAGATTTCTTCCCGACTCTGGCCTTCCTCTCACGATTCCGTTCATCATCTCGGGGCGGCCCCCTTCCCTAAAGGCCCCGTGGCCTGGATGGAACGACGTCGGAGCACTTGTCACAATTTCGGAGCACCGGGAACGAATGTGTTGAGTGATTCTGATCGTTATTTCTCCGTTTCGTCACTAGCTCCATTGCATCCACAGTTCTTTCGTTTCAGGATTCATCGACGCCGATTACGTTCCTTCGTCCCTAGTGACGGATAGAATGTGGGCTGGAATCGCATAGAGAAAGTATTGACAAAGAAAATCTTCGGTGAGCGTGGGAGGGACTATCAGGATATAATACACCAGTCTGTTTCGCTGGAGAGCGATGCCGGCCTGGACTTTCCCCACGGGAGCTTTTTCAGGACGTGAAGTTCTCCTGAGTTGCTCAATTTGGACCTTCCCTTATGTCGGATCCGTGAGCAACAGACAGCGCAACTTTGATATTTAACAATTTGGGAGCTCTTCGCTCTTCTCGATCCCTCCAAGTCCGTCTCGCTCGTCTTCGAATCGTCATGCCTCGAGCCGGGTGGATGACGACGTCGAAAATCAATGAGGAATAGCGAATATGCGGGGAAGTATGGACTGTGCTTCATTTCTCGCACGATTCAAGGACGTTGGACCAATTATTCTCGGAGGGGTCGGAGAAAAACGACAAAGAACATTGGTTCCAATGTGTTTCATCAATGCCCGTGGATAACTCTGTTGATAGCTCAATCTTGGGTCTTGAATTTTGCTCCACTCCATCATTGTAGTGGCATTGAGCAAGCTATGCTTCTAGACCATAATGTGCCTTCGGCATCAGCATAGGGACCAGTATGGATGAGCGGTCTTCCTTCGTCGACGTTGTCCGGACAATATCCGATTCAGATCATATTCTCCCGTCGTACCCGAGGGAGGGCAGAATCAGGATGCCGATCCTAAAAGTCGTAAACAAGAGTGTGAATGCCGTTGGCCTTCGAGAAATCGGGTGGGCCGGGCATCCGTTATGGAGACGTTGCACGCGTACCACGGCCCCTTTCTTGGCCTACCACCGCCAAGACCACGAACAAATGCTAAACTGGAGATGTTTCCCCTAAAATTATCTGAAGACGAACCAAGTGAAGCAAGAATGTGGAATGTTCTTCATATTACCCTATTCTCGCGCGTATAACGAACCCTATTCCAGACCACAAAAAGTCCAGAACTCTGCCTGACAGATAAAAAATATGTGTTCTGAAAATTTAAGATGGTGTATCCGATGGGCCTCTAACCTGACAGAGCCCCAGAATGAACATTTTAATCAGTCTGGCAAAGTTCTGAACTCTTTCATGGTCGGAAAAAGGTGTCGTTATACGCGCGAGAATAGGGTACCTTTTTGCCTTAAACTTGAGCGAATTTATGGTCTCCAGCAATGCTTTTCGGGTCTCGGCTCAAGATAGTTCCACAGCAGGAGTTCGCGAGTTTCGTTGAATCTAGCAGAACCTACACGTGACATGCTGTTCCTAGAAGACAATGACCAGGGATTCGTATGCGACAGCGAGCGCATCAATGATGCGGGATTATGGAGTCGCTGCGACCGACATCCTTTTCCATATGAAGACCTGTACGATCCTTGTTCCGCCGAAGACTTCTCTGATTGATAGTATATGGGCAGGGAACCCTACCGATCTTTTTAGGTATGCTGGGTCTGAGAAAGTCTGTACCTTTAAGAACGCCCATCGGCCCATCGTCGTCACAAGTACACGTGCCCTCATAAGCAGGAGATATTCCCTAGCGACCGTGATTTCTACCTCCCGAGTTATCACTCCCGGATCACGCCCGAACCCTCGTTCCCCTCCGGAGCGCGCGCAGCGGTGACCCTCCTCTCGGATCGCGACTGACGACAGGTCCTGGCTATCCGGCACCATGGTTACACTGATATGGTATGCACCAGTAGCCACGAGCTAGACCTCGACCTGCCTAATTACGACCAACGACTCCGCTCAGGGCGTAGAGCATTTCGATTTGGAGAGGGCTCGAGTTGCATCACAATAGCTGACAGACGGGACGAGCGCGACGAACTCATCCCCGCGATCGTGGAGTCGCAATCATGACACTTTGAGCCGATGTTAGCAGGAATGGACCGAGCGTCGCTCGGGGAGCAAGGATGAAGCTTCCGCGCCAATAGCCCATCAGATGAGAAATGGCATCCGGAGGTCGGAACCGGAACGGAGCGGAAAACGACCTCGAGCAGTAGGTAAGCGATTGTGGAACCGAGTCTGACCTACAATCGGCTGTTGTGAACGACACCGATGAAGAAATCGATTCTTTGCGCCCTCAGATGGTTATGCGTGACATAAATACGTCGGACCACGTTTGTTCTGAATAAATAATGAAAAATGTGCCATTATTTATTTTTCTCACGCAAAGAGAAGTGATACAATTCGATAAGAAGCGCTTTCACAAAAACAATCAACCTAATAGTTTATCACAGCATTCAAATAGTACAATCTTGATACAGTGGCAAGTAGAAGTTTTGTGTGTTCTTCTGCACAGGTTTCTGCCAATGGATTTGGTCGTTTCGTCGTCGAAAGGTCACTGTCATATCTTCCGCCCGGCGGAGTTCTTGAGGCGATCGGGTCGATGTGTTTTCAAAAGAATCTGCAATCCATTCTGTCGATTTCCTCCGCCTTAATGTGATCACTTCGAACAACGCCATCCGAACAGCCTCCGAATGGGACTCAACCGAAACACAAAAGCAACTACATTGATCTAGTGGTCCCGCATCCCGATCAATACGTAGATGTTTATACAAGGAATAATCGATTGACTGAGGAGTCTAACACCAACCCTGTCTGATAGCTTGGTCATCATCTTTAGTTGGATTCGGAAAATTTCGATAAGGAGATTCGCTCCGCGGGATTTCTAGGAAAATAGTGAATCGCATCGCGATATCGAGTGGTAGAGGTAGTTTTCAATGATGAAGCATGTGGGCAGCCCAGAATACACGAGAGATCACATCGCGAGTTAACATTCCTCTCTACTGGGAGCATCATGAATAAATGATATCCAAATTCAGTTTAATCGTGCGACATGTAGTCTCTGTTGCAGACGATTCTTTCAAAAATACGTAGATTCGTTTCGCCAAGAGGCGTTCCACGAGAAGCCGGAATCATGATACAGCCATCGGGGTTCCTGGTTCAAGTTGTGTGCTACCGACACGTTTCTGAGATGCAGATGATAGGCAAAGAAAATTGTAGCGAGTTCCATCCTCGTCAAGTTAGTCAACCGTTGTTGCTGGCGTGATCGCTGCTGTTGCTCTAAAAGCGCTCAAGAGGCGCCTGTAGAACCATCTTATCAGATTGGCCGGCATCCGGTTCATGAATCCGGTTTGTGGTCCGGAATACCTGAATTATCATCGCGTCAACCTAACAGAGTCATCTCCAAATCGTCACGTGTTATCCAGGAGATTCCCGAGCCCACCGAGGTCCTGGGAGCGGCGTCGACTGCTCTTGAGTCATGCCAAAATGTGGAAAGTCCCATTTTCCAATGGCAGTTATTGGAATAGAGGATTCCTGACATGGGCAGCGCTCGGAATGATCCGGCAGGCGGCGAGTTTTCGAGAACTGATGCCTCAACAGCAGGCGGTGCTCTAGATCAGTGGTTCCCAACCTGGGCGACGCGGTGGTATCATGCGCCCCACTTGAATCCATGGGAATGGGTCCTGAGGGGGGCGTTCTGCTCCTTAGAGCTCTATGTAGAGCCGAAAATGGGGAAAAAAGGTTGAGAATCACTGCTCTAGATCCTGTCGCAGCTCTCAGCTTGAAACGACGAGAATCTCTAGTGTCTCGCCTGAGTGACCGGCTCGATCGGGGTCGGCAAGGTTGAGCGGTCGGTTTTCACCAGAGCTGCGTGGCCTGAGCTTGTGGAATCGGGAATACACGAGCAATGCGCGTGCGGATTGAGTATGCGGAAACAACATTCGTCGAGCGTTCAACGCGAATGCTTACCGGCAGAAGCAGCAATCCAACTTCCAAGGTTTACAGAGGAGAGCGACTGCCAATCATCCTCGGTTTTGAGGTTGCATTTTGAACCGCCGCCGGAGCCTAGAGAGTGCATCTTATACCGAGGTCCTAACGGCGCGAGGATTCAGTCGTCATGTGCGTTCGATTCCAAACGAACAAATCCCGGAGGTGTCTTCAATTTCTAGGCGAGTATCACCTCACTTCCTCCCCGGAAAAGCGCGGGAATGGCGAGAGAAAACGCATCGCTTGGCCAGCCCCCGAAGAATTTAACATATCAAATCGAGCGGTAGGCACGGGAGTGTCGGCCCATGCCGATGTGCGAACAAAGTTCGCATCATCCCAGATTTCGTCTGGACCGAATGTCGGCAGTGAAGACCAATAGTTCTCCTCCTCGAGCACTGTAGTGAGAGCGCTTCCTTGGTTTGGTCGCCCAGGACGTGGAAGATTGTCGTCCGCGGCAGACATCCTCATGGAAAGAGAGAGTTTGTAAGTTCGACTCTCGCCTTCTTATGCGCGAGCTGCAGGTCGTCTTTATGATGAACGGTGTGAGGCGGGAGCGGAACGTACAACGGAATTTCAGTGTCCGGAACCTTCCGGGATATACTATACGAGCAACATCTGCATCGCGCAGCTCCGAAGTATGAATGATCATGGGAAACCTCGTTCATATTTGGGAATTATCATCGGCCGCGAGCTCTGGAATGACCAACAGCTACTGCATCGAGCTGCTACTCTCCTCGTGGTAAGGCAGCGGAAAGCCCTAGATTACGCTCCTCCGCGGGAGACGTTTCCCCAAATCTTCTGAGGAGTGCTTCCTCACTGATATTTTTCTGAGTGATGAGAAGAACTCCAGGTCGAAAAGTGCACGCTCAGGATCATGAGGGTCTGTACCCCGAACCTATGATCTACCTTCCCGAAAAAATATTTCCCGATCGACGATAGGGTCAGGGTCTGACTCTCGAACGGAATCAACCCAACCGACCGAGTGTCCTCGTGTCAATGTGCTCCGAACTAGCGCGATTGCAGTGGTGCACGAACGACACCCGCCATCGCACATTGATCCATGTTTTGCTGCACAGTCGTCAGTCTAGAGATCGAGCAAAGGTTCTGACGTAGGCGTGCCTTTTCGCCGTTGTTTGATCGCATTCATGCGGCGGCTAGCCGCAGCCGCACTGGCCGTGAGGACGTCAGCCGAGGAGCCACCGCCAGATGTCGCGCCTCCTCCCGTCTGATTGGGTTCACCAATGAAGCGACGTCTTGTTTTCGGCAGCTTCTCTCTAGCTTGCGTGTGACTGTAGAACATCGTAAAGTTACTAACGATAACGGGAACAGGTAAGCCGATAGTGAGCACCCCCGCGAGAGCGCACAACGCTCCGACAAGCATGCCGACATAGGTTTTCGGCACCATATCCCCATAGCCAACTGTGGTCATGGTGATCATCGCCCACCAGAGGCCTTCGGGAATGCTCGTGAAATCATTTTTCGGGTTCACACCCAGTCTCTCAGCATAGTAGACAAGTGATGCGAATATTACAATGCCAAGCACCAGAAAAAATACCAACAGTGCGAGCTCTTTCGCTGAGGCTTTGAACGTGTGTATGAGTATTTTCAAACCCCTTGAATGACGAGTCAGCTTGAAAAGTCGCAGAATGCGGATGATCGAGAAAAAGTCTAGGATGTCCGCGTTCTCCAAGTCGGCAGCAAGATATTGTAATAACATATCGCTATAGAATGACATTGTAGCTATGAAGTCGATTATGTTGATTGGATCTTGAGCAAAGTCCAATTTCCTAGGATTCACAACGAATCTAACCACAATCTCGAATGTGAACCATGCATTGCATACGGATTCAATGTAAAAAAAAGCCGCGTGGGCCTCAGTCTTGACCTTGTCAAGAATCCACGTGTCAGGATAGAATCTTCTGTTCTTGCCGTTCCGAATTCCGGGGGACGATAACGGCCAACGGTTCTGGTTCATGGCGTATCTGCTCAAGTTCGCTGATGGTGCGAAGTAATCGACCTGCTCGATGGTCTTGTTAACAATAACAGGCACTCGCATGTTTGGGTGCGTCTTCAAGCAGAATGATACAATGCTCACGCAGATGAAAAACACTGACATGACAGCGATGAACTTTGCATAGTGCGAAGAATATGGTTCGTCCATCAGAAGCCATATCTTCGGCTTGATCGTCTGCCAAAATGATAGAGTGTTGTTGAAGTAGGCTTCTTCGTATCCAAACTTCTTCGCAAGATCCTGATCCGATGGTTTTTCGTTCTCAATATCCAGTGTATCGAGAATGGCCAGTGTTGCTTGCGTGTCCCTGTACACTGTGTACGTCATCCAGCAACATGGTTCGACCTGAAATATTACGAATCTCATGTGAATGATGCGCATATGGGAATCGATGGGCACAAGTTTTTGTTGGCGCACAATTCGACTACATATGCCATTATAGAATGTTGAATCTTTGCTCTGCAGCCACTGTATTCCCTATACTCATTAGGTAGAGCCTGCGGGGGGAGATGTCCGGAAATCTCCCGACTCGACACACTCCCAGGTGAGGAATGTTACCTGAGCTTCCCCGCGAATCCCGCGAATCCTTACTTCCATCAATGATAACCGTTAGAGGGCAATTTCATGAGAACGGTTTGGAAGGCTGTCCCAATCAATCCCCTCGAAAGTTGCCAGCTACCCTCGAAAAGCACTCGTGGACACCGATACTCACTTGGTTTGGATCGAGGCCCCAGTATTCGAGTTCATCTTCGAAGAGAGGTCCGCAGACATTTGTCGGATAGTGGAGTTTCCCTGTTCTATAGTAATTCAGAATTTGAGCAAATACTCCGGGATGGCGATCGAAGAAGAATTCGTTCAACAACGGATCGTAGTTTGCTAGCGCCTCGGTCAATCGAGAGAGACGCGTTGCGGGAATCTTCTTAAGAGTCTGCTTGTAGGTCTCGAATCGGATCCCGCCAACGTTGAGAACGACACGGTTCTCCGCGTCAACAAGACCGCGGGTCGCATGCATTTCGTGGCAAACGACAGCTTCTTCGCCCTGAGATTGTCGTCAGCAAGTCATGTTCTGATTGAGTCTTCTTGAATCAGCCTACGAACATCATTGCTATGATATTCAACGGTTTCAATTCACAAGCCTCCTTATTGCTGCTGTCGTTGTTCTCGCCGCGGACACTCAATGCTTGAACCCGTCCCGTCAACTCTGCTTCTTGCCCCCGCCGCGGCCATCAGTCGAGGAAGCGAAACGGCTGATGGAAGCAGCAACTCTCATCAGAACTGCTTGCGTTTGCTTGCCCAGCAGCGACTGGGATGAAGACAACGAGAACGGGACCTCAGTGGGCGTGAGTGTGGTTCTCGTGGCGTTGCGAGACGCAATTCGCGTCGGCGAATGTCCAACTAGCAATGACACTAATCGGCGTTGGTGTCAAACGAGCTGCGAGTCCTCGGTGCTTCTCGCCGACATGAAGTTCGTGCTACCTAGCACAGAAAGTCAAGTATCCGTGGCTGGTTCGCCTTTCCCACACGATCACATTCGCACACCTTGTCTCAGCCTTCCATGCTCACAATGAGAGCATATTCGAACGTGCCGTCACCATAGCTCAACAAGACCATACTGCTTCTGTTGAGATCGTAGGCAATCGCCTCTTGCGTGTTCGAGAGAGTGTGTGTGTGAGTGTAAGTGCATGAAGGCTGCCTCCTACCGAAGTCGCGCATGCGCCCTATCCTTAGTTCTCCTTTCGCCGACCGCGTGGAGTTTCGATGCGTCCCACAACTGGATTGTTCGTCCTGCCACGGTGGCAAGTTCGATTGATCGCCGGAAGTCAACGAATCCAACATCACTTCAATATGAGATTCAACTCACGTTGAGTGATTGTAATACTCGCGACAGAAAACCTTCCCTGTGAAACCTATAAGTCAGTACAGATCAGCGGTCGCTGAAAGGGGGTCCCGAGAATCTGAGGGGCTCCGGAGCGTTTTCCGGGGGTCCCGACATGCCGAGAGCATCTCGATTTTTCGGAGTACAGGACGGCTCGTTTGGGTTGGAAATGTTCCCCACCCGATCTTGTTTGGGCCATAACTTTCGAGTATCTTCTCAAAAATAAAGGGCAGCATCGATAGAGACTTCCATGACGGTCATTTCGGTTTGTTGAGGGCAGTGGATATGAGCGATTTTCCGTTCAGAAAGTCGTTCACGAAGTTGCCGATTTTTCTCAAAGGCCCTTCCAGAAACGGTCTAGAAAACTTCAAAGTCTATCGAATCGAAGCTCGCTGGAGCAGCACTCGATGTGCTAGAGGAAGCCGATAATTCACCACAAAGCCGAATTGGAGTCTTGTCTTGCTTCCTCGCAGAATCGCAACTGATCGCACCCTGCCGTTCTCAGGGTCCTGCAACTTCACAAATCTAGCTTTCACCGCGTTTCCTCTTGTAGCTGCCCAACTGGGCTGAAATCGATGGCGGGAATCTGAGCAGTTCAAGCTACCCGTCTTCGAAAACTTGGGTCAATTTGACGTTCTTTTTCTGCCAGAGTTTCCATTCTTATCCGATTCTCCCGCCCTCAGATCTCAGATTGCGAAAGAAAACACTACTGATCAATGTGGGTGAATGAACGAATTGGATGCAAAGAATGTGAAAGACTGGACAAGAAGGCTGAAATGAATGAACACCTCAGATGGACATCATTTGACTCCTGTGCGTCTGTTCCCATTCACGGTACTTCCTCCCTTTTCATCACGCAGCTCTCTCTCTCTACGCACTTTGTACCATACGGCTCAACACTTACAGGACGAGAAATATTCCAAGCTAGGAACGGAGGTTTAACATTGCTTACCCAACAAACTTGTTCAAGAAGCTACATGGAACCGTCATCAAAGTTACACCACTCTGGTTCTCCTCTGCTCGACTGTCTCTGTCTATTGTGTGATCCTATTCGTTTTCGCCTTACCCCTCGACCGAAGTCTCCTTGCGGGCTACGGATCGGGCTGCCGAAATATGGCGATTCAGAGCCGTGACAAGGTGCACATGCAACCGATCGGCAGAGTGGCGACCTGAGCTCCTCTGATTACCGAGGACAGAAGGTCATCATTTCCTCATTTCCTTCAAAGGATAATGACTCGAAGACTGCAGCAGGCTTGCTCGGTTGGGTCCATTTTCAACTGGTTGGTAAACTGGCGTCGAAGATACTGTAGGTAGTTGTCGAAGATCACCGAAGAACATGATGTCGACGGGAAATTTTTTCATCCTACTTAGTTATGTCGTTCTATCCCTGGTTGAATTGAAAAACTCCCGCACGAATCGATTGATTCATCGATGCATATTCCATGAACATCTGCCAAGACGTCCCTGGTAACTGAAGAACTTCGTGCTCCTCATCATAGAGATATCGGACAGACTATGTCCAGTCGTTCCTTGTAATGCAACGTCTGCTTTCGCGGGAAACGACGGCATCGTGGCAATGTATACATTTCTCTGTGCTGCGCGTAATAAAATGAACCGATTATAAGTTTTCCGTAGCGACTTGCTGCTAGCGTGTTCAGAGCGAAAACTCTGCATCCTGGTGCTCAGTGAAGAAATCCTCTACAGGAGGTGAATCTGGATCGAATACGCGAACGAGACAAAGTTTCACCGGAGTCTTCTGTTTGAAGTTGATGTGGCAGAAGCACCTGCAGTATTGAGAAGCCGCACTGACGGTATTTTCGCTTTCGACGACCGAATGCAACGGAATCGGTCACTGATCTCGTCGCTCTAGGGGCCAATGCAACACGTCTTCTCGAGGCACACCCATCACGCGAGCGGCGATAAGAGAAGGGCAGAGTTTGCTCGCTGACCGAAATGTCGCAGCCGAGCTAGTTGCCATCTCCTCTCATTTCCACGGAGAACCGATGATGATCACCGCTCTCGAAGAACACGGGCTGGAATTGGGAGAAGCAATCGAAAGGGTTGAGAGCTCGCGTGAGAAATCGAAGGATCTGCCGCAGGGACCCGAGCGTGGTCTCACGGTGTCACCACGGTGTCACTGAGGGAGCTACATATGTCGAAAGCTCGATTCCTTGAGGAGGCAATCGTGAGACAGTGAAACGGACTCGTTTCAGGAGGATGCTCTGATCCTTGAATTTGAGCCGATCGTATCATGTCACATGATTCGAGCGAGCTTTCTCACGATACAAATCGATTCTGCAAGACAACAGTCAATCGCTCCCATTTGGAAATATGAAGAAATACGCTGTACTGGTTTGTACCCAACCTTGTAATCGGAAAGTCTCGTGCATGTCTGACTGCATATCTGTCCCGATTTCCCGTGCATACGGCATACATGTCCTCCTGTTCCCTTGCATTTTTTTTCCAACCCTCGTGATGATACTTGTCAATGAACTGGTCAAGATACCAATCCTACGTTTTCCGACGCATGTGAAATCAGCTCTTATGTGACTCGTATAACTCGAGGATCCGTCTACCTGGTTGATTGGACACTCTTTCTTTTGTTTTTATAAACAGAGTGTGTAACTTGTGACTTGTGAACGCCTGAGAATTGGGGAAGTATTGAGTGGGTCGCAAATATCAGCCGCGCTCAAGAGCATCTGGAGACTTGTTGGAATATGAGTTTGTCCATCTCACGGATTAAGATCTATTTCACGGATTGCTGCTCCGGTAGGCGACACGACTCTTGGGCGAGTAAGCACATTTTCAGGGAGACGAGACCGTTGAGCGATGAGACCATCGACACATCGCCGATCGTCCTGTCGCCGAGGTGAGCCGTCGCCCGTGAGAATGACCTCGCCCCGATGCCTCAACGCTCACATGGGCTGTCTCCCCTCTTCAGATCTCCCGCCTTGATCAGCAATACACCCTAGCATGGAAAGCTCTGAATGGTGAAAGATTCAGGGTTGCTCTTCTGCTGGGATTGATGAACGGGCATTGGATCCAGCATCGTTCAAGATTCGGGTTGATAGTACAAGGACCGATACCGAAGCTTGATCCAGGTGACGACCAACGTCCAGCGATGTCCTATAGTTATCCGATATTTATTGAGCAGGAGTGAGAGGCCGAACTCCAACCTTTCCACTTCAAATCAGGGCGTCCCATCTGAGCCGAATGTGGGACCGGGAAGACTACTTGCATTGTTGAGCCGGTGGCACTCCACGGCGACAAACTCCCACGAAATTGCAGAACCTCAGCTTAATCGTGACCAAGTGCTCACGGAGCACGCCCCCTTCCAGAGATGGTGGGCGGTAGAATCGCCCAAGATACGAATGGGGTCCGACTCTTGAGATGAAATATGGAACAGTCGCGTTGATCAGAAAGACCATGTTCAAGGCATGCAACTCTGCTAATGATGTTCTGCCGCAAATGTCATTTGCTTCAAAAAAGATAAGGGATAAGTGGACCACCTTGCAACGGTCGGATACGTTATTGCGACTCGATGCGTGTCGCAGGAAAGATCTTCGGAATCCTGATCTTCATGTCGAATTCCAGACTAGCAGCAAATCCTGGCGCAGCGCTAAGGGTTCCACTCTCACAATCCGCGGTCAAGTTTGCGTAGGTCTTTATACCCATTCCAATGAACGCACCCATTCCATACGGTCAAATAGTTACAAAATCCGGGGTTCATGAAACAAATCCTTGTACAGAGCTGCCAGGGAATAAGAGCTCACACGATTCAGGAAAGCACGAAACTGCGGAGAACCGAGATACTGGCGGACTACCCTTGTAGCGTTTCTGCACAAATACTCAAGCAGTTGATGACTGTTGACCCACCCTAGGTGAAATCGCGATTTCCGGAAGATGATCGGCGTTCCCCCGGCTTTCTAGGTCGACCACACGGTCATTCCAGCTTTCAGTGGACAGTAGCGAGATGGGCCGCAAAGTTCGAATTTATATGCGAATGTACGGCCTAGGGTCAGGAAGGACGTATGAGGCTTTCTCGGTCTCCTCCTGGACGTCAAGATACGAAAATCTCGGTACCCCGTAGGACAGCGGCTCCTTAAGTAGGGGGGCGTGGAACGATTTTCGGGGCGGCCTGGCGCATTCTCCCAGTGTCAGCGTTTCAATACTATGGATGGGAACCGAAACATAATCTTGAAGTGAAGAGAAACCCTGGTCAAATCCTCCTCTAGGCCCCACTTCTTGCCCGAAATTCGAAAGAAGTCTCGACAGGGGGGGCGCGGGACGGAAAAGTTTGGGAACCGCTGCCGTAGGATGACAATCTGGAATCGTCCGATGTGAAGGGTCCAGACTAATCGCTCACTGAGAGGTCAACCGGCCGCTCATTTCGAGGGGATCTTGCCCGGGTTCTTCACTACGATTAATGATATCCTATCCATCAGACTCGGCTCTGATCTCCACTTGATGAGCGTGTGACCATCGAAAGTATTGAGGAATGAGTAAATGTTCTTCGACAGTCATTTCAGCATGTTTTCCTTCGAGGCCTGTTCGATCGCTTCAGTGCTTCCCAGTTTGATGTCGGATAGCCACTGCCTGGACGTCGCGCGCCGTAGAGTTTGTTTACGCTCGTCGTCGGACACGGTCTCACTCATTTGCTGATCGAGTACCTAGTAGAGCTATCTTGAGTACAAATGAAGCAGCACAGCATTCTGGTGCTCGATCGCTCAGCTCCGCACTAGTTTTTGGATGATTCTGGTCGAACGCAATCGCCTCTAGGTGTTCTTCAGCGTGGCGACGCTCAAGACCGTCGCGTCGGTCGTCGGATCACAGTCCTCCCCGAATGCCTCCATAACTTATTCAATCTCAGCAATTGAGTCCCTCAGTTGTCGCCCGTTCAGAGTGCGGCACAACAGGATGATACCGAGAACTTGTGCTCAACTCGGTCCGCGTTCCCCCGCGAAAAATACTCCCGCGATCGCCCTGAAAACATCATCATGAACTCAACGCTGACCGAGCGTCAAAGAAATTCGAATGTCCAGACAAGCAACGTCCCCTCGTCGGCTCTGTCTATCGGTCTCATGGTCAGTCTTCCAGTACTCCACGATACGTCATGGAATATTGGAGAATCAGCTCCGACGCAACTGTTTGGCCGGCACGTGCTCAAAGTCTTCGGGATGTTCTTCTCCAGAGGGTTCTGGGCGAGTCTCCACCGCGATTCTTTGTCAGGTCCTGCAGGAGCTTTCTGAAGAACCTCGGAACTCAGGTCGAGTTCGAACTTGCTCATAGGCGTGTATCACCGCGGTGGACTCTCCATGGACCGAATATCCTCGTTGGATGAAAAGTTAGCGGAATAGTTCGAAAATAAACGCTCCTACGCGATATCTCAGGAATGCTGCGAGCTGGAACAATATCTATGATCACGAGCTCGATGCTATTGGGACAATCGTGGAGAGTTCCGGAAGAACCTCTGATCGGCGCGTCGCGCCGCCCATTCGGAATTCCGGCGACGACAATGTAGGCAGAAGACTGACATCATCGATTCCTCGGTGCTTCACTCGTGATTCATGGACCTCTGATAGTCGTAGGTAGGACTCGCGACTGTAGCAGTTAGTATAGGGACGATCCATTTCAAGGAGCTTGGCGTAGGCGTGTTCGATGACTCCTCGCTCGCGATTCGTCGTCTGCATCTCTACCAAAGCGCTACCACTTCACGTAGAGCCCCTTCGGAGATCCCAATCAAGATGGTAGGGGAGGAGGAGGATGACTAACACAGGAGAAATGCTTCCTCCGTACTCTACAGAGGGCGCCACAAAGTCGTTTCAGCGAAATTTGACTGCTCTCGACAAATCTGAAATAATTGCCGGAGACCGGTTCCGGTGTCGGAAAAATCGCAATTCAGAGATAGAAACGTACATGTTTCCTATATCTGCGACTTCTATGCGGGTCCTAGTACCGCCAGCGTGGAATGGGTTCCGAGATTGGCGCGATTTCTCGAATCCATGATTCGCTGCAATCCAGGAGCTAATAGCGGGCCTTTCCCTGACGTTACGTTTCGCGCTATATGTCCCGCGGTCTCTCACGTCCACGCTTGAATTCAAGTGTGAGAGCCTCGATTGCTTGACTCTCCTCAACGATCATTAGGCTGAGAATTCGACTAGTCAACATGTCATAATCCAGTGAGAGGAGCCGGCAGATCGATGGTCCCGACGAATGCCGTCAAGACTTGTCTCCTCCACGGTTAGAAGTTTGAGCTCTGGGCGTTAAATGAGTGGTGCCGTTAGACGGTATCCGGCAAGTTCTACATGGCTAACTCAAGCTCCATGAACAAGAGTCCAATCAATGCGCCCCCTATGGAACGATGCCGATTCGAAAGCGCCGCTAAACGAGCGGCCGCCGACCGTCGCCGAAAGAGAGAGAGGAGGCAACTTTGGGCTGGGTTGGCTGCTGCTGTTGCTGCCGCCGCTGCCGTCGCCGACTCTCAGTAGCACTAGCTCCAGCAGCAGCAGCTCGATGGGGCTGGCAGTTTCTTGAACAAAGTCTGGAACAGAAAAGGCACTGCGGCCTGTTCAAAACAAACCCAATGACAGAGTGAATCCGTAGCATTGTTTGTTCGCGGACCAGGAGGAGGAGGTGGAGAGTTTGTGACAGCAAGGAGTTTGTGTCCGCCTGCATAGTGAGGTTCTCGTGTTTGTGATGACTTGCTGCCGCCAGTGTGTCAAGACCAAGTTCCCTTAGAATCGCATCCGTTGCCTCGTCCGTTTTCGCCAGAGTTTCGCACCCGAGGACCCCAAGAGTTTCCTAGCCGATTGTGCAAGTTGTTTTTACGACCACCACCACCGCCGCTGCAAGTTCGCACGAGTTCGCACTAGGATCTCGATCACATCATCATCATCATCATGGGAACTTGTTTCAGCAAATCGCGGTCGGGGGGGAGTAAGGCAAAACCTGAAGAACCGGTGTTGGGTCAAGAAGTGTTGGCGGCCGCAGTGGGCCACTCGATGGGAGCTCATGCTATCCAGACGGGACCTGGGGGGATCGGTGGAGTCAGTGTGGGAGGTGTCGTGGTCACTAATCAGGAACCTAGACAGCATCTCATGCATCCCCTCGATCCCATCGGTGCCGTGAGGCCCGTTGAATCTGTGGAACACAATTCCCCTGGAATAATGCCTGTACCGAAGGTGTTTGTGGCTCTCTACGACTACGACGCTCGAACCGATGAAGACCTTTCATTCAAGAAAGGCGAACATCTCGAGATCATCAACGATACCCAGGGAGATTGGTGGTTCGCGAAAAGTAAAACAACCAAGCAGGAAGGATATATTCCGTCAAACTACGTTGCTAAGCTCAAATCGATCGAAGCAGAACCGTAAGTTGATTCCCTTGCTCCTCTCCACCGAGCATTTCCATACCGAACGCTTACTCAGAGTGAACTCTATCTGCGGCTATCTATCGAGAGGACTCCCTCGTTTTCTTTCGCGGGTCCGAAAACAACCCCCGATTCTGTCATCAACTCGGCATTCCAGCGTTTCTTTGGGAGCCAACGTTTGAAGTAGGTCAGCATTCAGTCAGTCAGTCAGACTGACCGACCGTCAGTCAGCGCTGATGCTGCCTCCGCCGCCGTCATCGACAGCTATCAAGATCCCCTCTGCGCGAGCGTTGAAAATAACGCGAAAAACGAGTCTCCGACGATCCCCGACACATGGAGATCTTTCAGAGTGCCTAGACGCACTCAGTATTGGGAGCAGGTTATCCATGCAAAGTAAACAGTTGACAGCGAAGCAGACCGCCGCCAACTGCGTTTTTTGCTTTGTCAGTTCGGTGGGAATTTCTTTTCTGGCTCCGCGATTTTCTTCATTCACTGCGTAATGAGAAACGATGGCGAGTTTATCTGCTAGTTGGAACAACTGCTCCGGATAATTCTGGCCAGCCCACGGTCGCCGTTATTCCCTTCCGAACGCTTGGCTGATTCGCCGCAGTTCACTTCAAGAGCTCGCGCTCACTCAATTTGGCACATTCTCAAAAAAAATTCTGCCCGACGAGCACTCGCTTCGGCTCGCAATGCTATCATAATCATAACAATTACATTTTCTTCACCAGGTGGTATTTTGGGAAGATCAAGCGTGTTGAGGCCGAGAAGAAACTCTTGTCTCCTGAAAACGACCACGGAGCTTATCTCATTCGAGACTCAGAAAGTCGTAGGAACGACTATTCCCTGTCAGGTATGTGATCAGAATACACTTTCCGGCGTGTATAGACGACATTTACGTAATAGTTTGTCAAACGCGTTCTCATCGTCACAGCTCACCCAGTCCACGATTGAGACCTGACCTTTCTAGTCGTGTTGGCCCTCCGCGCGAAATAGAAAGTCATATCCGGTGATGCATTCCTCGCTTCCTAGATGTAGGAGTTCTCGAGAGTCCACGGATTCGTTTAGGAAACCAAGCGTTGTTCTGACTGTTAATGTCATATCTGATGTTTGGTGCAGAGCGCCGCCAAATGGTCATAATATAAGCTGGGATCTCTTCGATGTGTTCCGGAATTTTCGGCTCTCGTCAGGAGATCTATTTGCTTGTCTTCGCTAGGAAGCCTTCGTTTTGAAAACCGAAGATGTCTTATTCCTCGCAGAATCGATGAATTTGTGCGAATAAAGCTCTATCACTTCTCCGCAGTACGCGACGGGGACACCGTCAAACATTACCGAATCCGACAACTGGACGAGGGCGGATTCTTCATCGCTAGGAGAACAACGTTCAGAGCACTTCAAGAACTCGTTGATCATTACAGTAGAGATCCCGATGGACTGTGCGTGAATCTCAAATCACCCTGCGTTCAGGTTAGTTTGCCCCGTCCTCCACAGTGATTCCAGGTATCGTTTCAAGCTGGCTTAGGTCAGCTATCGAATCATGACTTTTGCGGTGTGAATCCTAGTGTGTTCCGGTCACGGGAACATTTTCAACTCGGGAAGGGTGACAGAGGTCAACAGCGGGCTGGTTTGTGTGCGATACCCTCACAAAACTAGAGGATGCTGTTCCGCATGCTTGACCGAATAACTAGAGGATTTCATGTGTGCATCATCAGAAAAATCCCAGAAAGGCGATTGCGTCAGGCTACTGGGTTGCTCTATGACTCTGCGTGAGGGACGAATTCAAAAGAGAAATTCGCGATGCGGGGCGATTTCGCTCCAGATCTGCTCGCTCGAAACTGACACATGCCTTGCCTCGGTCAACTCGCGTCGGGGGTCCCGCCGTTCGAGGGCCCGTGTCAACTCCAATCCGTTCGATGACTCTGAAACACTGCAGTCTCGAATCGTGAACGCGCACGATTCAGCAGCGAGTCGATCGGAATCACGATGAAGACCTACAGAGGGAACGTAAACTTGAGTCGGGGTGTGAATGACTAAAAGCTGCGCGAATGATCGGGTTGTGGAGTGAGCGTGTCTAACCAATTTGTGTTTCTTTCACGCGTGCGTAGGATCAACCTGCCCAGCAATCGTGGGTACGTAGTAGTGCCAGTCTGTTGGCAGTGTGCAAGCGAGTCCTCCGTCCCTGATGACAAGTGAACGGAAGTCGGCCGCAGGAAACATCTCACAATTTTTCCAATCAGTGGCGAGCATGTCTCCATGGCACGGGCTTTCTACCGTTGACTGTTGTTGTGGCAAATCAACGACTTTCGAATGAGCCGAAAACCTAGAGAGAACGAACTGAGACCCTCTTACTGGAAAAAATCCATCCGTGGCATGCAGTGGCTTGCGTGTGCGCAATCTCATCAACCATGCATCTAGCGGCATTTTCGATTCGGCAAGAGAGTCGGCTCACCGTCTTCATACTGCTATAATAACCATTACTACTACTACCTCCACCATCACCACCGCAGCAATTACTAGTAGAGCGGCGGCGGCGGCAGAGACGGCCGCGATAACGTCGACCACCTTGCGAAGGGAAGGCATCGAGCGCTCGATGACTTCGAATGGCGAATGATTATTGATGAGTCTGTTCAGAACACGGCTCTCGTCACAGCCTGGCCGGGTTGGCTCGAAAGCTCGAGCTCGTTGTGCTAGAAGAAGCTTGTGTCGCATGACTTGCCATCACGTGATCGATCGAGCAGCGTCAAAGCGCGTCCATGACTGTAGAAACTAACGTCAAAACCATTTGATCTCAGGTGGAAAAACCATCGACCGGCGGTCTGTCTCACAAGACTCGTGATCAGTGGGAAATTGACAGAAACTCGCTCAAATTCATCCGGAAATTAGGACAAGGCCAGTTCGGTGAAGTCTGGGAGGGCCAATGGAACAACACGACCCCCGTTGCCATCAAAACCCTCAAACCGGGTACGATGGATCCGAAAGACTTCCTGGAAGAAGCTCAAACCATGAAGAAATTGAGACATCCGAAACTGGTTCAATTGTACGCCGTATGCACCCTGGAAGAGCCGATTTACATAATAACGGAACTCATGAAGAACGGCTCTCTTCTCGAATACCTGCAAGGTAAGATGTTGCTTTCGCTCTTCTGTTGCCGGTGTTGACAGCCATTCCGGGCGTTTGAATGAGATAAACTTATTCTCGGTTCCGACTTGCAGGCAAGGGTCGATCACACAAGCTGCCGATATTGATCGACATGGCCGGCCAGATTGCTTCGGGCATGGCCTATCTCGAACAGCAAAACTATATCCATCGGGATTTGGCTGCACGTAACATCCTAGTAGGAGACAATAATCAAGTCAAGATTGCTGACTTCGGATTAGCCAGACTGATCAAGGTTTGTTGAAGGCATTGCTACCTTACTATGAATGGAGACTTCTGAAGTAGAAATCTTAATATTCTTGATTGGTCGGTCTCTGAAATCCCTCTTGTGGGGAGTCCGTGCTGGTCCTATGAAGTTCCGTGGAAAGAACATCCATACTTGTTGGGGTATAATTAATCAATCAGAGATCCGAGAAGAATAGTCACAAACTCTCGCCCCCGTTTCTGTCTACGCCTACTGCTGCTGCTGCGACTGAAGCTAACTGGAACCCCCTTTTTTTTCCTTGAATCGACGATTGATCACTGCGATGCACCTCGTTGCATTCACAGAATGTAAGTTTACAAATGGCAACAAAAAAGAAGAAGCTGGGACTTTCTTAACGGGTGACAAAACAGCATGCGCTCTAACCGTATGTTCGACCCGCACAAATCACCCGCCGGCTCCGACTCGCACAAAAGCACCTTTTCGTTCGTGTAGACGTGCCGATGTTTGTAGAGTTCGTGTATCCCATTTCGTTCCGCGCTGTGCTTTGTTACACCATGCTTCATGTCCCCCTGCATCGCCCATGCGAGGTTGCCGACCTCCAGCCAGGGGTAATCACGTGCGCTCAGCTCGCTCGTGGGGGGACACGTTTCTCCCTGGCTTGTTGTTGCTGTTGTTGTTGTTGGTACTGTTGGACGTTTTTATTTTTCTGTTGCTCTCACGATAGCGTTGACGGTCTAGTTCTAGTGGAGCGTACTCTTTGAGTGTTAGTTGAGCGGACTTCTGGCGCCCGCCGTGGCCCGAACACGACCTGATAACAATTGTGCCTTCTTCGTTTCTTCAGGAGGATGAGTATGAAGCGAGAGCTGGAGCTCGATTCCCTATCAAATGGACAGCTCCCGAGGCTGCCAATTATTCGCGTTTCTCAATAAAGTCAGACGTCTGGTCGTTTGGCATTCTGCTCACTGAACTGGTGACCTACGGGCGAATTCCATATCCTGGTGAGTTCCCGCACAAAAGCCCATTCAATCGTTTCTGATCTAATATCCGCCACAGTCACGATCTTCTCAAGACTAAACCATGTTTGCTTTGCTATTCGCAGGAATGACCAATGCCGAAGTGTTGCGCCAAGTTGAGCACGGCTATCGCATGCCATGTCCACCGGGCTGTCCATCAGCTCTTTATGAAATCATGCTGGAGAGCTGGAACAAGGACCCCGTGAAACGACCGACATTCGAAACACTGCAGTGGAAGCTGGAAGACTTCTTTACATTGGAAGGCTCCGAATACAAGGAAGCTTCCATCGCCTACTGAGCATCTCTCCTCTGTCTTGCGCCATCTACTACTCCCTCTCTCTCTCACCCTCATTTTCCGCATTCGTGAATCCTTAGAGTCTATCACGAGCGGCCGCCTCCGGCTCGGTTGCTTGTTCAGAAACACTCGTCATGCCCATCCAAGATCGTGGATGGTCGTACTGCTCGTGTCATTGCTTCAGAAACGTCTGAGTGATTGACCGATCGATTGTTCTTCGATTGAATGACTGACTGATGACTAATCGATCTCGAGTTCGATAGACAGATTGTACGAATGTGCGTCAAGGATAAATGGGGAAAAAGTCAAGTTTGGAAGGATTGTGCACTTGACCGACGACTACCTGGATGGAAGGTTGACAGAATGACTGGGCGACGAATGAATGAGAGAGTGGTAATGAGAGCGTGTATGGTCACGATGGAATTTCTCAACGGTGGGGTCTCATCGACCCTGAAGGAGGTCATTCTGCTTGACCATTTGAAGTGTTCTAATATGACGACGTTCAAATCCCTTCTATATGAACTGAGCAGCATTCCGGGAAGAGTACCCTCGCTACGATCTGGTATGAGCAATTTTGGTAATCAACGATTGGACTGCCTGTTGGATTCACCCCCGCCGCCGCAGCCGCCTTCGCCATATACACAAATAGGAGGTGATTTTACTTTATTACGACGTTTGTGTCAATCAAAGCTGCGAATCCATTCAGGCTTATCATTACCACAGAAAAAAACCTACACGCTATTACAAGCATAGCAACGCGATCAAAAAGTTTCCACGCAAGCTTAGCATCAGCATACAAAATGACTGAACGACGCTGAGTGATTCGCAGTGCTCGTCGATATCTTTGTAAATACATTTCTATAGAATCAAGTGCAACCGCCTCCTGCACTCTGGAGGCTATACAAATGCTCTTCTATTTCTCCAGCTTAGTTTATTGTCGTCGTCGTCAAGTCTACGAAATGATAAATCAATTCACCGTGAATATGTCTACAAGCTGACTGTGTTTTCATTCCGCGAATCCAGACGCGCTTCCCGTCTCATAACTCCCGACTAATGCTGGGGACATGTACACGTTACCCCGACTGTCCAATAGTTGGTCACTGTCCCACACATAACAAGCACGCTTACCCCACTGCGTAGGGGTTTCCGTGTCCTTAATGGGGACTGGAGGTATATCTCCTGTAGTTCTAATACTTCATCACCTTTTGTGCCACCATGGTTCTGGCTCACTATAGGCCGTCCTGGCTCACTATGGGGATTTTGGGGTTTTCAGTGTCTACATGGGGCGAAAGGTTGCGGCAGAAAAGGTGTTCAGGAGTGTAAGATGCATTCGAGTTCAGGGAACTTCCCCAAGCGTGATCATTTGTTGATGTCGGGTGATGGTTAAGGTTGTCTCTAGTAGGGTTCCCTGCTCGTGAACATCTTCAAAGGAGGAGTACCGGAGAATACGGGTAAGGACCCTCATTTCACACCCTTGCTGGTGGAATCGGAATCGGAGAGACCTGACGGATCGACCTGGCGCGCTGATATCAATTTATCTAACTTACGTACGATTGTGAGAGGGAGACAACCTCCAAGAGTACTCGACACTGAACTCGGGAACCGCTAGGACTGAAACTCTGACATGCACCTGGAACTTCTCTCTTGATTCAATGAACGTCGGGGGCCTGCTATAGAGGCTTTGTACACCACTGAGGACAGGTTGACAGGTGTGCTCCCCGTGTTGCGGAAAATCGAATCTCATCCCCAATCTGCTCGCCCTGGAGGGCTGTTTCTGGCGGTTCCCTGAATGCTTACAGACGGAGTGAATCTCCATCCATCGCTCGGGGACTATGACTAGGCCGGGCTGTACACCGGTATCCGCGGTCAGTCCCGGCCCTGCGTTTCTGGATGGATGGATGAATTCGGCCGCGGTGGTTCCCTCTTCACAAACACAACAACGTCTCGGTGGCAAACCACAGGAGCGCATCAGACGATATGCGATCTGGCTGGTGAAAAAAAAATCAAGGTAGAATTATGTGGCAGAATCTCGGTGCGATGCGCTCACGTATTTTCCTGATTGGATGCAGGCAGCCTCTCTTGGGTTAGTTTCTCCGATTCTTTGGACTGCCACAGAAGAATGATGCATGTTCAACAATATCACGTCGGATTGAAATTATGATTTGGAGAGAGATCGAGTTCGTTGTACTTGCTTCTCAGGACAGCTGAAGATGCCAGTAGCAGCTACACCCACGTCGATGCCGTACGCAGTGTCAAACCGTGTATGTGGAACAGCGCAGAATAAACCAGAGACACCTGAGGAATTGACATTATTCCAGCGGTAAAAAAATGTCAATATGAAAGTTACGAGTCGCGGGCGTTGTTGCGATATACTTGTAGGTCCGGACTCATTTTGATCCTTTCAGATTCAAGAAGGATTTCGCCCGCTACTGGTATGTCATGTTCCCGATTCACGTGACAACCTCGTTCGGCTACTTCCTCGGCTTCTATTATCTATCAAAAATGTGAGCATTTTCATTCATCATATGATTCGTGATCCGGAAATCTGCTGAAACCGAATCGCGACGTTCCCATCCCGTCCTTCACAGGGGTGTGAGTCCAATCCCTCTGATGGAAGTATTGGGGGTTCCGAAGGAATACGTTGATCCGCTCAAAGATTCCAACGTCAGTCACGCGGCGATCGGCTACGCTGGGTACAAGGTAAGCCAATGTTGGACTCGGCTGGCTCCCTCGATGCCGTGGCGGCAAATACAGACTCAGTTTGATTATTGTCTCGTTTCAGCTCATCACTCCTCTCCGGTATTTGACTTCGATAACCGTGACCGGCGTCACGGTCCGAGCGTTGTCAAAGAAGGGCTGGTTGAAACCCATGCCAACCTTCAAAGAATTTACTCAGAAGTTCAAAAGGAGTTGATAAGTTTCTTGGGGCCAAATGTATGGACGGACTTGCAAGACATCAAGAACAGATTATATTATCTCTGAGCTCTTGTGCGCGGGGCTGCAGAGACCACCCGCTGAGCGCATGCGCTGGATGCGCAAGCTCCGAGGGAGATCTGTACAACGACTAACTCCAGAGCTCGGCCGGTTTACGAGAACATTCTCGGAAGGAACAATCCGTGGTTGTATGAGCTCGGGCATGTACATGGAAAATAAAGTTGATTTCCTAGAGGTGGATTGTCCTCTTTCATGCTTCCACTGTTGTTGGCTTGTCAACTTCTGTTTACGGTCCAGTTCGAAGTACCTTCTCTGTCCCTGACGTGGTCGACTCCGACATCGGATCAACCCGATTCCATCACCGGCTGATAGAAACGTGCTGACGCTCTAACAGGGCTCCTGGGAAGTGTGAATGAGCGGGGACGGTAGGCAGTCCCCCTCGTCATTTTTGAAGTGTATATACCTCGAACTACCTGACGGACAAAGATGATCGCAGGTGTCCGTGGTTCTGCTCTATGCCGTCTCATCCGCAGGTCGTGAGTAATCGGTTCTTCGTCCTGAGTCATCACCGCGCTAACATGGTAGGAGCTCAATCTCGAAGAGACCGCTTCAGAGGTCATCATCTCCACCAACGTGGTTGCGAGAGCGATCCAAAGCTCTCTTACTGTTAGTGCACCACCTCCTTCCTCCAGTGTTCTAGGACAGATTGAATGCGCTCCTCAATCCGAAAATGGGACCGAGAGACCTATGTAGAGCTTCGACCGTGAGCTGCTAAAGAGCCGAGAACACCGCGAAGTGAAGGATACTGGGGGGCCCCGGGGCCAACAAATTCAAGGAGAGGGTTCGCATCAAAAATGCCGAAGCAGCTAAGAAGAGTCCGCAATGGAGGACTGCAACCATCATTCTTGCCATTGCCAACGCTCATCGACAGTATCTCGTGGAGGCTCTGGGAAATTGCCGGAAGAAAGAACACTGTGAACGACGTTGTTCATAACCATATTTATTCTGCGGAAAATTCTGGACATGTAGGATCAATCCATTCGAGTTTTCAGGCTTCGAGTAGTTACTTTATCCTTCTCGATCACATGAACCACAGCACCCCATCCACTGCCTGCGTCGCGATCGAACGCATTCATCAAGCACTGTGAGATACATTCGAAAAGCTCTTCGGCATTCATCCCTGGACGCCATAGGGTTTCGCACATTCCGTACAGTTGCATTTCCGCAGTACCTGGAACGAATGGGTCGATTAGAGGTTGATATAAACAGTACTCCACAGTTTTCCGCTACCAGAATCGGGCCCACTGGTTTGAATATTCTTCAAAGAAGTTCGAGGAACCAACCTGCCACTACGAAATCGTCGGGTTCAGTGATAGATCCGATCAGGTCCATGGTAGAAATGTAAGGTACATTCGTCTTCGGATCCATTCCTGCCACTATAGGTTCGATGAAGTAGGGTCCGAAACGTTTCTCGTAAAGAATTCCGCTCAGCAGTGTAGCGAACGTCTTCGGGGTGATTCGACGGTTCTCTTGGAGCTCATACAGGTTCAGATGAAATTTGAGCCGTTGGCTCACAGTGGTCGTATCTGTAGCCAAGCCAGGAAGTCCGACGAAGAGTTTAGGACCCATTTCGAAAACTTTCTCGAAATTTGTCGCGATCGTGCGGCCTTGGATTCCGAGCCGACGATCGGTTGCGATCGCGACACAGTCTTCGCCTTTCATGGCTACGACAACACCACCATTGTAGTCCATAATACTCATGGCTCTGGAGAAAGTAGAACTACTTGTTGATGATCCTCAGCTCAGAACTCTTCACTGGATTTTTCGGCAAGTCACTCTTTGTCAAACAGCAGGGCGAGCAAACCGGCAGCTCTTTGTTGATGTAAACAGTGGCAGACGACCGCCGCCGCTCCAAAAAGTCGGAAGCATGCGAATTGAGCCTTCCGACTGCGAACTTCGCTTTTTCTCGCGCCTCGATTCCTTTCTTGGTTCCGAGCTCGTCGGAGTATGATTCATGAAAGCAGATACGATTCCTTTGGAGACTGTGAGTAGGGAGAACCGCCTTCGAGAGGTTCTGCTGGAGGATTGCATGCCCTGGGAGCGGGTCGCTGTTGCGCCAGTTCGAACCCTAGCAAAAAGCCAGAGTGCGCTATAAAGCGCACGGCGGCCCGCGTAAATTCCTTGCGCCTAGTCTGCGCGAAGCCGGAGGTTTCGGACCGAATATATAGTATTTGTGCAAAAATGGCTACATCCAAACTTGTTGAAGCTCTTCTCGCTCGCTGTCAGTAGTTGGCCAGGAAAAAAAGGATCGAACTGGGGGCAGCTATAGAAACGATGGAAAATGAACACTAAGGACTTCTTAGCGTCGATGAGTTCCCGATTCTCATGGGCTAAAGTCATCGAGTATGCATAACATGTTCAGTCCGGGAAAGAAAGAGTCTGATCTCAGGACGGCATTGGATCGCCCCGCGATTCCCACAACCGGTTAGAAAATGAGACTAGCGAGTCTCATGAGACGCTCAGCAGCAGGACAGCGACTCGAATATGAGTTAAATTCGCTGGGAAAGAACTCGAGAGGATGCCTCATTCGGATTCCCGCCCGTGCGCCGTTACGACGCTTGTAGCTTCCAAGCAACCTCAGTGGGGTGATGCTATCAGAGATCATGGTTCTCTTCAACGTGCTCCAGAGAACGAGATCCACGCTCGGCTGCGCCGTATCTCCACTCTCTGATCACGCTAACAGCATATTCCGCTTTCCACAGACTGTGACAAAGCTAACGGATGATTGCCGCCGGTCTTAGGCTCTACCCTTCGTCCTTCAGGCTAAGGTCGGTGCGGCCGCCATGAAGAAGAACCAGGCATCGATCACGAGGAGCCCTCTGTTTGAAAATTTGACGAAACGCGTCGAAGCATTCGAAAACTTGAGAATCACTGACGCGAGCCCTGCCCTGGATGCTATTGTAGATCGGGAAACGTGTCGAACTTGTGGACAATCTCGAATGTGGTTCTGTTACCAATGTAGACGCCCGCTTGATTCTCTTCAGAACGTATTCCCTAGAGTTGAGGTGAGACTGACAATCGCTTGAGTGGTGATGATGCTAATATTGTGTTGTGTAGACCATCACCTGAGACTTCTTCATTGACAGCTCCCGTTCCGCATCGACATAATCAAACACAATCGTGAGCCAGACGGGAAATCTACGGGAGTTCATGCAGCGATCCTGAGCCCAGATGTCAATATTCACACTTATCCCGACATACCAAATTACGATCCACGTAGAGTTCTCCTCATCTTCCCCAATGACTTCACGTTTTCCTCGATTTGCTCTGACAATCGAGAAGATGAAAACTCTGTCTGTAGGTTGTGTAACGATACGCATCGATTGTTTCCATACGACACGGTAATATTCATCGATTCTTCGTGGGCCCAAACGAAACGGATCATTCTGGACGAGAGAATCTCCAAGCTTCCGTTCAGGTAGGCTCAAGCTCGAGATTTTATCTCCGGAATCTAGACGACAATGCGCTAGGGAACAAACTTCCATATTCCAGGGCAGGCTTAACTGGTCGTAAGAGTGTCTTCTGGCGACCGCTGCGGAATCCGAATCTGGAGCACCTAGCGACCATAGAAGCCATTCATCAAGTATGTTCGATGTGGCTAGAATCACAAAACTGTTCGCAATCGCACAAAGTTGACGACCTACTCTTCCTCTTCAAATATATGCATAATAAAATATCCACTCGCTATAGGAAGATGCTGTAGTGAACTATGGATGCTGATTTCTTGGCCTTGTTTTTCGAGCCGAACTGTATGATGGTTTCTACGGCAGCCTTGAAGATTACTTTCCCATGACTTGCTCTACCGAACTAACACGAAGTGTGGAAGCTTCCGCTCGGCACTGCGACCGGAGTAGTGATTCGTTGATTCCGAGATTATGTGCACCGAAACATTGCAGAAACAGTATTGTTCGAAGAGGATGATAACGACTGAATTCTCATTGTCCTTTACGGAGCTTCTTTGATTTCGGACTCATTGCCCACTTCGTAATCCTATCTAGGTGGTCCTGCCCCGGATGTCCCTGTACGACAACGCAATAGCCACAAGCCCTCTTGTTAGTGGCGGAGGTATTCCTCCAACGAAACCAACGTTGCCATATGTATGATCTCTGCTTCGAGTAATCCTGAAAACTCAAAATGCAGCATGACAGTTCACACGAAGGAAAACTCAAAGGATGACTGCTCCACCTCTCACCCGCTCGGTACGAATCGATTTTTTATTGGCGCTCCCAACGTTTTCATCGGCCGTTCAGGTTGGAATGTGGGATCCTGAAAGCGCCCTCGAATCCTGTACACACCTTCGAGTGAACAGATCAGAACGTGTGAAACTTTCATTGTATACATCCTCGCGCCCTCACATCAAAAATCTTCCGACTATAAGACGTGTTGCATTAGCTACACTGATGAAGCATGTCAGACCGGCCGGCATGAATTTCCCTGAATTCGCGAAACGATAACCCATGAGGATGCTCAATACGCTGGATACAAATAGTTGGATGTGATACTTTGTTGGATCTTCACTCAGCTGTTTCGCACCGTATGCAGCAATGGAACCGAAGGTGAGACCTGCAACCGAAATGGTTACGTGAACCCGAATCTATCCATCGTTTGCAACCCGTGGCCAATGTTGGGTGATGCAGTCGATTGGTTCCGTAGAAACTCAGGGAAGAGCGACTCCTGTAGAGTGTAGAACAGAAACATGCAGTGACGAGTCGGAAAGGAAAACTTACCAGCGCACAGTGACATTACACTCCCAGCTTTGACGTAACCAATCAGTCCGCCGAGGCTGACAACTGCCGCGTACGCGAAGCCGAAAACGTCCATGATCAGTGACCTGCGGAGGTTTCATACAAATTCGGTGAGCTATTGAGCTGCCATGGACAAGAGTTGTCAGGATAATCGAAACTTCTTGTTTTGGCTCCGAGATGCTCGCGGGATCTCAGAGTGCAAGCACGGAAGCACACAAAACGGAAAAATGTTCCGGAAGAACGCGACGACTATGAGGCATTCACCAGGAAACCTGGATGCCAAATGCGCAGCTGATAGACAGAGATCCCCTGCCTGCACTCATAACTGACCGAATACCTCGGACCTGGACAGAGAGCGAAGGGGATCTTCGGCGGAGAAACACTCACCTATCGACGAAGATACAATACTTTGCTAAGTTCACTGCGCTGCGACTGCTAGGCAAAATAAAGGGCCGAAATTTCGATTGCGGATCAGCGGTTGTTTGCTTCTTGACGGCCTACCACTGTTGTTCGGCGCAGACGACTACTCCAAGTGATTCCCGCGAGGAGAGATGATACGGTGTGCGTTGGAATGTACCCAGTGTCCCGTGGTGGACCTCCGGACCAACGTCAGACCGCCAGCTTTTGAGGCCCCGCGGAGAATATTTTCCCTTGGAAATTTGCCTCAGCGGCCTCCTGAGCCCTGTCCCACTCGACGCCCGATCCGGTCGCGATTGACGATGGAGTGCTCGCGAACAAGTCTATGTTATGTTGCGCGTTTGCCGCGCAAGTGTGGGGAACGAGTAGGATAGGCGTCAACATCAGGTTGGCCGATACCTTTCGGAGACTGTGTTGACTTCTCAGAGTGGCGCGATTGTGCCCGAAAATTTTGAAATCACTGCTCTGTCAAGTTGGTGGTCTCTGGCTGGGTTCTCATCATGGATGCGACGGACAGGGTCGGTGAGACGCCCCGTGTTCTCGCACGGTCCGAGTTCGCTCGCAAAGTGTTCAAGGATAAGGTTCGTTACATGGAACATCAGCACTGCTCAGTGAAACTAGGCAGGAAGCGGTACGATTCGATGCATTCAATGGTCCGAAAACTCGGGTTGAGGGAATATCTGTTTACAGGTTGAACGCAAACGGCAACAAGAGGCGGAACTTTCGAAGTTCCGGGCCCGTGAATGTGAGGTGATCAAGCGGAAACCTTTCCAACCGATTCTCGAACACAATCGAACCGTTCCAGATGATGTTGTGCTGCATTCGACAGTCAGGGCCAATGAACGACGAAAGTTTGAGGAATATCTGGACGAGAAGAGCAAACTGAAAGAAGAACACGACAAGGTTTGACCTAATTTGATTGCTGCTCACTATGTCCCGGACTAGCTACTGTTCCCTTCCGATGTTCAGCAGAGCCCCCTCGATTCGTTCACCTGGCAGATCGAGGAGCCCGCTGACCCTCAATCCGCTCGAGTCCGCTTCCGCTATTCCGGGTATTTGATTGATGGATTCCATGTGGGACTTTCCGATGATTCATGGAATCCCGATAATGGGCCATTCGATCACGAGACTCATTGAATCACTGCTGGGTGCGAAGCCATCGGGATTCAGTGCGGGGAAATGAGAGCCGGTTATCCTCCCCGGAGTGGAACCGTTATTAATAAGCGCACAAGATCGGACGGATTCAAGAATCGTTCGAGTATGGGAGAGCTTTCCTCGATCGTTGATTAAAAGATTGACAACCCGGTTTTGGAATCGATTTCTTGTCATTAGTCAAGGATCGTACCCCTGAAGGTTATTGGGCATCTTCCCCAGCACTCCGCCGTTCGAATGGAGAACGGACGGGACTGAGATTGGATGATACAGTGACTTGGAGGTTGTCTTCCAATTTTCTCGAATCGCACGTCAACTGACTGCGTCATTCCCCACATCTTGCTTTGATGGACGACATTTGAGGGTTCTCCGTATCCGAGCATTCGCGATTCTCCTGATTTCTCGACGATTCCCGGGAATAGGTGTGGATCAGCTTGAGTCCGCTGTATCGCCGACTTCGGATGTCGACCGGGGAATTCTCCACGTCAACCTTCTCATCAATTCATCGACTTCTTAAATCATACTCATGTTCTAACGTTACAGGCAGAGCGCGCTCGTCGCGAGGTTGAAGAGAAGGAAGCGCTGAAAATCTACCGGAAAAAGTTGGAATTCAAGGCGCGTCCGATGCCAGGATTGGATGGTGAACCCTACAGACCTCAGCCATCTTCCAGACTTTTGACCGTCCCCGCGACCCCGTTCGTTTTGAAGCGATCGCATAGTAAATGAGCGAGCTCCGAAATTCTTGCTATACATAACCAACCATTCCTACTTCGATGATTTGATACTCAAGTTTTTGTCAACATGGTAGAGCGTGTATGATTATCGGAGTGAGAGTGGGGATACTGTCGGGACAATTTGAAGCAACTTGTGTTTCTTGTGTGGATGAGATCATAGCTAGTGGAAGGTTCTTACGATAAGAATTTGTGGAAGAATAAATCGACGCCGAAAGAAGTTAAACCATGTTCTTGAAGTTGAGGAAAGAAGTTGAAAAACAACTCTCGAAATCCTGGATTCTTCTGTCGTTGTGAACGCGGTCTCCTTCGATGGGGGATGAAAGGTCTCCGAGCAGAAGACGATCGATTCTCGAGAATGCGAGGAGAAGAGAACTCGCGAGAGGTATCACCCGACACTTAGTAATGCCCTAGGACAGTGGCTCCCAAACTTTCGAGTCCCGCGTACTCCTTCGGCCGCATCCTGGGCTCCGGCGTACCGCCATATCACCAACTTTGAGCTACGTAACGAATAGAGGACGCCGTTTTTCTAACTTCACTCATATCTGTGCTCACAGAACGCTAGAAATATTCAATCTGCGCTGTCATCGATCGAAAAATTCTTGTCATCTCGAGACGCAATATGCAGGACTACGGTACTGGGACAAGACAATCGAAAATTCTCTCGCGCACCCTCAGGAGTCGCTCCACTTACTCCTGGGGGTCCTAGATATCCAGTTTAGGAAGCACTGTCCTAGGAGATGAGTGAATAAAAACCTCAAGAAACCTCTTTTCTTGTGACAGCTTTGAGCCTGGCCTAGACGATGAGTTGAACCTGTTATCAGCCCTCCTAGACAAACAGCTGGAGGATCTATGAGGAGACATCCAGAGTATTTCTCGAGACCTTGAATTTCAGCAAAGGCGATGTCCGTGCCTCACGAATGTTTTCTTCGAACCTGTGGCACCGGTTCCTCGGGGTCAGCTGCCAGGGATCGCGAGAAGGTGCACCCCCCCCAAACCAGAAGTTTACACTGGATGGTCAGATATGCATGAAAATTCGAACACCATCATCGCGCGACTCAGTCTTTGAATTCGGGCTCTGCTCCTGCCATGGAAGCTTGATGCTCATGAGGTCGGGATGTCAGTATCATTGGAATCCCTCATACTTCCTCTATGTTTTCCCGCGAGTCGAACGTCAGCACAACGCACGTGAGCAATGGATTCCTCTCGACCGCGCTCCAGCCGGCGATGTTACGGCCGAGTAGCTCACAAGACCGCTCAAAAAACGCTCAAAACTGTGTCAGTAAACCCTGGCGGCAGGTGAGCTCGCAGAGCCGGTCCCCTTGGCATGGGACTGTAACCGTGCTTCGGCGGGGCTGAGATTTGGGGTCGAGGAGCACAGATTACTATTTCGTATCGTTCCCTCTGGTGTCGGGTTGTGTCCGTAAGGACCTTCCCCTCTGCTAGGCACCGTTGGTTGGAGTTGATTCAACCCGTGTGTCCGAAAAAGGGATCAAAACGACCGATTGTCAGTGCATATCCCGTAACCAAAAACTCGACGGCGGCGGTTCGAATCTCGACTGCTGCCGGGATGCATCACATGTGACGTGCATCAGGTGCATGAGCGCGTCCAAGGTGTGCATCGACTGACACGATTAGGCGTCAGTCGAGAGTGACCGGCGTCTGCAGAGCTTGCTCGCCCCCGAAGTGAAAGGCCTCGTGGTCTTATGGGCTACACTCGCAACGAGCAGCATGGAAAACCAACCCCATGAATTTGATTTCAACGACATTGATTTCGCGGCAGTAAACGCCGCAGCAGCAGTTCCTCAAGGAACACTCCAAACTGACTTCCAAGCTACATCAAGAGAGCAATACCGGCTCCCACATGTATCGGATTCGGAGACTTCTTCAGGATCAGAAGCGTCGGTGAGTCTAAGCAAGCGAATTCAGGACTTTCAAAACGGATCGGAGTGGTCTAGTTTTTATGGAGAAGGAGCGATTACTGGCTTTCTTCTCGCATAGGATTCTTCGCAACCGATGTTACGAAGAGCGTGTGATTGGTTTTAACATATTGACGCAATCTGCGAGAGAGACGCGAAAAATATTTTCCGTGGAGCCGTGATACGGTTATTTTTCCGTGATCCGTAATGAGGGAATCCCCCCAGAACTAGTATCCCCTACAGCGTCTTTTTTGTGTAATTTGCATAAGCTACCTTCCTCTTTGTGCCGTCAATCATAATTCATTCCCCTGCTTCCAGCCTGCCGGTAGCCCAAAAAAAACTAAGGTAAACTTCATGTACTGTTTGTCATCTTTCTCGAATGGTATCGTCCAAACTCTCAGCTCTCCATCTTTGGTGCAACTTGAGCCATCCTATATTTTCAGGCGGCTCGCCTCCGTCGCGAGGAGAAGAGGAAGGAGCTCGCGGAACAGCGGCAATCGGAGATAGAGATGCGGTGTAGAGTGAGGGAGTTGGAAGCCCTCCTCAAGGAGAGAACGGCCCGCATAGAACAGCTCGTAAGTCCCCAATAACTTGTGGACCCTTGGAGCTCCCAAGTTTACATTGGCGCATTTATACTATTTGGGTATATTCCCATCTGGGGAGGGATCCACAGTGGACGCGGTGGCGGTCAGCGAGACGTGGCTGAGGACGGCGGACTTTGGAAGCTACGGTATCGAGGGATTCACCTTTCACGTCACAGCGAGAGAAGACAACAGACATGGGGGCGGAGCTAGCATCTTCATCCGCTCAAGGTGTGTGATCATCTCCGAGGCTTCGACCAGCAGCGCTGACGGCTGCGTGCAAGCGGTCAGACTCCATGTCAGAAAGACTGGCTTCGAGGGGTATCTCTCGGACACACAGGGACAGTCTTTTGGATGTCCTGGAGTCCCTGCTACCCAACAACGAAAAATTGCCAGTGATCATCTTCGGACACGCCAACATTAACCTTCGAGCCTTGGCCCCAGACGAGGACTCTCGCGCGTTCTTCCTCACCAGAGGTCTCCGGCACATTATAATGTGCCGTAGAACGTCAGTCAGAGATGTCTACAAAAAGTTCAGGTTGCTCCGGGTCGACCAGACTTACAGACTGCGGGTTGCACAGCTCGCCTTCAAGACCATTAGAGGCTCAATACCGGAAGACATCGCAATGTCAATCACTCCGCTGCCGAAGATTTCGGGACGACGCCCCACATTGTTCAAAACTCCTTTCATCACCAAAGAGTCCAGCCGCGCCGCGCTCGCTCACCGCCTACCCGCCATATAGGGCTCCCTGCCTCGCGAGATTCGTTCACTGAACTCGGCAAAGAGATTCACCGCAGCAGTTAGACAATATTTGCTAGACGAATGCTAGATGTACAATGATATCTGACAAATTATAGATGTAAATGGCACATTTATAAGAACAGATCTCACACAAGAGAACGTAAGCATAGTATCGTATGCCGTTCCTTCAATAAAACACAAAGTCAATCAATCAATACATCTCCAATCTTTACAGGAAGCAGAGCTTGCAGCGGAACGAGCGAAAACGGAGGCGGAACGAGCGAAAACGGAGGCGGAACGAAGGAGGACGGATGAGGAGAGAGAGAAGAGGATGGCCGCGGAGCTCAAAGCCGCGGCCTTTTCCGCAATTCTGGAAGAGCGAGTGAGTAAAATTTTCCACCACAGCATTGCCACCCGTACAAGCTGCATAGAAGCCCAGGGAACTCATAGTTCTTTCTTTTACAGAGTCGTGGGCGGTCCACGGGCGACGGGACAGCCTGAAACGGTAAGGATCGTTCTTAAACAACTTTGGATGTCCGACCACACCTGACTTGACCACCGCACGGCCAGATTCCCGGAGAATAGTGTCAAATAGTGTCGCCTAGTGTCAAATCTAGACGACTTAACCGCAACTTTCTTTCTATTCGGCTGTCATGGAATGACTCGGCAAAGCCTTTCCATTCAACCGACAGTTATTGATCAGTTGAAAATTAATGTTTGCCTCGAGCCGTCTTGAAGATGTTGACAAGACAAGAAAAAGTTCCCCTCCTTCAACAGAAAATTCGGGCGGAGAATTTATTTTGTCGAGGATTTCATCCAAAATCATCGGCATTGAGATTGTTTTGAAAGATCAAAGCGCATTCAAATGAGCTCTGCGAGGGACGATCTCGTCACCGCGACGCTCTTCCATGATTCCCCGAGAGCAGCTAAATCGAATCGACACGAGTTTCGAGCAACTCGACTCCTTTCTCTTTGGTAAACCATCTCGCTGTGCATGATTGCGGAACTCCAATGAAGACGGGATCGCTGGATCGCTTTTTTTCAGCTGAGACGCATTTCGACTAAAACTGCTGCCGGGGGTTGTTAGGCCTCTCTAGTTCAGGATTGCTGAGTGTTTCCTCCCGCTCGCCCGGTTGGCAGTCATCTTCCGCGACACTAGGCTCCTGGCATCTCCCTGTTCGAGCTTTCAATTCCCTCCCTTACTACGTCCGAGGACTATACGTATGCCTATTTTTCCACAGATGTCACTTGGGAACATGCCGGCTACCCACTACCGCATATATATATATATGTATCCTATGGATGACAAATAAACGTTTGTATTGTATATTGTGTATTCTGTTTATAATGATAATAATATGACGAGGAGCAAGCCCCAGTGAGTCGGCAGCCCCGCCTAAAATAAAACAGCATTGAAATGAATGAAACAATGAAATTCCCCTCGTTGCTCAGGCAACAGTGTGTGCCCTCATACTGATGCTTTCCGGTGGCCGCCCTGATTCCGATGTCCTGGCATGTGAGCGATTTCAGGGGTGAGTCCTTCGAAGTCGTCCGCTTCGCCTGCTAACAATGTTTCGGCCGCGAACCCCCTGCCCCCTGGCACCTTTGCTTATGACTGAACGTTACGATTCTCAGGGCACTGCCTACTTTAGACCAACGGAACGTTCGATAACAATGACGGCCATTTCATCCCCGACTGGGGATCCGCATTCTACTGCTACTGCTCTATAATAACGAACGTCGCCATCCTGCTCATGTCTGGTCTGCACTTCGTCAAGTATGGCGTCATGCACTACAAGAATAAAGACAGGTAACCGACTTGACAAGATTCGGAATCTTGATACGGGGAAGCCTGTGGCTCTCTCAGAGGCGAGCTTCAGCGCTCCGTGCGTATTGTATTGAGACACTGATTTCTTCCAGCAATTTTCTTGGCGCTTTCTTCGATTGCGTGATTTCGGTGTCACTTACGAGTCTGCTGTTCATTTCGTCTGTGTTTGTGTCAGGCGGATTCCGTACCTGGTGCGCTGCGATCGAACAACGTATCCCTGGGTGAGCTGCATCGAGTCGGCGTGTGCGGCCATTTCGAGGCGAAGCTCTTCGGGGAATCTTCTAAATTTACATTTCCGCTCACTCCGATTCAGTTGCGAGGAAGCCAGCGTCACAGAAATCGATCCTGGAGACGACATCGACACCGTCGGATTCTACGTCATGATGGGCGCCATACAGTTCGCTCAGTGGACGTGCTGGGTCTGCGGGATTCTCCAGAGCGTTCTCTCGATCCGCAAATTGTGCATTTACCATGAAAGAGAGAATATCATGGTATGCATGGCCCGGGAGCGGCAGAATCTGAATGCTTCTCAGGTGGAAGACTTCTCCGTTGGCATCTTCAGGGTACTATCCCAAGTTTTTTTTGGATTGGATCATGAGACTCTTGGTCGCAAAATCATCTTCATTTGATTTCTCTCTCCTTATTTCAGAAGGACTTTTCCTTGCTGCTACCTAACAACAGCCAGGAGACTTCCAACGACGATGGCCGACGTTCCGATACCGCCCCAATGCTCTTGTAGTGCCTCGCTTGATAATAAGAGCATCCTCTGGACCGTGCCGAGCCCCCCGCAGGCGATCTATACCGAATTGAGCGGATACCCGGTTTGAGCGGGGCCCGATCTGAGCGCGGCATCGATTTGAGCGGAGGCCCGATCTGAGCGGGGGTCCGATTGGAGCGAACGCCCCAATTGCGCGAAGGTCCGATTCGAGCGATGGTCTGATTTCAGCGTCTGAGCCGACGGGCGCTGTGACCATTGATCGCTTGGGCTTCTGTATGAAAATAAGGAGAAGACAGCTCGGATACTCTATGAAAGGAGAGTTGCCCTATAAAAAAACAACGAGTAGTCTTTTGCTGCTTTGCAACTCGTGTCTAGTCCGTGATCTCTCTAGCTTTCGATAATTGTCATCCGGTTATGGGTCGTGTGTGTTTCCAACTGTAAGAGAATCTGCGAATCGTGATGGATAAAGACTTCAAGGTACAAATCGAAAAACACGAAAGAGTCGATGATTGGCCGTACTGGAAGTGGCAGATGCAATTGCTGCTTCGTCCCCTTGTCCCTGGCATGGGTCACGGAGGGCAGAAAGCTTTGTCCAACGTTCAAGAATCGGTCTTTGCCAACCAAAGAAGAGGAAGAGTACGATGAGTACTGGAGGAAGGGGAGCGCAAAGGTAGGGAGCTTGATGGCGTTGGCGCTTAGCAAGAAGGTAGCGGAGCTGGTGCTGACGTGTGCGGACGGCGACGACATCTGGACCAAACTGTGTGCCAGGCTTGAGAGGGGTAGCGTCCCACGGCTGAACAGCCTGATTGACAAATTCTTCCAAGCTCGACGTATGGACTCCGAGGACGTAAGTGTCCATGTCGCCAGGCTCCAAAAGTTGTTCGTGGATTTGAATGATGCGCTCGCTAAGCATGGAGAGAATACCCTCTCAGAAAGGATCTTGAGTGGTCGAATCCTGTCTACACTCGGGAAGGAGTATAACAATTTCAGAGATCTGTGGGATACTCTCCCAGAAAAGCAACAGACTGATAGATAAGGTGTGTGCGATGGAACTGCGCGATACAGCGGGAGTCGGGGGCGAGTCCTCACAGTCAGTCCTCGAGGCTTCGCGTGAGGAGAAAGCCGCCGTGAGTTCAGCCCCGGCTTCTGTGCCTCGGGCGAAGGAAGGGTCAAAGTCCACGAGTCAGGGGCATTCGAACGGAAAGGGAAGGGAGAAGCTGAAGCTCAAGTTTCCATGCCGGCGGTGCAAGAAGCTGGGACACTGGGCCGCAGAGTGTCCAGAGGAGTCGCCTAGTGGAGCTCTAGGAAATGGTACTTCTCGTACTGCCGTGTCTGAAGGTCTCCGACGGTGGGTTCAAGAAACCCACCGTGGTTCTGTAACAGCGGAGCCTCGCGGCACATCACTCCAAACAGGAGTCTTTTCGCGACGTATACAGAGTTCACCCGTCCGAGAAAGATTTTCCTGGGAGAGCAGGATGTCTCCATGCTGGCACATGGTGCGGGTGATGTCAAGGTCCTACTGCACAATCCAGGTGGCGATCAAGAAGCAACCCTACGGCAGGTTCTGTTTGTGCCTGATGCGAGCGCGCATTTGCTTTCTGACAAGGCGGTGGCTGAGAAAGGCAACAGTAAGCATCCGGAAGAAAGGTTGTAACTCATTGGTTGCGACAGGAATTCAATCAGGAGCCTTGTATGTGATGAGCATGTCGCTACTGTAGCAAGGACCCGTGCATCGAGCGAATGTTGCCGAGAACACAGTCGACCTACAGATCTACCATGAGAGACGTGCTCATCAAGACGAGCGACACGTCAGGAAAGGTCTCCGCCGAATGAATCTGGTGGTTGTTCTGGTGATAGAGCGGAATTCTGTGGGGTCGCCCGTGGAGCTTTCCAAGCTCTTCGTGGACAACGCGGGCGCCGTGAAGTTTGCAGAAGAATCCAGAGTCTCACAAGAGGTCGAAACACATCGAGGTTCGACATTTCTTCGTAAGAGGAAAAAGGCTCGCGAAAGCTCGGTCTGGAGCTTGTGGCTGGGACTTACCAGCTGGCTGTCGTTCTGACCCAGCCTTTGTACTGAGAAAGATTCAATCAGCTCCGTGAGGGGTTAGGTCGGAAGGTCTTGAGAGCTGTCTTTCCGGGGAGAGTGTTGGAAAATAAGGAGAAGACAGCTTGGATACTCTATATAAAAAGAGTTGCCCAATAAAAAACAACGAGTAGTCTTTTGCTGCTTTGCCACTCGTATCTAGTCCGTGATCTCTCTAGCTTTCGATAATTGTAATCAGCTTCGCCATCAATAGTTCGTGTGTCCTGTATTTCAGACAAGCGATAGCCCGTGCCGCTCGCTACGCTCGCGGATGACTTCGATTGCACCTGCCATATTGTGAAGAGCTCGAAGGACGGCTTCCAATGCTGTAGATCTTTCCCCATATCGAACGTTCGGGAAGCTGCGTGGACGAACATTATCCACGAAAATAGAACGCGTTTTTTCGTGGTGCTTGAAGCTCATCCAACTTCAATTCAAATTATCCTATTAGTGTTTATCCTTTTGGTGGTTCGTACCACAGCGGCTTTTCCTTTCAGCGACTTGCGCTGAGATCGGGCCTCCGCTGAAATCGCTCTCTCGCTCAAATTGGTGTCCCGCTCAAAATGGGATCTCGCTCAAATCGGGCCTCCGCTCAAATCGGGCTTCCGCTCAAATCGGGCATGCGCTCAAATCGGGCCGTCGCTTTAATTTCTATCCGCTCTGATCGCCTGAAACGCTAATATTGTTGCGGTGATGCGATCCCTTCAAACCCTTGGCTGTGGATTGGACTCTTCCAAAATTCAAAATCGAGTTGACACAACAACTTCGCGATGCTCTCACGGACTTAGGAATTGGAGGAGCTTTCAAGCCTGGAGCTGACTTCACCGGGAAGGTGCTAGCGAACGAACCAATGGCGCCGACCGAAGTCTCCCATGTGGCGACGGTGGGCAGATTCGGATTCTTTTTTTGACACAGGGAGGACGTTGCAGATTTCTTCATGAAAGAAATTCGGGCTCCTGTGGGAGCAATCTTTGATGCTATGATTATTGATTATACTAATTCCAACTGAGGTTTCAGATGGATATCAATGAAAAAACAACCGAGGCCAGTGCAGCAACGAGAGCGGGTTTGAGGGCTGAATGACTGAGAGAACTAATCGTAAAGAAAATCCTGAAAATCGACCGCTCCTTCATCGCGATGATCATGTACGAACGGAAAGAGCGAATCGTCCCTCTGTTCACTGCAATGGTCAACAAGCTCAAGGGACCGACTCCCGGGGGCCGAAATTCAGAGCCAGCCAATGAATATAACTTGAGATTCTGGAATCTCATTCCGACTGACTGACACCGCAAAGCGTGTTCGTTTGGTGGTGAGAGCACGAGGGCACATCTATGACGGGCGTAGATGGGGAGCTGGACAATGAGTGGTAGGGGAGATTTTGGAGCCGAACTGCGTGCGTAAAGTGAAAGCTCGTTACAACGAACAAGATTCACTCGCCCGTTTGGCTGGACTGTCATAGAGACTCATGTTGAACGGCTCTCGTTACAACGGAGCTCCGTTATAGCGAACCGATATCGGCGGCCCCCCGAGGTCGAACGATCATTTCGTCCAACCAATCGCGAATTCTTAGTTTCGCGATTGCCAGAAATGTAATGCGTCATGCCTGATTGCCACGTCGCTGACAGATCTCAGAACACAGGAGACGATCTTTTGCAACCTTTCGGAATTCCCATGGGTACCCCTCATTGAAGGCGATGGATCGGTACATGGCGTCTTGATGCCGGAAATCGCGATGCCGACATCTTGGCGCCTAAAGCATGACACTAGGATCTCGATCCCGAAATGTCGATGCGGAATAACTCGGTCCCGTGATCTCGATGTTACAGCAACTGTCAAATTCAAAATAAGGACGATCAATGGATCTTGTCTGAAAGCTGGTGGAGTCTGCGTCAATTCAGGAACTTGAACGTGGAGCGCGGTTTTTGATGCCGAAAGTGCCACCGAAGAGAGAAAGGTCTCATAATGTGCATATGAAAGATCAATAAATATCCTATCCCTTCCCTGTCGTTTCCGTTGAGTCCCCCTCTAGATTACGACGATCAACTTCACTTCCCCACGAAACAGAATTGATTGTCGCCGAAGCCAAGCTCTGCTTATGATCAGAATCAGTCAGAGATCTCGATCGGTCTACGACTGCCATATTACTGCATCACGTGTCAGGGAAGTCCGGGATTGAAAACTCCGATTTCCGGTCATCCGATTAGGTTACGTCGCACAGTGGGCCAAAACGCCGAAATAGGGGGACAAAAGTCAGGTCTGCAGATTGATCCCAAACATGTTGGAATAGGTTCTCAGATGGCTAGAACTCGGGAAGTCACATTTTTCATGGACTGAACCCGTCGCGTGTTCCGTTTAACGGCTACGCAATACGGACGGAAAAACCTCCCGAAGACCGACTTTTTTCGGCCTCTATTTTCACAGCAGAAACTAACTCAGAATACGGGGCTTCTCTCGGACAGAATCGATTTTATCAACTCCTATACTCTTGAAATGAGCCACAGGATCACTCACCCGAGCGAAATTCTGATTCCGACAACCTATGGTGGGTTCGTGAGAATGATGAAGTTTTCAGCAAAAAACGGCAAACTGAACGAGCCTGGAAATACACGGGGTCGGTCTGGGTTCCTTTGGGGATATGTCGCATAAGATAGGCCATGGTGTCTAGTTCATGAAACAACTCGCAGACCTTTGCGGATTTTTGCGGAAAAAAAGTACCAAGCGAATTTCGAAAATCAATAAATAGCTCTTTCCCGAGACCTCGCACGGGCATTGAACGCTCCCGGTTCGGAACACGTCCGGAATGATACTGTTAGGCGTCCGAACTGATGGTCTGGAAGGTCTCCATCGTGATGTCCGCTGCCGCTGACACGATAACCTCGGTACATCAGGTGCGTCGCGTTAGAAACGAGAGCTCTCAAACAAGCTTCGTGTGTGACTTTGTGAGATCAGTTAAAAGAGGCTCAGGAGTCCTTTCCACTGCCGATTTAGACTTTTCTGACCCAAAGGAGTCGGAAAAAGTGAAAAAATAATTTTGTCCTCCTATTTAGGCATTTTGGCCCACTGTGCGTCGGCAACAGCAAATTTATCGAGATCGGAAGCTCCAAATCACACTGCTCAATCCTCTTGCGAACTTGCGAAAAACTTCTTCAGGGAGCACTGTGACGAGATCTATCACAGCAGTCTCCGTCGCTGAGTTGCGGGCCTCCTTTATTCGGCACTTGTTCCTTCCTAAAGCGCGACGCGATGAGTCTTTATGGAATCGCGTTGGCTTTGACACGACCAGTGGTTCTCCAATCTCGCTTTTCTCGACCAAGCACCTCCATTTCTTGATCGTAAGCGATTTTGAGTATGTATTCCACACGAGTCAAATTGTGTGAAATGTCCCACCTCCCCTGTAAGAGGAAGAACTATGAGTTCCCTGGGCAGCTTGTCTGGGTTGCAATGCTGTGGTGGAAAATTCTACTCACGCGCTCCTCCAGTGTTGCAAGATAGGCAGCGGCCTTAAGCTCCGCGGCTATTCTTCTGCCTCGTTTAGCTTCAAGCTCTGTTTCCTGGAGAGATTGGGGATGTATAAATGAGCCAATGTAAACTTGGGAGTTCCAAGGGTCCACAAGTTATTGGGGACTTCCGAGCTGCTTAACGCGGTTGGTTCTTTCCTTGAGGAGGGTTTCCAACTCCCTCACTCTGCACTGCGTCTCTATTTCCAATCGACGCTGTTCCAAAAGTTCCTTTTTCTTCTCCTCGCGACGGCGGCGAGCGGCCTGAAAATATAGGATGGCTCAAGTCGCTCCAAAGATGAAGAGCTGAGAGAGTTGGAATGCATTGAGGTGTAATGCAATCGAGATCCACATCAGGTACATGGTGAACGAGGACCACGGCACTGGTTGGAGCTGTTGTGTCTGGGTTTGAAGCACTTCTCACACCTTTGTTGACTGGCGAGAATCTCTTTACGCCGAGCGATTGAGAGCCCAGCGGTCGACAACCTCGCCCAGCGGCTGGGGGAGGTCTCGCGGCAGCCGTGGCGACAGTGCTCCTCGGCTTCCGGCGGCTGTCTCCAGCGGGAACTCGGTGATTGGAGACATCCGGAGCCAACCGAGGGGTGCGTTCGTCAATGAACTTGTTGTCTTCGAAATCTCGAACGCGACCGAGCCGGAATCCAATCAGGTGGCGAACCTCTGATGCCGCTCTCGCTGAGACAGATGTGCTGTCATAGGTGTCTTTGTTATTGTTGTGATGACTGCATGGTGTCTGCTCGTCTGCAGACTCAAGAGAAGGATGTGGCCATCTTGGAATAGCTGTATCGCTAAATTTCCAGCTGTTTCACGCTCTCTTAACTTTTTCCTCCGTCACTTTTTTTTTGCCACCGGACCCGATACAGAATGAGGAGCATGGTCGACACTACTCTTTAAGGCAGGGTCGATACCCGAAGCAAGGATCGTGACGGGCTGCAGAGAGAGATCTCTGTTGAGAGGAGTTTCTCTCACTGGGAGCTCTTTAGCCGCTATTTTGATTGGCGCAGCACGTGGATGGAACTGATCTCACACAGTTCAATAGTCAGTGGCCCACCAGCAGCAGGCGCGAGACACGCATCCAAACCACGATCATCTGTTGTCATCGAGTTCTGCGACCGTTTGACGATCAAGTGAAGTGAGTGAACGGCCCCGAAGATGGGGAAAGACCACAAAGTTGCGCCCCGCCGGGGTATCGATAAGGGCAACCATTCGATGAACCCGGACCGAGAGCGGAAGAATACCAATATGAGGGATCGAGCGACCATTCGACGGCTGTTGATGTACAAGAATCAGGCCCCCATCCGAAATCGCAAGGGGAAAATTGTCAAAGCTGCGCCTTACCAGAGCTGGGTGTCCAGTGGAGCTGTCTCGAGGATTGCGCCTAACCAGAAATGGTTCGGAAACACGAAAGTTGTCACTCAGACAGCTCTGCAGAAATTCCAAGAAGCTCTCGGCAAAGCCATGAAGGATCCCTATCAGGTTATCATGAAGCAAACCAAGCTCCCTGTCACTCTGTTAAACGAAACCGCGAAAAACAAGAACGTGCACATTCTGGAGACGGCGTCTTTCGAGCAGACTTTCGGCCCCAAAGCTCAGCGTAAAAAACCTCTGCTCAAAGCATCTGATCTCGAAGAGTTGCGAAAACTCGCCGAGGAGCGCGAAAACAAATACAAGCCTGAGGAAGACAAAGATCTTGCGGTTGATACCGGGGGTATCCGCGACGAAGCGAAGGACAGTATCATGCTGAAGGGTCAATCGAAAAGAATTTGGAATGAGTTGTACAAAGTTATAGATTCATCCGATGTGGTCATTCAGGTTTTGGATGCGAGGGACCCGCTTGGAACTCGCTCCAAGTTCATCGAGAACTTCATCCGGAAAGAGAAGGGGCACAAGCACTTGGTTTTTGTGTTGAACAAGTGTGATCTCATTCCAACTTGGGTCACCCAACGCTGGGTGACGACCCTGAGTGCTGAGTACCCAACGATGGCTTTCCATGCCTCGATGAGAAACCCTTTCGGAAAAGGAGCACTCATAAATTTGCTCCGCCAATTTGGAAAACTCCATACGGACAAGAAGCAAATTTCAGTCGGGCTGATCGGATACCCGAATGTGGGGAAAAGTTCCGTTATTAACGCCCTCAAAGCCAAGAAGGTTTGCAATACGGCACCCATCGCTGGCGAGACGAAAGTTTGGCAGTACGTTACTCTCATGCGGAGAATCTACCTCATAGATTGTCCCGGAGTAGTGTATCCGCAGGGAGACACTGACACTCAAGTCGTTCTGAAAGGTGTCGTCCGAGTGGAAAACATCAAGGACCCCGAGGATCATATTCCCGAAGTTCTCAATCGGGTCAAGCACGATTATCTAAAGAAGACCTATAAGATAGAGGATTGGACTGACGCGACGGATTTCCTCGAGAAAATCGCTCGTCGCTACGGGAAACTTCTGAAGAAAGGTGAACCGGACATCAACACGGTGGCCAAAATGGTTCTGAACGATTTCCAGAGAGGCAAGCTGCCGTACTTCGTGAGGCCTCCTTCTTTGGAGGAACATCCCATGGAGGAGAACGCGCATACTCTGAAGAAAAAATCGAGGGAGGTTGAGGATGAGACTGAGTTGCCCCGAGTTAATCAGGATTTCCGAAAAATCGAGGTGGAAAACGAGTTCAATGAGGAGGACATCGAGCCTCTGAAACCGATCGAAGGTGACACCGATGACGAGGAACGAGAGGAAAGTGGTGCTGAGGACGACCACGAGTTACCGCAAGAGACCGTAGGAGATCCAAAAGAAAGCACTTTTGAAAAAACTCTTGAAGAGGCCCAGAAAGAAGTCGAATCTGAAAAGGAGAAAGTTCTGCCAAAGAAGAAGATTTCTGTGTATCAAGCCCGATGGCTGGCCAAGAAAATGGGTCTCCAGCTAACGCCGATGGAAATCACGAAAACTTTACTGGCCACGGAAGAGGAACTCGAAAAAGAAGAGGAAGAGCGGCGACAAAGAGATCGTGAGCGTTCGCTTGGCAAAGACAAGGCCCGCGATATGGAGAAAGTGACGATCGAGGTTCAACCTCGCTCGTTTGGCGCCGACTTCGTCGAGGTGAGTATCTCTCAGCAGTTCCCGATCAGACAACATTCCTAACAGACTCAGAGTTAGAGTTCCTCAAATAATCTGACTCGAGCAATCTTTGATTTTGCAGCTGGCTGACGAGCCCGCTAAGAAGAGGGCGAAGAAAGATCAGCAGGAGCAATCGACATCCGAACCACAGGAGATTCCAACACAAGGCGTCGATCGCAAGACTCGCGGTAAAACTTTCGAGCACAAGGGCTGGATGGTGGACGAGGAGAGAAGCGACCATTCGGACACCGAATACGACGATGCGCTCCGAGAAGAGAAGCGGAAACAATGGAAAATCGAGACGGCGTCACGACCAAAAAATCAGAACGTGCGCGAAAAGCAAGCTGTCAACAGGAAAACTCGAGGTTTCGCCGTGACGGGCATGATCATGAAGGAACTGAAAGAGCGAACGTTAGACGCGAAGAAACAACGGAAACTGGAAGCTGCTGAGAACGAGGACGACAGTAGCGAGGAGTCGCAACCCAAGCTCACGGGAAAAGCCAAGAGAGCGATGTACAATGCCCAGAAGGTTAAACGGATCGGTACTCATTATTACGAGACAGCTAATGTTAAAAATAGGAATCGGGACAAAGTCAATACCGTCGATCCTGATTTAGCCAACCGTGGTCATCAGAAGAAGGCCAAAGCCCCGTCGAAACGACCAGGCGCTCGGTAACCGCACGATTTCGCTGTTCGCCAGTCGAAATACAATAAATTGATTAATCGTTATTGTATCGGTAAGATATGTTTATTCTTTCCGAGGAAAATAGGATCGGTCACTCCTGTCGTAACCGTGAAAATGATTAGCGAGGGTTTCGCCGCTGCATCGGGGGGGAACTACGGAATTTCAACAAAATTCGTAAACAGCAATAACAGAAGGAGAAGTATACACAGATTTTTCACATAAGTTTCCGGAGGCCGATCTGTCAGCTTCTAGGACAACGAGCTAGTCATCCTGCTCCGGGACCCACAACATGAGCTCGCCGGAAGCACCGGCTGCACAAATTGTGCGATTGTGCATGGCCGCCTGAAATAACGAACACGCCATGATGGATTTTCTGAAGCAGGCTAGATTCTATTCCAAATCGCTCAAATGAATACGAATAGTCTCACCTTGGTAATGCCTCCCGTTATCGTTTGCCTAGTGATGGAAGCGAGCCTCTTGGTTGGTTCCAAGACTATTAGTCGATCGTCCCCTGCTGTGACGAGCACACTACCCCAGGAATAATTCACTGTCTGGATACGCCTTTTGCTGATTCGTTTTTGAACAATAATTTCAGGATCAGCCATGTCCTGCAGGTTCAAGCAGGCTACATAACCACGTGACGTGCCAATCCACGTTTGATCCTCGTGGTGCGATATGGTCGTGGGATATCCCTTCAACTGAGGAAAACGAGCAGAATGGGTATCATTCGATCCTCGGCGGTCGTTCCATGATAGATGGCGGATAAGAAGGGAACGATCATGAATCACGACACCGGATATCTGCTCACCTTTTGGACATTAGCCACTTTTTCTGCCCTGAGGTCGAAGATTGCGATAGTACCATCCTTGCTACCGGAGAGCATCATCTGGGAACAGAGAAAAGATCGATTGGAACAATGATCGCCCCTGCCCGAGTGAATGAGGTACTCGAGATTCTCTTTCAGATGATGACCAGCGTAGCCTCGATGTTGATAATCAGAGTAACAAACCTTTTCGTCCATGGCGAGCGCAAGAACCATGTTCTTGTGGTGTGCGAAACATTTGGTTTCACCCTTGGCGCGATGATCTTTGAGACGGATCTTCGAATCCATGGTCCCGCAGGCAACACTCCGGTTGTTTTGAGCTAAGGAAAGTACCGCAGCAGGATACGTGACGGTGTCCAGAAGCCCTTCCGTCTCAACGTCCCAGGTCTTCACTGTCTGATCAAACGATCCCGTGACGAGCGTGCTTTTATCCAGCTGTTCAATGCACCAAATCCAGGCACGGTGCGACTTTTTGAACTTCTTGTGGAGTACAAGCTCATCCGAATCGATTTTCCACACTTTCAACTGATGGTCCCGACCGCCCGAGACGCAGAGGGAGCCGTTCTAGAAAGTTAAAAACGCCCCACATTTACTCTCAAGAGCGGCGACTCTTCATAGGACCCATAGAGAACCTGAATTCCAATCAGAATGGGGATCGAATTCTGCGCAGCATGAGACCGATTGCTGTATATAGAAGAACATTACCTCAATGAATCTCAAAGCGTCGACTGCTGCGATATGAGCCTCCTTCATCTCAACCAAACGAACGCCTCCTTGCTGCCAGTTGTGAAATGCATCCCAGTGCGCCTCGCGCTCCCGGCAGCAGTCGGCCCAGTCCGGGGGCGGGACGGGGTATGTGTCAGGCCATTTGGAGAACAAGCGTTGTCGCCACAGAACCTTGTCCTCGATCAAGTCTCGGAACCGAGGGGAAACCTCACTCAATACATCGAGGACGAAAGAAGGTTTGAGGAAGGAGAAGATGTGCCACAAAATTTCATTTGGCAAGTCCTCCAAGGAGGCCATTTAAGGCAACATCCTGAAACGAGTGACATGCCATTAGAAGGAGCCCGTCTGGTACCTCGTTGATTCCTTTCCAAGTCCCATTAGGAGTTCCTCCCGACGTTAATCAAGAAATCTGGTCGGTTCATGTTTCAATGTCAGAACTGGAGAGAAAAAGCAACAATCTACCCCGATACTCGTTGCGCAAGGAACTGGCAAATATCTCGTTTCACAGCTGCTTGCGCCCACGACCCCCACCAGAATATTTCACATCGCATCCAACATACGCACAGCCCGTCATGAGATGTATGAGACGATCCGCATGTTCGGTTCAAGCCGTACGGTCTCACATCACTGATACCACCCCCGCGACACTTTGCATACGTCGAGAAATTCACGAAAGTCTTGAAGTAGATATAACCATACAGCTGTGCAATTTCAATCGAGAAACTACTCGCTCAAGGCTACTTGTGTCTGTGTCGTATTCAGATCGGATTATTGACGGCTCGGAAGCATCATGCCTCGACGAAATCATTATTTTTCTCTCTGTTAAGCTGCCCCAGAGTGCGGATGCGCATTTCAGAAAGTGGGTCAGCAGAGATTGCTAGACTGAGAATTCAGACCGCGTACACTGGAGAAACGGGCACCATTGTCGATCAGCTGGTCGAACAATCTGCTCGGAATACATTGGAAACTCTTCTGAGAATACAGATTCTTGCAACCAATAGCGTCCACCGCGGGCGAGTCTTCAAGCCTTTCCAAAGATCAGCGACTCACCGAGTTTAGCGCGTCACAAATACGAGGATAGCTTTCCAAACATCAGGCCAGCGACGATAGGAAGCCACACAGCTAAGCGACTTAGATCGTATGTAAACAGCAGCGCAGACAGCACACCAGAGGGAGAGAGTAGGAGGAGCACTTGGCCGCGCAAATGGGAGATCGATCAGACCGCCAAATCAGCCCGAGCCGTCAACGCCGTCAATCTTGCTGGCTTTCAATCTCGAGCAACCTCGCATATGGCTGCTGATTCGGTTGAACGATGCGGTGGCGGTGCCAGTTTGGAACAATGTGGCTGCGCCTACAGTGATTTCCTTGTCAACAACATGATTGGGACATCATTTTCCCTCTCATCACCCAACTAACCACGAAAGAATCCAAACCTGCAGGCTCGTGCCGAGTGCCGAATCACTTCTCCATCGGCGGGCGATATATCTGAAGCCGCTTCGATAGCCTGTACCTTTTACCGTGGGCCCTCCCATTGTTCGAGAACCCATGTCATGTTCTCAAAGCAGTCCAGAGCCGATTGCAATTTATAGTTCAAGCTTGCGTAATCAATGCGTCTCTTGTTGCGGAGCGGCGCCACCTTGCGGATATTGGGAGGATGATTCCCGAACGGCTTATATGTTCATACTAGGAACTGGCAGGGAGGCCCATGCTCCCACTCTCGATACAGGCGCCCCGAAAGTTATCGTAGCCCTCGTGCGCTCTCGGAGCGTTGCGTTCTCGGGGTTCTTTGTGGTTTTTCCAGAAGTTAGTGGAGCTCTAGGGTGCGCTCAGTGGCGCAACCAGTTTTTTTTTTGCCGATCTGATTACGTGACAGCTTCCCAACTCATTTTCTCCCCCCGATTCTCGTCATCAATCACGACGGCTCACCCAAGCTGAGCGCAAAGAGATTCTGCTCGATGATAGATCCATCGAGAAAGAGCTGGCTACTTTCGGCCATGGTGCGGTAAGAAGGGCTTGAGAACTCAACACAGGTGTGATATGAACCGAGAGCAAGCCTCGACTCGTGATTTGTTCGCCGAAGGGCCAGCTCCGTCCGTTATTCCCAAGGGCCGAGATCATTATCGAGAAGGATACTTCCGCTGTGATAGATGGACTATTTCCTTTCCATCCTTCCAGATTCGGTCACACCGGAACAGCTCGAGAACATGATGCCCACATCTCCGAGTCATGACGCCGACTACGAGGTCCGCTCTATCCGCTAGGGAAAATTCCAGGCCCGCTATAGCATGCTCAGCGGACCCCTGGTTGCGCTAATGATTATGAAGGTTCTCATGATGGAGAGGCGGAAGGAAAACGACATTGTTCCAGTCCTCTTCCAATTCTTATATCCGATTTCCGAGATTAGCGAGAGGAGGAGATATCACAGATTCTGGGGGTTGTCGGTTTCATGAATACCGATTATATGTCCATATATGGTCTGTAGTCGAAAGGCCTGTGGAAGTTCAAGGTTGACGGCAAAACTTCTCCAGACTCCTTTGATGCGGCACTGGTTCCTTCTTGCATTCGACCTGAGCATAGGAGAGAAGATGCAATGAAAACAGCGGCACATTGAGGGGGAATACAATTGGAACAACGGAGATAGCAGGAATGCAATCCTGGGCTCCTGTCGTCCGTCGAGCATATGATCATGCTCACCTGATAGCATGTCGGTTCACCGAAAACGAAGGAATACACCTGACCACGATATCGGCTAATGATGATGTCACATCGGTATGTGAGGTCGGCCTTGATTTTATCGGGTGTGATTAGAAAAGAGAATGCATGCGCTGTCCTCTCCAAGACCTGGAAAGTAAGGAATACCAAATGGAGTCGTTTCTCGATCTATGGCGCGAACGACCTGGAACGAACAAATAAGTGGACGTTGAACGCTCTGGACACTTACGCTCGACGAGCTGTATCGGTAAATGTCCGGTTCCACGTCCTGGGTCACGATTCGGGGATACTTCTTCGCTAGGGCTTCGAGGGCAACTCGTTGAGCTTCGGGACGCCATTCGACTTCCGGATCTTCAGCGCCTTCGACTAGATCCGGAAAGCAAATCGAGGAAGCGAAGACAACGGCAATGAAAACCACAACAAACCTCATAGTTGCGTTGACCATCATACAATCAACAAGCATTTGAGGGATCGCCTACGACGTGTCCCTTCGTTGGAAGTGTGAAAAGCGGAAACGCGCGAGACTGTAAACGTTCCCGGACATAGAATCAGCTAACAAAAGCGTCACGAACGGACGAGAACGGCGAGTGAGAGGGATATGGATCAAGGTCTTTTCTTCGAGGAGATAACCTGCTCCAGAGAAACGACATAATTCCCGCGTCTTCGCGTGTTTTACGTTTCGAAGTCAGTCGGTATCAAAGGATCGGATTGGCTCTGTACGATCGGAGAGGAGGAGTTCTGCGTGACCACAATGATTCCGATTTTTTTTGCTGTTTTGAAGGAATGAATCGCTCGAGGTCCCTCAGACACGGGTTCATTCACCGCCGTATGCGGCGACTTATGCCCTAGCCGTATCGCTCAATGTTCCTGCGAAAATTCGTCATTGGATAACAGAGTTGTGAGATAATTACTCCCTCATTTCATATACTGTGACGCTCAAACTCCTCCATGAAAGACCCACCGATGAATTGGTCTAAGGTTCCCATCTAGGATCGTCCCGATGGTGACCTGCAACAGTGCGGAACAAGAGCCAGCATCGGGGTATATTATCCCTCAAATCATATCCTCGACGTTTTGAGGAGACGTTCACTGATGACACCGCCGAGGAGCGCGGAGCATTGCCATACTACAAATGAAGCTTGATTTAAGAACCCATGTAGGAGATCGACTTCTCTTTTCAGGTGCCTCATCTCATGAACGATTGTGAGCGTCACCTTTCGAACCCTTCATAACAGAACTGACTGTTTCTATCGATGAACGCACGGCAGCTCGGACAGAACCATCATTATAAAAGCTTTCATGCGAGAGTTGGAGTCTTCCCGATCACATCATCGCTTCGAGGAGGTGGGGATTGAATACGCACTCGGAAACTGCCGTCCTTGGAGGAGAAAAAGAACAATCAGTACTGTCTATATGAGAGGCGAAGAGGAAAACATGTGACAGAGTTTCTTGTGCTGGAATGTGCTGGTGTTCTACGCTCGGAATATTGTGGTACGAGTCTCAGCGGTTCCCGCAGCTGTCGGCGTAATATGTGGATCCTTTGCTTTATCAGATATCAAAATCAAAGCAATGTAGCGTTCCCCAGGAGTATTGATGTTGGGTTTCGAATAGTGGCTTCTTGCGGCCTTTTCATTGGTAGCTCGATACCACTGCTCGTGGGTTCGTTTACGGCAGGCTGAATGATCTGGATGAAGGATCGGTCTTCCTTTGAGAATCGGCGGAGCCATCTCCCGGTTCCGAGCACGGCGCTCTTCCGTCAGTCTGATCGTAAGTCCAACTTGGACTGGCCAAGGCACCGAAAGCACGATTCCAGCAAAAACCGACAAAACTCGCCTGCTCGGGGTCTGAGCGCCTCCAAGTGGGAACCTCAGACCTGAGCGATTCGAGGCCAGAGAAAAACTCAGAATCCGATGGCATCCATTCACGTCCCATGGAGCATCAACCAAGGAAAATGTTGTAATCGCAATTCGCAGAGTTTCGAAGTTCGACTGGTTGCGGAATGGCACGTTGATTCGATACAGACCACAGCCCGAGCAATCACTCTCTGGATGGCTGTGATGGCAAAAGCAGAATTTACGATCTAGGTCTGGAGGCAGTGCCGTTTTTAGGGGGGGGCGAGGGGTGCGGTCGCCGGGGGCGCTGAGAGGGTTGGGGGCGTCGAGTGCCTTTGTGAATCGCGTTCGGAGGCCTATTGACTGATTGATTGTTCTTAATATTCTTCTGCCTCGAGATACTTTTGAGAGTCCCCGCGTTTTCAATAATTTCAAGTTTCCCGACAGCGCGAAAAAAGGGGGGGGGGGGGCGCCTCAGAGACCCTTCGCCGGGGGCGCCGAGAGACCCAGAAACGGCCCTGTCTGGAGGAGGACGGAAGACATTAGCCCTCCTCATTCCTCATTCCTGTTTAAGAACCCGCGCACGAAGCAGACGACGGCGGTTGGATCTCGCTCACTCGCTGGAGAATTCGAATGCCGTTTCCTTTCCAAAAGAATAAGCTCTCCCTCATTTTCACTTATAAATCTCTTTCCCTGCTTGAGGATATCGATTGCAACTCCTTGCTTACCGCGCCTACCCACGCTCACCCACCGCCCACATTGGCTGCAGGCTCATCTATAATGCTTCCGTGGGTAAACCCGTCTGCGTGTTTACAATCACGCAGAAATCCAGCCGTATCTGCCACAAGTGCTAGCAATAACAACAAACACAGTGAAGTCTGCAGACACGGAAAACTTGAGGAGAATGTTCGTTCGAAAATGATCGTTAGTATCAACACAGTTCACCTGCCATTTGCAGCTGAATTGGAGTTTCCCTTGGGACTTGCGAGAGGAGAAGTTCTCACACTAGTTGTTGGTGAAGGAAGCTTCGACAGTTTTCCCAAGGCTGATGACATCAGAGTTGATCCGCTCACGAAGGTTGTGCACATTGGTTTGAAACCGTTGACAGAGAAGACCAAGCAGCCGCGGGAGAATGAAGCTGAACAGCCGGAGGAACAACTTCAGCAGGAAGGGCAATCGCAAGCACAGCAGGAAAGCGCTGCACAACATGAAGAGCACGCAGAGCGGCCGCCGCCGCGGGAACAGCAACAGGAATCGAAGCAGGAGCCACAACAGCTCGAAAACATAGCCAGAGAGAAGGAACCTGAAGAAGAACCCTCCAATTTTGCACAAGTGGAAACCGACGACAAGATTTACTGTCAAATATGTCTGAAGATAAACCGCAAGCTGCGCTTCATGAATCCACACGCTCTGGAAACTCATATGAACAACAACCACAGCGTTGAAGTCTTCGAAGCTCCTGAATGTAGCAAATGCTCGAAGAAATTCGTTTCAGCCGATGCCCTTCTCAACCACGAGAAGAAGTGTAATCCCAAATTCCCCAAAAAGTGTCAGGTGTGTAACAAAAGTTTCGCGATGGGCTTACATCGCGATCGACACCTTCGTGAAGTTCATGGTATAATCAAGGAACATTCTTGCGGAATCTGCGGCCAAAAGTATCAGTCGGAGAAACACCGCGATTGGCATCTTGTGACAAAACACAAAGAGTCACTCTCGGTTGATGAATTAGAAAGGCTAGGCATGGAGGAAATACAGTGTACACTTTGTGAATTCCGCTCGTACAGTTCGAAAGGTATGCAGGTACATCGACAGAAAGAGCACATAGAGAATGAGAAAGCGTTCCGATGTCCTGCCTGTGGCGTTGGTAATGAGTCGCTGGCGGGCATTCAGGCCCACATACACGAGAAACACGGCGAGGACGATCGCTGGTGGATTTGCCAGTACTGCAATCGAACTTTTCATCGCGAGAACGCGACTGATATTCGAAACCATGAGCTTCAGCACGAGCAGAATACGGGCATTGTTTGTGTACATTGTAGCAAAGTTTTTGATTCGGAGCCGGTGATGTTGGATCATGTAAATAGGAATCATGACAAGAATACCATGCCGTACATATGCGACATTTGCGATCAGGGCTCCGAGAGTTATAAAGATTTGTTGAAGCATATGCTGAAACACAACCCATTCAAAACATCTCTGTACAGACTTCAAAGGCAACATATTGTCAAGAGAAATATCGAGGAAGGTATCATGTTCAAGAAGGAAACACGGCAACAGACGGATCAAGTTTACGGCTGCGACATTTGCAACAAACAATTCGATCTCGAGGCAACTCTCATGGCTCATCGGATAGTGTTCCACAACGACCCCGGCAAGGAATTCTATCGATGCCCTGTTTGCAACAAGGCGTTCAAACCGCATCACCTATCCTATCATTTGAGACTGCATTCCGGCGAGAGACCTCACAAATGTCAGTACTGCGAGGCAACTTTCCATACGGTCGCATCCTGCAGTGATCATGAGATTGTCAAGCACACCTTTGCCTACAAGCAGCGATGTCCTCTATGCAACAAAGGCTTCGTGAGCAGAGCGAAAACGTGGCAACACGTTGTTCGTTTCCATAAGGAATCGCCCGAGCAGGCGGACAAAATCTTACCTCCGGTGACTCACAAGGTCCTCAGCATACTTCAGAAACGACGTCAGACCGAGGAGATCAAACAGTTGATAGAAAATTCGTCGGAATTGAATGACGACTCCCCGAGCAGCTCCAAAAGAGCCAACGCTCCGGAGCTGTTCAGAATCAGACGCCATGAGCGGGAACGCGAAATCCCCGAAGATGAAATGGATTACGAAGAGGATGACATGCATGAAGTTGAAGAAGAATTGCACGATGACGAGCAAGGGGAGAACGGAGAGGAAGTGCTGACCCCGACCGAAGTGGAGATCACCGAGGGTCAAATGGAAGTGAGCGATGCGACGGTTGTAGACCTGAAAGGATTTGAAGAAGCCGAAACTGTCGAAATAAACGACATTCCCCCTGGCGTTGCCGTCGATTACCCTCAGCCTGACGTCGGCCTGCAGTATTTCAGGGTGGTATATGCTGATGGGACTCAGACCACGCTTCCCATAGCCCCGGGAGAACATGTTGTCATCGAGGACGAGCATGGGAACCAGCAGATTATTGAGCCTTCCGAGCAACCTGATTGAGACTTGATACGAAATCTTGAAGAATCATTTCGGTGTCGTGTATCCCGATAAACTGAAACGAGGTGTTTTCATTCTGTAGTATAGAGACAGCTAAATCGTTCGTGAAAGATCCTAGACTTCTCATTTTCGAATGCCATGATTCCATGACGTGGGCGAGCTTCTCGGCAATGCTTTCTTTTCCCGTATTCGTAGAGATCCGCGCACTCCGAGTTCCTCAAAGTAGTTCGATACATCTGAACGGCACAATCTACCGCGTCCCGTGCTTTCCTTCAGTATTGATCAGTAGCCTGATAATGAAGAATGTTTCGCGTTGTGACGGGTGCTCGCCTGGCTCGGGAGAATGATCTCCGCGCCAACAACCGCATTTTCTCTGTCCGATGATGAGATTTGACAAGAGGTGGCAGTGGAGAACTCGTCTTTGACGCCCGCTGTGGCTAAGTTACAATCCGTAGCAGCTTGTGCCGAATTCTCTGACGTGGCAGAGTTGCGATCTAGATTCTCGCCATTCTCGTCGTCGATTCCGTGCGCTGGATTTCAATCACTGACCATGAAATAGAACTCCAACAAAACTGTGAAGCGGCAGTGTGTGCACCGTTTTATTGCGTCCCTGTCTCTGCACGATCAATAATATGTCGGCTTCTGTGTTTTAAGTAATATGAACGCAACAATAAAGATAGCTACAGCAATGAGAGTTGGAATGACGAGTGTTTGCATTTTGCGGTTCATGTCCTCCACGTCCTTCTTCCTCTCTTCTTTCTCTCTCTTCGACATTTTGGGTTTCCCATTTTTGGAGTATCTCATTTCGGTTATTCGATGCGCTTTATCAAATCTAATCTGGAAGTAAAGACACCGAATTCAGCTCCGACTCGACAGAGGAATTTTCTACAAGCAACGCCGTGCCGCCACACATGAAGAACCCCTTTCATGATTTCGAAAATTCGAACTGACGCTTCCAACAAGCATCTCGCCATCGGGATTCTCCGTTACTCACTTGTCACTCACTGAACACGAAGCTTGCCGTCAATTTTCTTCAGTGCTCCAACGAAATATTTAACACGTCAACTGATTGTTTTGATTGGGAGGTAGGCGAAAGAGATCGACCAGTCGAGAATCAAGAGGAAAACGACGATTTTTCGATTGAAGAGTGGCACTAGTCGGGAGGCAGCAATGTCCCTGCCGAACGCGTTTGGAAGTTGAGCAGCTGCAGCCGCTCAGTCTCCACGACTCGGCCAGAAGTTCTGAGACAGAAGCTGTCCTTCTGATAACCAACGAAAGGTTCCTCTCCTCCTCTTCACTCCAGTTCGACAACGACGATGGCAGCGAGCTCGAGAAATGCTCGCCATTCCAACGATAGCTCACACAACGAGCTTTTACATAGGTCTCTCTGAGGTCCTGCTCAGATACGACGGTGAGGGAAGCGTTGAAGGATCGAGAAAATCAAACACACACTCGTGGGAATATTCGTTCTGCGTTCCTGTGGCTCCAGAGAAATCAGACGTCTCTCACGAAAACCTTGCATACTTCCACAGCTGCCGAGATCATTTGAAGTCTGCATCTCAGAGAGATGGACATGGTGATGCGTCACAATTTTTAGCTCGTTTCGTACTAGCTTGTTCGACATCTTCGATGCTGCATCAATTCTTACCGCAAGGGTTTACATCAACCGCCTTGCCCGATGATTTATTCGGTCATGTGGGGGAAATTCAACGTGATTTCAATTGGATGGAACTTCCGGCTCCACTTCATCCACCTGACGATGAATACTCATCGCAAATCACACGTTAGGCTCCCACTCATCCTTAGGTCCTTGACTTCGATGACTTACAGCCAAGTCCCAGTCAGCCGGGCAGAGACGAACGTCGAGGACCCAGGCCGTCGAAACCAAAAGTTGATGAGATATCGGCAAGCATGGCTTCGGCGAGCTCCGGTGACAGGAGTGGCGCGAAGCTCGAGCAGTTTCTGGTCAGGAGTGGCGCAATGCTCGAGCAGTTTCTGGTCAGGAGTGGTTTCAATATTAGCGAAGTGATTGACCATCTCGAAGTGGGCTTGTGTGAGCGTGACCATGATTTGGTTGGCGGGAGGTCCGCCGGTTTAACTTTGTATCGCCTTTGTCTTCCCAGCGCTGAGTTCGTTTTGGAAGAGGCGCAAAGCTCAATTATTTCATCCCCGCTGTTGATAACCCCGAGACCAGTCCACCTTTCTTGTGATTCGCACCCCAGGCAGAGATTCACCCATGCACTTCTCTTCATCAGGACGGCGAATGACTCCGCGTAGTTTTCGGTGGGAGAAAAAGAGAGTTCCGTTGCGATGCATAGCCTGGGATGGCCAGCTATCCATCCATGGCGGTAACATAGAATCGCAAGAAGCACGATCGAACTCTAGCGTCGGTTGTAAGCGGACATCCTCCTCTACGCTCAGCTTGGGTGACCAATACGAATATCGTTCTTGCACCGGAGGTTAGCTGATGGGCTCATGTGATGTGAAGTTTCATAAACGCCTTCCTCCCATTCTCATGAAATGAGGAGGACCTATCGATGATATCGATCATGGTACGACTCGGGGCACACAACATGACCACATTTACTTGATCATGAGCGTTCCCCAACCGTGTCAATGGATATTACCCAAATTCTGTCACATAGGAATTGGGAGTTCTCAAACAGCGCCAAGTCAATTCGACGACGCTTCATTTTCCATGATCGCGGTGTGCTGTTATGCCGTTCGGTTCGTCTCAATCGATAGAACCCAAGGACTTGACGTATTAGAATTCATGTTCCACAGGTATTGTATGAATTTACTCATGTTTGCCGATACAGCGCAACCCGGGGGTGGTTCGCGTTCAGCCAAATCTCACCGCCTCCGGTGCTGGGGAGAACCACATACAACCCGATCAATCAACCTCCTCGATTTAACAACCTGAAATTCAGCTCATGGAGACTGATTCGAATGCAAGCCATGGATCAGTGAATATCTCATTCCGAAAAATCTCTTGAATTGGTTCCTCTGCTCCGCTTTCTTGGCGGGCACGTGTGTTCTGCTCCGAGGCAAAACACAAACAGAGCGGCATCGTGCGCTGCGCTCGCTCTATTCATAAGTTTTCTTTTGGAAGTGAAGTAATCGAGGTCGAAGTTCCTAGAATGGGTACTTCTTCAGAAGATGTTCTTCTCGTCATGAATCATGTACGACACAAGAAACACGATGGAGCGCTGTACATTATGGCGTCTAGAGTTGCCTGGATGCCAGAGGGCAAAGAGGTATGTTCGCCGACTCCCGAAATCTTGCCGTTTCGTCACGTCCACTTTCCTTTGCACTCTCCAGTCGCTCATACGACCACGTACCATTTGCCTCGGAGCCACGATTCCTCTTAGTGATCGCTGGAACCAATCACGATACTTGTTGCAGGTCTTGGCTATCTCCCACAATTACGCCGACATAAAGATGCAGAAAATTTCTCCGGAAGGCAAACCTAAAGTACAATTGCAAGTCGTTCTGAATAATAACGAGTCGACGACGTTCAGGTTCGTGAGCCCTGAAGGGCAACAAGCCCAGATCGCCGGTCGCAACCAAGTCAAAGATCTTCTCATGCAATTGCTACCCAAGTTCAAGAAGAAAATTTCGAATGATCTCGAGGAGAAACAGAGATTACTGCAAGAAGATCCCAAGCTCTTCGAACTATACACGAATCTTGTCGTGGGCAAGATTATCACTGCGGACAAATTTTGGCAAACCTACATGCCGAAGAAGGAGGCGGCCCAAGCCATCGGAGTGACCGGTTCATTCCTCGTTGATGTGAAACCCGAAGCTAGCGACGGAGGCGCTGGCTTCAAATACAATTTGACGACCGATACAATCGATAATATCTTCAAAACTTATCCGGCCGTGGAATCGAAGTACCAGGATTACGTTCCCCACCGGATGTCTGAATCGGAATTCTGGACGGCGTTCTTCCAGTCTCACTACTTCCATCGCGATAGACTGACCGTTGGCAGCAAGGATCTGTTCGCCGAGTGTTCACGGCAGGACGAGAACGATCTCAAAACAGCGGTGTCCGGCGAGCTTTCCAATCCGCTCTTCGATCTCCGTCTTCATGCAGACACTGATTTCTCGGACTTGGCGTCGCTGCCGATAACTGTAGATAATTCGAAACTGACACCGAACCAAGCGCTGATCAGAAGATTCAACCACCATTCCCTGATGGTTGTAAAGTCTTCGAAAAATAACGAGGGCGTAGTGCACAGTAATGAGAACAAGAAAAATATGATCACCGACAAGCTCAACTACCCGGACCTTAACAAAGTGCAATCCACGGGAGTCAATTTGAATTTGCGTGAGTGCCGACTCGTACATTCCTGATTCCCTATCTCGCATGATTTCGACAAGCATACCTGGACGATGGTTCATCCATCCAAGTCTGTGTACTTTCTTTACAGAAAAGCCCGACAAATATCAAACCGGACCGGTGGCCGATCCCGTGGGCCAAATGCCTCTCGCTGAAGCCGAGAGCTGCCTGAATACGATATCTGCGCACGTACGACGTTGGAAAATGAATTCACCTGGAGCACTCGACTCCGGTGCTGCGCTAGCTGCTCTCGGGGACCTCACTCCTGGCGGATCCTTGATGAAAACTTCAGCAGCACAGAAGGGCGGTGTGAAAGCTTCACTGCCTGAAGCTGTCAACCGGGAGCTGATCCATGTGCAAATGGAGTTGAATGAACTTTTGCGTCATTTCTGGCATTGTTTCCCGGTCACGACCAAAGAACTAGAAAAGAAACTCGAGAATTCGAAAGCATCTGTTGAGAATTTCCGTTTCCGGAGATTTATTCCCTTCCAAGAGAATGTGGCAAAAAATTATCAAAACACTGAAATAACGCTCCACATGGAATCGATGATCGATGCAGCACTCGAGAAGTATTCCATATGGCGGAAGAAGAAGCAGCAACTTCCAATCACGGCAGCCCCGTCGACAAGCTTTGATGGGATGGAAATGTGAATCAGGAGAGCCATGAGTCTTCCGGCAGTTCGAGCCGCCTCTCTCGCTACAGTTAAAGGATCCCACTGAAACGCGGATTGAGATAATTTTATGTTCGAAGCGGATGTCATGGCTTCTCCGTCCCAGTGTTCACTCTTCAGATCTTCAGGCATCTTCAGATGACTTAATCTGTGAGGATGCATGCAACCTTGGGGTTTACGACGAATTGCCTCAATTGGCCGTTCCTGCCAATCGATGATGTTGATATCCTCTCGACTCGAGTTGGGACGAGTTTTCGAACCCAGAGTCAATCGAGGGGCTCGATCTTGGTTAGTATCTCAATCGAATGTTGTTGGGTCGTCGAATCCAAGTCCTTCGCCGTGGACCGTCCTGTGCATGCTCCGGGTACGCGGTACGGAACGGGACAGGTGTTCATGTACGACGTTCCTGAATCCAATCATGATATGGAGGATTTCGCTTAATTTGCACACGGTCATGCCGATGAAGCTCTTGGAATGGTATCCCACGTTCGGCGAGATTCGGCAGCATGGTATCTCCATCCGATTCGGCGATCCTCGCGGCAATGATCCTCTTTGGTACGATCAAAAGAAGATAGAGCTGATCGGAACTGCGAAGCAGTGAAAGAAAAGACAACAGTTCGCTTTTCCGTAACAGTCATCGTGTATATTATATTTTCAAAATGTTCTGCTGTACATTCGAAATATCCATTGTAATGAACAAATTTAAATATGGTACAATGCCTTGAATGGTCGATCCCGATATTGTATCTAATGTAAATTGCATTTGCGCTTCTCGAGTGACTCGGTATAAATGTATGTATATCCTCAAGGGCTGACTTGTTAGCAAACTGGTCGCTTCGGAACATGTAAATACCATCTGTGTTCGACTACGTTGGTTGATGGGGTGAACCTAGCTCCAAGTCGGAGATGCGATGATAGGTCTTCGTGACCGCAAGACGGCATCTGCTCTCGCGTTTGAGTCGACTGCTCGTTTTATGTATAGCATTCCGTTGTATATTCCCATTTCCACAAGATGTAAAATCGCATTCAAAAACCTATTCTGAATGTTTGACTCAGTCTCGCGGTGAGCAGACTTTAGTAGACAGTGAGCCACACGAACTTTCACTCTCACAATTGCAACGAGTCATTCTGCACGCACAGTAAAAGGTACGAACTGGGGGTGAGCAATGGAAATTCAAAATAAACTATTTTCAGCCAGATGGAGTCATTTCGAACTACTTGGCGAACATGATGGGGTTGCTGAATCTGTCAAAGCAGCTTACGAATCCCGATTTCAACCGCACAGCAACAGATATATGTGTATATATATATATTTATGTATAAATATGTACATTAGAGGACAATTATTGAATTGTCAAAACAACAAGATAGAAGTTTCACTTGGAAAGTGATTGCGTGCGTTGGTGAACTCATGTCGCTTGTTTGCCAACGTGTTTTCAACCGATCCACTCGTTCATTCTTTTCGCTCGTTTATGACTTAGTTTCTCACACGACGGAAAAGATTGCACGCAAGCTTCATCCATCAACTCAACCGTCCGATAGGCATCTATCCAGCCAACCTCATCCTGAAGTTCAGTAGATTGGGGATCATATTAGTGTACGACACAACAGGTAGGCTGGCGGGGAGATGCACCGGCGAGCTGATGGCTGAGAGCTCGTTCTGTATGTCATGGAGTACGAAGGGAACGAACTCCAGCAGCGCGAATTTTACAAACTGATGATAAAATAACAATCGATATGTTTTTGGCTCCGAAGGCTTCCTCGTTCAAAGACTCGGGTATTGGATTACGCCTCGTTTTTTTAATGTGACACTGCACTGTGCGTGCTCTGCCAACTCGATTTTGAGCTTTTCTAGCTGCTCTCGGAGTTTCTCTTCGTTTTGTAAACAAAGTTCGAATTTGGCACTCAATTTCTGATTTTCTTCACGTAACCGGTCTCGTTCCTTACGTGTGTCCTCTATTTCCTGCTTCTTCCGCTGTCGACACCTGAAATTCGAAGAAGACGTCTCTGAGGATGACTTGTGAACCGCCAGTGTCGTCGAGGGAGGTAGGAAATAGCTTGGACTGATCGGAGCCGATTCCAAACGAACAACGTGGATCTCGATCCTGTTCCGGCCGAGGAGGGACGCTCTCCTGCCAGGAATCGAGATTTGAAAGATTCTTCGGCACACCACCACATGGCAGAAAATTCCGCCATGCATTGTGAGTTCTGAGAAGCACAACGCGAAGTCAACGGCAGACCACCATTGAAGTACACATGTTCAGAGCCGGATTTAGGATTCTGCCGCCTATGGCTAACACGGAATACAGCCAGTCATTTTCTCATCGCAATCGAAGAGCTTGTCACAGAAGAATAGAGCACTCAAATGCAAACATCCGTAGGCTGTCTTTGAGGAAGTTTCCGAGGGAGGGTCAGCGGGGATCGAGAACATCGAGACCAACCAGTACGTAAGTGATTCTATCTTTTCGAGGCATAGGGTCCATGGAACGGCAGAACACGAAGAGTCGCGAACATCGGGGCCGACTGGGCCTTCGCTAAAATCTGCATTCCGCTCAAACCCTGGCGCTACGTCCGGACAGGCCCCCTGTTGTGGTTGGGAGGAATGCTTATACGAGGGGATATGAGGCTCGTTGCCGGTGTCGGACAGAGAGCTTACGGCGCAACTCTCGAGAAGACTTTACCGACGAGACAGTTGAGAGGACCAAGCCGTGTGTGCCACAACGAATCGATCTTCCAGGCCATGTCCTACCGAGTTCCGCTACTCGAACCCCCGCATCATTGATTCTGGATGTTTCTTGCGGGGGCCGGAGAGAGGACGACGACGGGAAAAAAATCCGCCGTACGTCAAGATCAGCCATCGGAGGCTCTTGGCTCACTAGCCTAGAAGGAAACCCTGCCCTGAGTTCGTTACTAAGACAGGGACTTTCCCCGATCGATTTTGGAAGAGTTTCTACCAAACCGGAAGGGTGAAGAACGGATTTTCGACCGGAAGCTTCGGTACGAATTTCGCCTCTTCCTCGCAACGCGGAGCTTGGAGAAAATGTCGCTTTCCGTCGCTTCTCGAGGAACGGACCATGCCCTGGGCAACTTTTCGTCGAGCCGTTTCGCGAAATCCATCTCGAGAATGTTCGCACAAACTTTTCCGCAGTATGCACGCGGACAGCTTGATCGCCTTCACACAACAACAGAAAGAGGAGGGAGAGAGTTGCTAGTCACAAGCCGACGACGCGGTCGGATTGTTTTGCTCTCCGTCGGGAGACGGGAAACACAACGGAGGAAAAGGTTCCAAACAAATCACATGACCATGAACGAAACAAAATTAAAACGAAATAAACTTAAACCTTTGAGCCGCAAGCTTATTATTCTCCCGGAATTTTCGTTTCCTCTCTTCTTCGTCGTCGCTGCTGCCACCACTCTTGCGCTTTCTGGGGAACGGAAAACCAAACTGAGTCTTATGGTCAAAAAAATCAAAACCCGAACAGAGATCATAAGAATGAGAGCAGGGCTGAAATATCACTTGACAGAACCACGTGGTATCCCTTACATTCCACCGCGCGTGGCGGACGAATGATGGGACGCGGTAGGGGCATCCGAGAGCATCACAAGCGGCGGACCTAGAAATCATACCAACATACTTTAAGAAATAGCGCATGCTCTGAAGAAATAATAGACGCCCACTTTGGAGCACATGCAAAACGCTCGTTCCAAATCCGCATCCCCAAGTGCAGACGGCCATGCTAATTGAGAACCAGATATCTCGAGCTATCCCGCCCGTGCAGCCATAGTTCATAGTTTGTTAGCTCGAGATTCGAGAGCTCAGGAAGTTGTAGCAGAGAGCCTACAAACGACGATTGCAATCAAGCGAACTATGCACTGCTTGAGCGGGACTGTCACTGAATTATTCCGCACAAACGAGCGACCGGCGAGTACTAAGCAACGATAAGGCAATCAGGTTGTGAGTAGCCAGATTCGATAGCTCGGACCTTGGAAGCTCTAAGCTGTGAGCGTCCTCAACTCAACTCAACATCGATCCGATCCGAGTATTAGCCAACGAACCTATCATTCAACCAACGTACCCCGTGAGTCGTGAGTCGTGCCAATCGGCGGAGATGAGAAGTGCGGCGGATAGTGCCTGTTCAGGTTAAGGTTGGAGCTTCCATGCAGCATACCTATCATTTGAGGATTGACGATGTTCACGGGATTCAGCCCTAAAAGGCTCACTGGATTGTGACTCGTAGGGGGCGGCGAGTCGGAGTTCTTTATCGTCACAGGTTCCAAGTTGCTGACTGCCGTTGAGCTACCTCGAGACCCGTTCTCATGATGGTCGTGCATGAGGTGATGCGTTGAAGTCCTGGAAGATTGAAGTCGTTGTTAGGCGCCGAACCGTGAGGATTTTCAGGGAATCATTGATTCAAGCCCAGAGGTTGCCGACCTTGTCGTGATGACCGGTCCTCGTAATTCGCCGGCCTCGCTTTTCCACATGGGTTGTTCTTGCTCGACAACTTCCTGGAGAACTTCAGCTGTCGTGGGGGGAATAATGTTTCCTGACGGTGTTTCAGCATCGATCAAATTCATGTGTGGCGGGTTCTCTCCAGCTTTTCGAAAGGACGCATCGAATGGATTCGAGAGATCTTGCGCGAGGCCGGCGGCATCCATGAGCTTCGTGAATCTTGCTGGTGTATCGTCCGGCTGGGGTCCTGCAAGCGGCAAGAAGACTTGTCATTGCGGCCTTGGTGAAGCCCCCGCCTACGAGATGTACAAACTCACATCTCAAGACCAGGTATATTTGGAGACGGGGAAAACCGCTCGCAGTGATCAACTTCCCTGATCGTAGCAATTTTCCTACACTGATGATGCCAGGAAAATGGAATTCCTGCTTTTCTTTTCCAGACGGAGTGGGCGAGAAAACCGCGCAGATGCCCTTGCGGAAGCCGTTCCCTCTCATCAACGAGGCGGCACGTTTCCACCCACTAGGAAAAAAGCATTCATACGTCCCAAAGAATGTCACAGAGACGTTTGAGGTCAAGTTTGGAAGACGCACATGGAGAGTTCGAGGAGCGGCTCCTACCGCCCGCGACAAAATATTTCCACCCATTCCTGTGCGCTCGTCCGATTCGATCCCCGGTAAATTGCGGACGAAAAACCCAGTATCGAGCGAATCGAAATCAGCAACAGCAGTTCGGCATGCCCTTTATCAGGAGCGTCAAGAGGAACGAAGAAAATGTTCAATCTTTTCGATTTCACTAGCGACGTTTCTTTCCGCTGGAGTCACGCAAGGTCATTGCCGGACGTTACACGCATGGCAAGGTCGCGCTCCCAAGCTCGTATAACGCTCCGAAAAAACTACCGCCACCATCGCCTTTGTAGCCATTGTTGCCACTACGAATGATTCTTCGGTTCTCTCATTTGTTTCAAATGTCTTCGGAACTGATCTATCAATGAAACTGAAGGGTGCCCGTCCGTGTATCTGTCTGACCGACTGACTGTCTGTCTGACCGCCTGTCTCGCTTCTCGCGTATCTCCGTCCGCGCAACCAGCCCTCCGCTCGTCAAACAGGTAATAGAGGAGACAGTTCAGATTCGAAATCCAATACAATCGATCGGAGCACGCATGTCATTCGAATAGCTTCGAGCTCAGGGAGAGTTTAAGGGCTTATAGTTGGACATCCTGCTTGTCTGGGAACTCCATGAGGTTGTCGATATCGCCTCGCTGCACGCACTTTCACTTTCTTTGGCACAAAACAATAAAACGACACTATCCCACCGCGACGAACTCACCGTCTGATCTCTGAGCTTCACTGGACGGGAGCACTAGAAGCGGTACTTTGTGAGTCTTTCTATGCGAACTCAGCTTATCAGCCGTACTGAATGTCTGAAATATTGAACGCGGGCTCCAATAAGTTCCAAGTTCACCAGCAACGAAGCAGAGGAGAAATCGCCAAATCCCGCTCCATATATGCGATAAGATTATCTGAGATCAAATTCTGTGAATCGTTCTCTTGCCTGCCTGCAGTCCTCGGCATCGCACGCGTAACTTTTCTTCGCGTTAAACGGCATCTGGAATCGAATCGGTCCCAGTCAAGGCAGGTAGGCTTTGGAAAACCGTATTCTGCTCAGGTTCGTCCATCTGATAGCATCCGTAGAGCGACAGTGATGATACTGCTGCTGCTGCTGCTGCTACCAAGGCGACTACTGCTGGCAGCAGCCAGGAAGTTCCATTTGGAACCTTCCAGTTTTCCATCTGAGCGCTGACTTACCCCAATACCATTCGTTCATTCGAAACTTGAAACAGAGCACTGTCCTGATGCAATGAGGACCCGTTGCGAGCCTGAATACCGGTTGCGAGTTGGTGAATATTGTTTTCTGCCACTTCTTGCTGAAGGTGTACCACCAGCAACACCACCACCTATCGTCGTTACTAGAAAAACAACAACAGGTCCCCTCTTTCCCAGCAGCACAAGCAGCAGCAACAGCCAGCAGCCAATAGCAAAGACATCGAATCCTTGAAGAGGGGACGAAAAAGGCCTTCCTCGGAACCGGAGGAAGAGTTTCCTAAGTATACGTTCCAAGGAAACTGGTGGTGGAAACTAGTTGGGAACGGGCCCCACGGCAAAGTTGGGTGATCGTTGACAGCAGACGAGTTTACGAACCACGCTGAAGACGATGATCTTTGCTTGGAATGCTTGACAAAACCCGCCAGTCCGCGCGCGCCATGGAGGAATTTTACGCGGCGCGTCCTTGGAACAGGGGGCGGCATCTTACAAGGGAGGAGATGATCATTCTTGTCCACCGACGTTCTGTTCAACGTTATGACATCCTGGTTTCATCTTCTTGCCACGTTCGCCTCGAGAGGGGACTCGACGTATCGTATTCTCCGATACCCTCAGCCAACAGAACTCCGGAACGGCTTCGAAATGCTGCTCGGCACCTCCGAATAGGGCGTCCGCTCCAAGCTTGCGTAACGGCTTGCCTAGGCCGATTGCGCGAGGATTGATCCGCGCCTCCGGAGCCAGCTTATGCCGGCTCCCGGTATTGGTACTTCATGTCTGCCGAGGACGATCCGAGGTACTTCGCGATCTTCTGCATCACGGCGGGTGACTTGACAGATTGTGCTTCGTGGGCGACGATCGGCACTCATCTTAGAGCGTTTGAACCGAGGCCCGTGGAAAAATTGTCGGCACCTCGCGCATGACATCACTCTTATGTTAGACCTGTAGAGGAGGTTTAGCATCTTGCGTCGAGCATTGCGGAACCCCATCTCACGTCACTAAATTCCTCAAGTCTGCGAGCAGAAGAACCGCTCCAAGTGTCACGATACCCAGAGCGAACGTACTCGTTGAAGTGGGAACCACCTCGAGCTGTCAGGAGAACGATCTTTCCAGAGGACGCATGGTCGATCCCGCGAGGAGCGCCTTCACAATGCCGCATCCAAGGAGTCCTTTGATGGAAGCGGATGTCGACTCGGGGCGCGAAATTCCCACCACCCGCGGTCGGCTGCTGGAATGGAAGACCATGTTGGGCGGGTGCCAACTCCTAGGAGGCTAAGAAAACCGCCTCTAAGAGAAGTTACGGGGCCCTTGTCGTAGGGCCGTAGGGCACATCTTGAGTACGCCCGATACGATGGAGAGGTGAGCTGGACACTACGTTGAAGCCGATATCCTACTTTCCGTTCCCAATGTAGCAGTTGATTGTGGTAATTGTTTCGGTCATTCGTGCTCGTTTGCATATATATACAGTTCAGCGGAGTGAAAGCACCATGAGCGGAATACCGACTAGGTGCTCTGGGACCTACCTTCACGATTCATTCCATCGCAGTACTTCCAGAAATCATTCGAACTCCGTCGCAAAGAAGCCCATTGTTTCGAGAGCATGTCGCCGCGACCGGATCCAGGAGACCCCAAGTGTTCGGAGCGAGAACCCAATTGACTGGAGAGTTCCCTGCTGAATTATTCAGGGATCCCGTTTCCGGCCCGAATAAGCGGTCGCCCTATTATCTGGAGATACAATCACCGGAGTCGAGTACACGGCGTTCATGCTCGATCGAAGAGTGTTGTGAGTTGTGATGGTAGTGATCTCGGTTGGTCGCGGTAGAATTGCCGGCTGCATACTGTATTCTTCGAAGTATGAGGCTATCGCCATCATCAGATGTACGCCTCATTGTGGAATTTTTGGCACACCGAAGGCGCTCGATTTTCCCGGGTACACCTCTTGTGCTCGGTGTGTGGGAGCGAGCAAGCATTGCCTCGGCGTCGTCTGCTCACGTGTTTTGTCGTCGCTCGCGCAGTCAGTGCAAACTCACACAAATCACATACGAACTCCGGATAACAGAGTAGTGCCGAGTGGAGTGCGTGATTCGATGTCCTGGCAGGTTTCCCGTTGAGACCGACGAACTAGAGCGCTGAAAACGGAAAAATCGCTGTTCCAAACGCAGCTGAAGCTCAAACAGAAATCTGGTGAGTGGGATTGCTGTTGTCTCGTTCAAGGGCGAACCCAACAGCGACAGGTACTGTACCTAAGCATTGGAACGATTCCCTGCGACATGCAATTCCGACATGGATTTATGATATACTACTCGGGAACTTCGAGAGCCGTTACTGCTTCCAAGTAGCAAAACGTGATGTTATCCTTAACCGCCCGAGCTATAGGTATCCTTTCTTCGGATTGCGTAACTTGGAAAGCCGTCCTGTCGGAAGCATGTTGGTCTCTGCCCCTGAAGCGACTACTCTGCGCTGATTGCGAGCTCCCTACCCTTTGTGTCCACCTGAGCACAGATCCTCAGTCTGCATTATAGATCCAGCAAGCTGGAAGAAACAGTACAAAATGATGGGAAGAGCACAGCTGATGCCGCGTTGTTTTCCACAGAATGTCACGAGCGGTTCGTCAATTAGTTCCACGGCCAGGAGTGCTTCCCTGTTTTGCCCAACGGAAGAGGCACATTTACGCGCAACCCCCTGGAGTTCAACATCCTCCGGAGGACAACGAGCCCAGCTGGTTGACTCATTGCTACCGAGGGTCAAAGCTCCTCAAGCGGGAGTGTAATCTTTGCGTCGAAGAATGGAAGGAAAGACTACAAATTGACAAACCGAGGTATTACTATGGAGACATCGTACCGCAATTCAACTTCAGGGAAAAGAAGGACAGAGATAAATTCTTCACCGTGGCAGACGGCGATTTCAATAGAGGTTACTCAAAAGCTGAATTTGTGGGAACCAGACAGTCAACGGGACTATTTAGAGGATACCTGGACACTCGAGTACCGCAAGACGGGGAAACGGTTAAATCCGGTTACGTCGCTCTACAGGGACGGGAGACAAACAGGAGTTTCTTTCGAAAGGTCTATCTGGAATGGGAGGATTGGACTCACTTTGTCATCAGATGTCGCGGCGACGGACGCACTTACCTCTTACGTTTCAATGCTTACGAGGAGGACAATATGAACCAATACACGATGTTCACCTACCCGCTGTTCACGAGAGGCGGACCGTATTGGCAAATCACCACAATTCCTTTCTCGAAATTCTTCATCACCTACAGAGGAGCAATCCAGGACAGACAATATCGCATCCACCTGAACAGCATCACAAAAGTCGGGATAGCTTTGCAGGACAGAATGACAGGTCCCTTCCAGCTGGAGATCGACTACATAGCATTAGGATTGAGTCGTCGAGACGAAGATGAAGAATTCGCATACGAGACATACGAAACGCCGAATAACTACAGCTATGCATTCGGCATGAGATAATGTGGTTTATAAGCCGTGGATTATGTTTAGGAAGAAGCTATTCTGTTTCCGCAATAAAATGAGGGCGCTCAGCGTTCTCGACGTTGAATTCTCTGGAAGATTCATTTCGCCAGCTGATATCAGAGTCACTTCATTGAAAACGGTGGGTGTTGGACCTCTCATTTTCAATCAGGGAGGAGATCGGGGAAGATTCATTGATACCGGGCGTTCGCAACACTCCGGCTGGGTGAATTAGTTACGATTCCAGATCGTGCGTTAGGACGAGGCTTGACACACAGTAGGTTCCAAAAATTATTGCTATTCATTCTGTCGACTTCGACGGTGTAGCTGGTTAAGAGCGCAGCATCCCATTCTGGAATGGTTGCGACAGCGGGACTAAGGTTGTTGCGGCTATTTCAGCTGAAGCACACGATGGCTTGACGATTAACGACCATGGTATTCACCCTGAAACTTTCTCAGGAGAATGATAGAAAAGGAGAACAAACAGTCCGCGGCGAACGTGCCCGCAGCGGCTACAGCCGAGATGGTCTTCGCGGATGGTTCCCAACTTTAGTGTGTGCTCCCCATGACGGGTTCGGAAAATCTCTGAAACGATGCAGAGCTTCCAACGTTTCCGATTCGGAACCGCCGAAAGTGTCATTGCCATGCAGCTCGAATATGCTGCAGAATGAAACGGGATCCCCGTTTTGCTTGAAATGCTCCATGCATAACTGCACAGAATCTCGGAGACCCCTCTCTGGGTAACGGCTCATAAAATTTATTATAATGTACAGCATATACTTAAACGTTGCAACAGAAGAAAAAACAGTTAAATAAGTTATCAGACGAACATGTCCTTCTTTTCCTTGCGCGGACGTACACCTGGAGGGAATTTCGATACGCAATCGTTAGTGTCATGGAGAGCAGTGGGTTTCCGTGGAGGATAGAAGTTATGTTGTCGGAGAAGTGGTCGCATGAAGCGCATGCTGTTGAAAGCCCCAATGCTTCGAGATCTAGACCGAGCATCCATTCTGTGGTGAGAGCAACACTTACGCCGAGGGGGTTCTCCTCCAACGTTGATCTCACACTGATAGCCACGGTAGCGGCTCGAACAACGACACCTATTATAACCTATGCAGTGTCCACCGTTCTGACAAGGAATCGCGCATTTGCTGAATTCGCAGCGTTTCCCGTAGTAGCCGCGTCCACACTGACAAACGTCCTTTTGCACACATTTACCCCCATTCAGACAGGGGAGTTCACAAATTCCTGAATGTAAATGAATCGATTAGGTTAGTAGTTCTCAAATTCGTCCTGCCATCGATCCCCTGGTGGTCGACCGTCGACCCCCAGGAGTCGGTATCGGGCAATGTGGGCAGTGCCGTGGTCAGCCCGATTTCAGAATCACTTCTTCGTTCCTATATTAGGTCTTCATAGAATTCATCATCATAGAGCAAGAACATTAAGCACGCCAAGAATCAACGGATTGGCCTCTCAGAGTGACGTCGAAAATTCGTTTCCAGACCTCCACGATGTTCTGTAAGGCGGTTCGAGGTTCTCGATTGATTGCGCCGGGCGGGCAATCGCTCATCTCGCGCGCGTTGACGACAGCTACCAGAGCACAGACCCAGCAAGAGAAACGCAGAGAATTGCTCGATCGAGTAATCCGCGTCGACCACGCGGGCGAATTCGGAGCCGATAGAATCTACGCCGGGCAGATGGCCGTCCTGTCAAACTCGAAGGCTGGTGAAACCATTGAACATATGTGGGAGCAAGAGAAGGAACATTTGCGAATGTTCAATGAGCTCATAGGTAAACACAAAGCTCGACCCAGTGCTCTTCTTCCCGTATGGAATGTTGCAGGTGAGATGCTACGTTTCAGGAATGGATACCCATCCAAAGATTGCCAGCATTATCGAGTTCTATAGCCTTTCCGAACTCGTCAAGGCCAATTGGCGTGGGACTTTCAGGTGAAGACGAGTGAATAACAAATAGAGACTTCCTCAGGTTTTGCACTGGGTGCCGGATCAGCTCTTCTCGGAGAGAAAATGGCAATGGCCTGTACTATCGCCGTGGAAAGCGTCATCATGGAGCATTATGACACGCAGATGAAAGCGCTCGAAGTGGACAATTCTGAGGAAAGCAAGGAATTGCTCGAGGTCTGCCTCTGATCGCTGGTTCGAATAGAAATCGTTGTCCATCGCGTGTTTCTGTCGCAGACTCATATTGTTCCTTCCTCCGCAGATTATCCAGAAGTGCCGGGCAGATGAGGAGCATCATCACGACCTTGGAATCGTGCACGAAGGCATGGACGCCCCATTGTACTCCCTTGCATCTTGCGCGATAAAGACCGGATGTAAAATAGCGATCGCGATAGCTGAGCGAGTTTGAGTTAATAATAAACGGTTATGTTGGAGAAAGTCTCTCCGAATGAGAAATCCTTCTTGATCCTCAACTTTTTCACAAAACTACTCTCGATACTCACCCCCCTCGCAGACGTCACCTATGTAGCCACCCACGCAGTCGCACACACCGGGCGAAACGCATCGACCTTTGTTGAGGCATGCGGGATAGCAGATCGGAGTTTCGCAAAACCTCCCCATGAAATGCCGCTCACAATGACAAATCTTGCGATCATCGCAAACACCTCCATTGGCACAACGCTCGGCACACGCGAAGTCTGGCACTGGAAAACGCAATAATTCCTCAATGAGATCCCCGTTCGAACGGCGCGGCGGAGCGGGAACAAGGATACAACAGGAAGAGCAAGCGGAAACAAGGATACGACAACGTTGTGAGCTAGGAATCAGTGAAAACATTGACGCTCACCGTTGTTCAGGCATTGCTTCCGAAGTCGGAACCTCATCGGCATTCCTTTGAGAGGCTTCATTTCCTCCGTTCGTATGGTGAATGCCATTGTGAGATCTGCACTTCCTGTATTATTTGAGACACATTCTATATTCACTGTGAACACTAATCGAAAAACAAAATGTCAGCTGATTCCCCGAGACCATGACAAGCATCTTGGACAAGCATTACTAGGTTTCAACATGATCAACATAGGCTCACCTGTGGTGTTCCTCGGAACCAGGCCCTGACGGGGCATGGAGATGGTGGGCACATGAAGTACTGAGCGATCATAGGAGTCCAAATCCAGAATTTCGTAGAAGTAAGTTTTCTTCTCGCTCGAACGCCACGTGAAATTGACCGACGTAACGCGTTCAGGTATTATTGGCAGCGATTGTTCGAAGCCAGGTTCTTGCAGGAACATCTCTGTCCGCCCATCGTGAATGATAGATATTCGGCCGTAACCTGCAAATCCGAGAATCTGTTCCAGAATCAAATACGAGCACCGTGTTGTGAATTTCGCGAGCTTCCCATGCTGAATCCAGAGGAAATTGAGTCACAAAGTTGCGATAATTTCAGTGACCGATTTGACGAACCCCATCCGGCTCGCTCCCAAACCAAGTCCCCGCGTGCTTCCCCAGGCGCTCCGCTGCTGCATGTGCAGTCTCGGATTCACATGTTTTTCTCCGGAACGGTCCTCTTTGAACCGCAGGCGCGAAATTAATCCCGTGTCGCGCAAACTGTCGCGCCAGAATGCAAACTGTCTGACCCGTCCACTGCAACATTCTTCAGCAAGATGGGAGATTTTCGAATTGAATTCACTCCTCGCGGTTTTGCTCAACTCGGTCCAGCAGCTGGGAATCGAACGAGAGTTCGACATCTTCCTCCACCCGTGTTATGACATACGAGCGAGAATTGCTTCGCACTCAGCAGGGGGTTTAGGCCATGCAGCTTGCAAACTGCCGATAAAATCATTACGATTGCCATAATATGAATAGATCAATTACCACCGAATTCGCGAACTTGCTGTTCATCGATCCACAAACTGAGATCGGTTCCAAGTTTCCGTCGAGCTGAAGCGAACTCTTGAGAGAAAAACATGATCAACGAAACAAGAAAATGAGCTGAGCCGAGCCACGAGCTCATTTTGTACTGTGGAGCACCTCAGCTATTTCGTTGTGCCTTAACAGCAACGAGTTCACTCTTCAATGTTACAACACAACCTTGTTGTTGTCGCTGCTCCTGCTGCTGCCGCCGTCAGCCAGTCTGCATGTCGGCCGGTAAGAGTGATCTTTTCTTCTCTTCTACTTCTTGTTCTGCCCCATCCATCCATGCCGATGATGCTACCACGGTTGCTGCTCCTCCAGCCTCCGTGCGATGATGGGAGAGAGTACTAGAAACATTTTGTGATACGAAATGAGGCGCGTGTGTCCGTTTCCATGATCACCGCGCCACCTGAGGAGCATGGGCCCGGAGGAGCGGCAGCGTGAACAGGAGGCCCCGATCCGAAATTTGTACAATGTTGTTTATTACAAATTCCTCTGACCAGACTCCCACACATCAGTCCCCACCATTAGTCCAAACCATGAAATCTAGGATGTCTCTTGGATGACACATCTCTTTCGCGCCGTGCTCCGCATGCGCACGATACTTGAGCGCGACAGACCGAGAAAAGGGAAACCCCATAAAATTTCCGCTCCGGAAGAAAGCCGGTGATACCTGCTCAGCCACGGACTCGGCATCTTCACCATGAACAATTTACTTGGAAGAGGAAAGTTCCGAATACCCGATGAGGATGTTCGGCTTTGTCTTGTCAGTGTCTCATCATTCCGAGGGAGGAGCAGTGAAGCTTCCACGTTCTAGATTATCAGTTCTCGCTGTCGATGGCATCGTCCTTCTTCATCTTCTCGTAGGAGGCGAGAATTTCAGACGCGTCCATGTAGCAGCCTTGCATGAAGACTTCGCTTGATGACTCCAAGTCACCAGTGCCGCGTTCGATGATCCGTCGATTGTTGAATATCACCAAGTCACCTGGTTGCATTTGAATGCTGAATGCCACTGAGGTGTCTCGAAGACGCTTCGAGAACAATCGCAAAGCATTATCTCTCTGCCCACAGCCTGCGTCATCCGATAACTTAGCTTCAGCAGATTCATCTGCATGGATGGAGAATAATTTCATTGAGCCCCCGGACGGTGGCTTTAGAATTTTTCGTAGTTCGACAAATAACATTCAGCACTCACAGCTTCCATTAGGCTCCGGCAGCAACAAGTAACTCAACCGCATATCGTTCAACACTGATTGCGGCGTAAATCTTTGTCGCTGTTCCTCTACTTGTCACGATAGAGGAAGGGAGAGATTCTATTGGCGCCCGACGGAGCAGCCAGCCAAGGAGCGAGCCTTTGTGTGAACTCTTGATCTATCTGCTATCTGATGTTAGCTAGTCGTTGTTGTTGTGTTGCTTTTGCTGATATAGGTAGTGGCAATTATTGTTCTCGGCAGCAAAATGCGCGTTCGACTCGAGTCTGGATTCCCTCAGTCGCCATAAACGATCGGGATTCGCACGGGCGTGATACTTCCGATTTAGAACCCCGTCAGGTGTCTCGGCTCGCGGATCAACGAATTCAACGCTGTCTGCGCCGTTGCTCCGAAAAAGACTGAAGCAGACCTATCCGAGGTCGATTTTGACTGGAGCCATCAACGAATCTAGGGTTCACCTCGCGGCGCTTTGATCCCATCGCCTTTGAGCTTCAAGCTCCAGGTCTCGCAGAGCAACCTTGGCATGTGAACTGGAGGAACCGGCTCTGTGAAACTGGCAGCTGCATCGTATTCCTCATTTGCGCAGGAACGATGAAATAGCCACAGAACACCCTGCATCCAACTGCTTTGCACACGTTGCTCTAATCCAAGAGTAGGCAGTTCCAAATCCGAACTTCTCTTCTAATTCAGCCGAATATCATTTCAGATAGTGCAGGCGCAGAAGTCTAGAGGCCGGGCGAGAGGCTGAGCTGACCCGGGTTAGGTTCGGAAGACATGTCAAATTCTCTAGAGCTCTCCCACAGTTCTGATCCTGGGGATAGAAGGCCGCATCTTCACTCTCAATAATGCTGATGGAGCACCCTGTCATGGTCATATGTTCCATCACCCGTATTTTTCCCATGTGTCAACGGTGCTCGGCCACTTGCTACCTTGATCTTCGTCTTCTAGGAGTCACGGAAGGGAAGCCACGCTGCACTAACCAACGGTGAGTTTTCTCATTTCGTATGATCTTAAAAGTTACGAGTATGTCGTCAACAGCCTAGAGGATTCGTGTTTGACCTATGCTTCGTCTCCCTATTCAGGACGGATTCACGCATTCGACGCTGTGATCAGATGAGAGCAAGCTCAACCTTCACTCTGATGACGGCAGAGGCTATGTCAGACGACCGATCAATCGACGTTATGATCTCAAATACACAACTCCCACTGCAAAGTTTGGGGGAGGTAATATCATGGTGTGGGGGTGCTTCTCGTCGTCGGGTGTTGGTCCTTTGCATCGTGTCAATGGAATCATGGATCGTCACTATTATAGAAACATCCTTGAAACGATAATGCTCCCATACGCGAGTCAGAATATGTCATCTGGCTGGGTTTTCCAACATGACAATGACCCTAAGCCAGTGGTTCCCAATCTGGGGTGCGCGCACCCCCTAGGGGTGCGCAAGACTGTTCCCGGGGGTGCGCGGCGACTTTTTGTGCGATAGGCAACAGCGCGCAATGCGGAAATGCTTTTTGGTTACACGCGACGCTCGACGTCTGGCTGACAAAGTTGTCGCAGTAACACCGCTCGGAACTCGTTAGGCGGTCGCTTTTCATGTCCGAAATTGTATCATCACTTTAACGAGCAAAAAACTCCTCAAAATAGTTCGGGCACTTCTTACAATTAGGCAGGGGTGCGCAAGAAGACATGAAACTCTCCCGGGGGTGCGCGGAACGAAAAAGGTTGGGAACCACTGCCCTAAGCATACTGCTCGGCTAGTGACGGAGTTGCTCGAAGCGAAGGGAGTCAGAGTTCTTCAATGGCCCGCGCAGTCGCCGTATTTGAACCCAATAGAGAACGTTTGGGACTCGGTGAAACGTCAACTGCGTGGCAAGAGGTATAGCAACGAAGAGGAACTTGAAAACGCTGTGAGATCCGTGTAGACTTCGTTATCTACACATTTTCTTGAGACCTTGATAGAATCTATGCCCCGTAGATGTGTAGCCGTGATCGAAGCCAAAGGTTACGCCACCAAGTATCAAATTGATGAAGAATTGCTGGTCCCCAATCAATTGCCTGCCCATAAATTGTCCGATCATTTTTCCATTGATTCCCACCAGTTGTGCTTCTCCTTATCTGTGCTCAATCTCAATGTGAGGCTTCATATACCTAGGGGGACCCCGAGGTCGGACCTTCAAAGCAAGCACTCCAGGTCCTTCGAAAATTTCTCCTCTTCCCTGTGGAGCGGCTCCTTCATGAAACGCACCTATGGTTGCCAATCAATTGAGGAGCTCATTTTCGAACCGCGTGAAGTCCATTCTCGCCGATTTCCAGCTTTCAACGGGAATGGAGTCCCCCTTGCATTGTGCCTCATGAAAGAATATCAATTCATGGGAACTCGCACGCGTTCCACTTCAAAATGACTGGGAGAATTTCAACTTCTGTAAGCGCTCAATGGTTCATCGGTAGTAGAAACGCGATTTACTCGAAATCGGAAAAATGGACTTAACGCGATTCGAAAATGAGCTCCTCAATTGTCCGCCACTGTATGTATGCGCTGTTTTCATTGCGTCTTCTCACCTCTGCTTAGGTACGTGCACGTATAATGCACGTGCCCGGAGCGGGTCGAACGTTAATTCGGCAAACCGCACTTGGCTTTTGTCAGTGCGGTGTTTGTCGGTGCGCTTGTCGGTTTGTTGTTGATCGGCAATGATGACGAGCTCAAAGTTTTGGGCAATCGTTGGCGTTACAATCCTAGTGATCGCAATCCTTCTTTTCCTCTTGTGGGCTTACAGAGCTGTGGCCCTCAATTTCTTTCTCAACGTCATGCACGTTGGCGCAATTTCGCCGAGGTACTCCGAGCATCGCTCTTTGGACTTGCGTTCCACGTGGCATAGATATCCCTGTGCACAATCCGGCACAAACAGGTATCGTATTTTGTTTCTATCCAACGCTGGGTACCTATGCCAGGTGCAACGAGATCGTCGTACAGTCAGGATCACTGGATTAGCGCTGACGATCGGCTCATTTTCTCCCCAGGGGCTAGAGATTCATCATCTGCGAAGAAGCAATCTGGTCCGGTGCATTGAACACAGCTCAATCGGGGAAATCGGAATAGCTCTACACAACAAAATGACAGATGGATTGTCATTCAGCATGGGTTAATGTGCATGGATTATGATAACGAAAAATGTATTCGGTTTCGGCAATAAAACGAGGGAGTTTTCGACGTTGAATTCTCCGGAATGTTCTTTTCCCTAGCTGATATCAGAGTCACTTCATTGAAAATGGTGGGTGTTCGACCTCCGACCGCGGGAATCCAGGGATATGAGAGGGTTCGTTTCGCGATGCCATCTCTGTAATCAAAGAGATTGATTTTCAGGGAGTCTCGATAGAAACGTCGTCTACGCTGCCAAATATTCCGAAACAAATTTTCCAAGGCAATATTTCATCTGGTCACTCACGTCACGCTCGATATCCAGGAAACTGAATGTGATCGGTGTACGAGTGAGAATATCGAAGAATTCGGTTCTTGGTAGCGCAGCCACTGAGCGGCGGCGAACCCATCGATGAATTCGTGAATTGCAGCTGGTTCTTTCAGTGTTTCATTATCGTTCCGGATGCAATGTAGGAGTTGGACCTCCGGAGACCATTCCCGATAAGCCTGACTGTTCAGATTATTCGTAGTGGTCGCCACCGTTGATGGCTGACGTTGATGCTGTTTCTTCGCGCAGCCGATGGAGAACGTTTGGCCGCAGCCGATCTCACGAACATAGCCCATCCTTTTCGCTATATTGGATACCTCGTTTTCTCTCGGTGGGACACCTGTTCAAGGAAGGTTGGACAATCCGTTAGCGATGGACTGGAAATCCCTACGATGGCTTACCCCATACCGACCCCCAGGAGTCGGTATGGGGCAATGTGGGCAGTGCCGTGGTCAGCCCGATTTCAGAATCACTTCTTCGTTCCTATGTTAGGTCTTCATAGAATTCATCATCATAGAGCAAGAACATTAAGCACGCCAAGAATCAACGGATTGGCCTCTAAGAGTGACGTCGTAAATTCGTTTCCAGACCTCCACGATGTTCTGTAAGGCGGTTCGAGGTTCTCGATTGATTGCGTCGGGCGGGCAATCGCTCATCTCGCGCGCGTTGACGACAGCTACCAGAGCACAGACCCAGCAAGAGAAACGCAGAGAATTGCTCGATCGAGTAATCCGCGTCGACCACGCGGGCGAATTCGGAGCCGATAGAATCTACGCCGGGCAGATGGCCGTCCTGTCAAACTCGAAGGCTGGTGAAACCATTGAACATATGTGGGAGCAAGAAAAGGAACATTTGCGAATGTTCAATGAGCTCATGGGTAAACACAAAGCTCGACCCAGTGCTCTTCTTCCCGTATGGAATGTTGCAGGTGAGATGCTACGGTTCAGGAATGGATACCCATCCAAAGATTGCAAGCATTATCGAGTTCTGTAGCGTTTCCGAACTCGTCAAGGCCAATTGGCGTGGGATTTTCAGGTCAGGACGAGTGAATAACAAATAGAGACTTCCTCAGGTTTTGCACTGGGTGCCGGTTCAGCTCTTCTTGGAGAGGAAATGGCAATGGCCTGTACTATCGCCGTGGAAAGCGTCATCATGGAGCATTATGACACGCAGATGAAAGCGCTCGAAGTGGACAATTCTGAGGAAAGCAAGGAATTGCTCGAGGTCTGCCTCTGATCGCTGGTTCGAATAGAAATCGTTGTCCATCGCGTGTTTCTGTCGCAGACTCATATTGTTCCTTCCTCCGCAGATTATCCAGAAGTGCCGGGCAGATGAGGAGCATCCTCACGACCTTGGAATCGTGCACGAAGGCATGGACGCCCCATTGTACTCCCTCGCATCTTGCGCGATAAAGACCGGATGTAAAATAGCGATCGCGATAGCTGAGCGAGTTTGAATTCATAATAAACGGTTATGTTGGAGAAAGTATCTCCGGATGAGAAATCCTCCTTGATCCTCAACTTTTTCAGAAAACGACTCTCGATACTCACCCCCCTCGCAGACGTCACCATCAAGCCTAGTTACGCCACTGTGTTTATGGCAGCCGTGGCAAGGCCGCGACCAGGATTTGACGGGAAACTGGGCATCCGGCCCTCCGTCGAGTATCCAGCCTCCATCCTTGCCATCACATGCTTGACTTCGAGCGCGAGCATCATTCCGTTCTGGGTGAGAGAGGGGGAAAGGTGAAAGTCGGCAAATGCGACTGCTGATTCGGGACAAAATTTCGAGTCAAAATGCGACAACTATTAGACAGAGGTAGTATAACAGTAACTCGGGGCGTTGTGACTGGAGGAATTCCGTAGGGAGAAATGTGGTAGGACGTCAGACATCTTGGCCGATAGGTCTATCCCATAAGGCTTCGCAGGAGCCGCACAAGCTCCCCCACTACGACTAGAGCTTGGATGCGTCAAAAAGCCGCGAGAGGTCTATCTAATCTACGGTAATTGGTCGTCATATCGATCTTATCCTGCTATCGCTATAATTCTTCCGCAGTTGACCGCATTTTCCAGCGGTTTCTCGATGAACGGCGGTTCCGCCAAGTTCGGTTCCCGGAAGGTCTGGCTGCGACATCTTCAAGTGTTGAGACTGCCTCTCAACGACAGGTATCAAAGTGCGAACAACATTCCTGGAAGATTCCAGCACAGTTTCCCGATCGTTCGCTGGGTTCAAGCTACTCAATTTTTGAGTGCAGTCGTCCGGAGTTTTCATTCGATTCGGACACCCTGATCCCCTCGAAATTCCAACTGAGAAAGCCGTCTGTACGCTCGTTGCAGACCGAGAGGAATGGGACGCGGTAGCTCCTGTAAGGGTATGCGATGTATGATGTATGATGTATTGAAAAAATTATAGCTATTCGAACAATGACTGACTATCCAGGACTAATTCTCAAACAGTCTCCTGGCTCTCGATTGGAGCTTTTTCATCATCTGATTCGCCAACTCTGTTTTTCGTTCGATTTCTCCCGCCGAAAATTTTGAACAAGCGTTTTTCTGCGAGGAAATCTTTGAGATCGCTCTCCGAAACAGTATATTTCATCTCGCGATTGTAGGCACGCAATCGATCGGCGTATTTGTCGCTTGCATTTCTACAGTTCTCCCAAGAGATCGCGTACGAAGGAAGCGCTTCTTCATAGGTGAAAGGACCCTGTGAAATCCGATGCACTTTTGTTGGGTGACATACCGTGCCGAGCTCTGAAACGAACAGAACGATCTTAACATGAGCGCGAGGGGCTTGGAATGTATCTTGAAACTTCCAAACGATGAGTATGCACCTGATGCTAGTTCATGTACGAAGTTTCTCGGCCTAAATCCCAAACCACAGCGTATATGCAGTCTCACGATGGGGGGCTCAAAAGCCTGGACTCGAATTTCGTGGCAGATCGCGGGAAGTTCGGGTGCGTTTCCCTCGGAGTATGCCGGATGCATAATTCTGTGAGAAATGCGTCCGAGGAACTTCGGTAGAGCCCTGTGTATCTGTCAAGAAAAAGCAACACATGAACCGGAGGCTACGCGGGGCCACAAAAGCTGAGAGAACCGAGAGAGCTTACCATTTTCTCAGTGACATGGGAGCAGTCTTTATACGTCACGACCTCGGATTCTTCGATAACGACACGATGTTCCCCTAATTTGATCTCTACGTCATAGCATCTGCAAGGAACAGGATCGTACACAAAAAGGGCGCTGTTAGAGAGGCCTGAGAACTTATGCACTTGAGGAACTCCCGCGCGTTCACCTTTCACCAACTTTGAGCCATATCAACCCTTGTATATCTTTTGCGATCTGCAGCACTGTGACTCCGGACGCTGTGGTTTCTGGAACTCCTGCAGTCTGGATATTGAAATCGCCGACAGTGGCGAAGGAGGTGATTCCAAGATCTGAAATACAGAACGCGCTCAGGATTCCGCATACGGGGATGTTGAGAGAGAGAGAGCTTCCGTATCAGATGACTGTCGAAGACTCACCAAACTTGAGTTTCCGTCCGATATCGAGTTTGGATTCATGCCAGACTTCGCCGGCCTCTTTTCGAACAGGGAATATGGCTTTGAATGTTTTGTAGAAACCTGTCTTGCTGAGATTCCCTAACGCGTGCCTAGCCATGCTGAGTCCGATGATTTTCGAAGAATTCAAGCAGAGAATACCAACATATTCTGAGCCTTGGCCGCTGCTCGAGACGACGACTAGGGAAGCGAACACTATGAGGAATCGTAGCACCAAAAGATCGCGCACAAGAGACACGCGCGCTGGTAGTCGTGTGTTGTTGTTTACCCGCGACACGAATCACAGTCATCATCCAGGACAATCTTTCGCGAAGCGATAGTTAGAGGGAGGGTTTCGCCACAGCTTCATGTTTTCTGTCCGCATTGTGATGAAGGGGCTCAACGCGGTTCTTGCGATATTAGACGTCAGCCCATGACCGCGGGAAGAACCGACGCGAAGGCCAACAACACCACTCCCTGGATTTAATTTCTGTCCTTATCAATATTGAATCTTGCCAATGAGGCTCCCGACTCTCACTCATTCCGATACATTTTTAGGTAGATGTAGACTTCAACGTATCATGTCGACAAATTATTCGCATTCGTTCAGAGAGGGTGGACGGGAGCAAGCGGTGGATCTGGAAGTGGAGTCGTCTGTTGTACAAGATCATCGTAATCATCCTCGGCTCTCTCATCGGCCGGATCGACATACATTCGAATCTCCCGCTACGTGTGCACCGACCGCACGTGCTATCCGAGAAGTGAATGTCTAACCGGTTGTCAGTCGTGCTTCAGGTGTGATTTGTCTTGCACTCAAATCAAAATCAAAAGAATCAAATCGAAATGGTAAGAGACAAAACTAGTTCCTGGAACTCCTCCGTACCTGTGCAACCACTACAAACATCGGCAGCGGCGCGGTGCTGCTCGGTCGGTCTAGCGAGCCTTTCTGATCTTAGGAGCTGTCAAAGTCTCCGTGTCGCAGAGCATGCATTGCTCATGATTAGGGCTGGGATTTTGGCGCGGGATTTTAAGGGACAAATCGCGGCGAAGTCGCGGGAATATTTCTGAAAAATCGCGGATGCCGCGATCTCTTCCCTGAGTTCGCCGAAACACTGATGAATCTGCACCTTATTCGCACTCTTCCGTCAGAAGCAACTATATAATGAAAGAAAAAGTCTTGCGTAGGCATCACAACTGTTATATTATCGTTACGAGTAGGTTCATAGAACTGCATCTGAAAACAAAATCTCAGACCATCGAAGCGTTTTGGGACATCATATTATACACGGAAAGGTGGCCCGGCTTTATTGAGCGACAATCGTCACGAAGCACCGTCGAGTACTGGCTGAACGAACGCTTGGCGCAGCGGTTCCCAACCTGTGAGGCGCAGGGACCCTCCTGGTGAGGCGCGAAAATATATTCGGAGGAAAAAATCCGGGATGACATTGCCAAACGGTTCGAACTTCATCCCATATCCCGACCAGCGCGGAAGGTTGAGACTACCATACAACGGATGATGGGTAGATATGGCGCAACTCGAATGAGCTGAGCTCGTCTCAACGCTCAGCGCTATCTCAACCCGGCCCTCGGATCCCCCTGACTCGTTGTTCACGCCCCGCTCAAAAGACCTACTGGTCCACCTTTGCGTTTTCAGTTCGCATCGAGAGTGTCATGATTTCCTATGAATGGGCATGGGAGTTTGCACGCCCGCGACGAGATCCATCGATAAGTTGCTGCGCGCGTCCGCTCACTTTTCCTACTACCAAATGCGGGAAACCGCATACGGACGGCGAGACTTCGTGCATCTCGACTTCTGTGCAAAAATGGCTCTCATTATATGAGTCTTGAGCGCTTCGTGAATTTTCGCTGTTTTTGGTGGGGTTTGGAGAAGCCCACTTCGAAATGTGGGAGGTTGATTGCAGCTATCAGCATACGGTGAGGCGCGTCTACTAGGATTATTGACCAGTGGGGCGTCGTCAAGAAAAGTTTGGGAACCGCTGGCTTAGCGGATACGCTGTTGACGGGAACGCTCAGACAAATGAGCGCAATTTCGGCGAGCTCTGCAAATCGTTCAGACATCTGCGTCCAGAAATCTGTTGGGTGAGAGCACGGGGCAAAGTGATGTATTCCGGATTGATAGATCTTCAGCTGAGCTTTGGGGATATTGTTGTCCTCGAACCATGGAATACTGCTCGTTATGAACCCATACGAAATTTCCAGCGTTTTCGCTCTGCGCGTGTCGAAGACTCTGCAAGCGCGGAAAAAGTTTGCGGCGGGCTGGCAGAATCTAGACGTTGTGTCTTGAGTGTATGTCCGAAGCTTCTCGGCTGACTCCCTGCAGGCCGTTTTCGTGTTCGAAATTTCCAAACGTACAAGGGCGGATGGCTGTCCGCTGGAGATGAGTTTCCGCTTGAGCATCTCATAGTCGCCGCTCTCGAATGTCGGTCTCTGTGAGATCTAACGAACCATAATGGCGGCACTTTCCGGAAAGACTGCGAGGACCTTGCAGAACTTTGTTTCCTCCGTCACGATCCTAGCTGCCTTGAACTGAGCCTCTACTTTCGCGATCCAGGCATCAGGGTTCTGTGTCCAGAAGGTCGGTAAACTCAACGAGACCGCATGTAGGCCGAGCGTCAAGTTTTCGAAATCCGGCGTGTCATAGAGCGGGGTAGAGCTGTCGGTTGGCGTTTTGACTTCCGTTCCTTCAGGCATAGTGAATTTTTCTTGCGGATCATGTCTGGGTCACCGACGTCCGGGTCATGTCGAGTATCGACTATCCCAAGTTGGAGTATCAACTATCGTAAATGAGAACACTGTGCTGTAGTATTGAACTGTACTAACAATAAGCGTGGAGCACGCTTGGACCTCACGGAGGAAGTGTTTATTCGGCAGAATGCGTTCATCGATAGTCGAATGAAATCTCCCTCATCACTCGCGATGGATATGAAACGACGACGGGGTGACCTCGATAATGCGTGCGTTGTATGCCATATGTGAGCTACGCTTCTACAGCCGTCCGGCTGCATCGCCTTCTCCGCCTACTCGTTCATGGCACACGACGCCCTCCGTCGAGCATGCCTCTCCAATAAACTTGGAGTTTCTCTCGCACCTGAAAAAACTAAAGCAACGATCGTTACGTTTCAGAATTCCACAACTTCGTTTTCGTTCGCCCGAACGCTCACTGTGGAGGCGCCCTATACGCCGTTTAGCGCCACAGAAGATATTCAAGTACTCGTCAGGCGGCTGGAACAGCTGCCTGGCGAGCTGTTCATTGAGATTCAGGCCAGTTACGAATTGATGGACACGGATACAACCTCAGCCACGATTTCGGGCACAATGACGGGCACAATCGTGGAGTTTCCAAGCCTGCCATGACTTCTTACTGAAGATGTTCTGCGAATCCCAGGCCAAGTTCGAGCTGAGGATCTTTATGAGCAAACACCTACATCAGTAGGACGCGGAAAGGAACAAAAGACTCAGAGGATGTGACGGAGTTGGTGAACTCTCTTGTGAAGGGCGTCTCCTGACCGAGAGCAGTGACAAGGTGCGGGCACTCGGTGATCACTTCAAATCCGTCTACTCTGAATCGCCCCTCGGACCGCCCTCGTTCACCTCACCGTTCCCAGCAGTCGCCGAATCATCTGAACTGCGCATCACGGAAGACCTGGTTCTTCAGAAGCTCATCTCGCTCCCTGGAAAGTTCTCACGCACTCCAGGTCCTTCGAAAATTTCTCCTCTTCCCTGTGGAGCGGCTCTTTCATGAAACGCACCCATGGTTGCCAATCAATTGTCCGCCACTGTATGTATGCGCTGTTTTCATTGCGTCTTCTCACCTCTGCTTAGGTACGTGCACGTATAATGCACGTGCCCGGAGCGGGTCGAATGTTTATTCGGCATACCGCACTTGTCTTTTGTCACCGACGGTCAGAAATCATGACGACCTCGAGGTTTTGGGAAATCTTAGGCTGTGTGATCCTAGTGATCACCATCCTGATTTCCCTCCTCTGGGCCTACAGGCCTGTAGCCATTGAATTTTTTCGCAACGTTATCCAAGTTGGAGCACGCTACTGGCGGAACTTCGCCGGGATTTTCCGCGCCTCGTGGTTCGGAGTTTTGTTTCTCGTGGCCTAAGTATCCTTGTGCACAGTCGTCCAGAAATTCAGGTATCGTATTTTGTTTCTGTCTTACGCTGGGTACCTATGCCAGGTGCAACGAGATCGTCGTACAGCCAGGATAACTGGATCAGCGGTGACGTTCGGCTCATTTCCTCCCCAAGGCCTAGAGATTGGATGGGTTTTACAGTGGAACCTGTCTAATGGGACCACCTGCGGGGATCGTGGAAAGTGGTCCGATACTTCAGGTGGTCCGAATACGGAGGTGATGACTTCTATCGCGCGAAAATCTCTCCTCGAGCCTTCTCGATCCGACGAATGACGAGAGACAGCCGGCGACGACAGCTTTGCAAGCTGAACACAGTTAATTTATTGTTGCTAAGGGCAGATTTTCAGAATCTCGATGTGTCAATGTGAGTCAGGAATAAAATGAGTCCACCGTACTCTGTCGCATGGATGTCCGCTCATTCGATGTGTTGCATGTTTCAGTCTGTTTCTCGCACTTCGCCAGAGAACTAAGGGAATCTGCCGAAAGCACAGCGGATGATAACTCGAACACTTTGAGCGTTTCAACTGCTCGCAACGCATCCTGTGGATTTGGGAATACCATAGGCTCGTCGTCAGCTGGCTCTTCTCTCATTATCAATCAGGGAGGAGGTCGGGGAAGATTCATTGATACAGGGCGTGCGCAATACTCCGGCTGGGTGGATTTGTTACAATTCCAGATCGTGCGTTAGGACGAGGCTTGACACACAGTAGGTTTCGAAAACTCAGCCACGGATTCGGCATCTTCACCATGAACAATTTACTTGGAAGAGGAAAGTTCCGAGTATCCGATGAGGATGTTCGGCTTTGTCTTGTCAGTATCTCATCATTCCGAAGGAGGAGCAGTGAAGCTCCGAGCAGTGTTGCTTTCACGTTCGAGATTATCAATTCTCGCTGTCGATGGCATCGTCCTTCTTCATCTTCTCGTAGGACGCGAGAATTTCCGACGCGTCCATGTAGCAGCCTTGCATGAAGACTTCGCTCGATGACTCCAAGTCACCAGTGCCGCGTTCGATGATCCGTCGATTGTTGAATATCACCAAGTCACCCGGTTGCATTTGAATGCTGAATGCCACTGAGGTGTCTCGAAGACGCTTCGAGAACAATCGCAAAGCATTATAGAACAGGTTCATCTGCGCTGTCGGTAGAAGTGGTGGGCGCATCGAGAGAGTGCTGTAGTGTACTTCTCTGATCTGACCGCGGGAATCCAGGGATATGAGAGGGTTCGTTTCGCGATGCCATCTCTGTAATCAAAGAGATTGATTTTCAGGGAGTTTCGATAAAGGGGTCGTCTACGCTGCCAAATATTCCGAAACAAATTTTCCAAGGCAATATTTCATCTGGTCACTCACGTCACGCTCGATATCCAGGAAACTGAATGTGATCGGTGTACGAGTGAGAATATCGAAAGAATTCGGTTCTTGGTAGCGCAGCCACTGAGCGGCGGCGAACCCATCGATGAATTCGTGGATTGCAGCTGATTCTTTCAGTGTTTCATTATCGTTCCGGATGCAATGTAGGAGTTGAACTCCCGGAGACCATTCCCGATATGCCTGACTGTTCAGATTATTCGTAGTGGTTGCCACCGTTGATGGCTGACGTTGATGCTGTTTCTTCGCGCAGCCGATAGAGAACGTTTGGCCGCAGCCGATCTCACGAACATAGCCCATCCTTTTCGCTATATTGGATACCTCGTTTTCTCTCGGTGGGACACCTGTTCGAGGAAGGTTGGACAATCCGTTAGCGGTGGACTGGAAATCTCTCCGATGGCTTACCCCATCTCCGGCAACATATAGAAAAGGAATATTGCAAGTATACGGCCGCACTCGGCCTCTTCGGTGCCAATGGAGTGATTTTTTCTGTATTGGATGAATTAGGGATTGCAGTCACTCCACACCTCTCATGATACAGAAGCCGAACTTCGTGACGTTCTTCAGCACTTGCTTCAAGCCAGAACGTTGGGTCATAAAGTCTTCGAATACAACCTCCGGTGGGTCTTCCTCGAAAGTCTCACGATTCCAAAGAATGATGGATGCTCGTGGAACATAGGTCTCATCGTTTATTTCTGTGTTCTCAAGGGGCACACGTTCAGATCTTTCGAATAGCGGTCTGAACTGGTAGAGCCTGTAAAGAGTCAGATTTGAGGAACGGACGAGTTCCGCAAGCTCTACTGACTCGCGGTGAATCAGCAGAGAGATTGTCGACGCTTCTAGCACTCATTTCAGCCCTTACCACTCAGATGAGAATGTACTCGTGTGCTGGCTGTCGTTCGGCCGGAGGTTGCTCAGTTCTCGCGGCCAGGAGATTTCAAGAACTCCCGAATCTTTCAACGACCATGATATTGGGTTCAACTGAGGGCTGTACTGAGTACAATCAACTTTCCTTCCGTGTGTCAGCGGATGCACGCACGAAGGACATCTGCAAGAGTCGCGCAGCTGGAAGAATAGACCAAATCCAACGTCGGTTAATCGTACACATAGAGCACAGGCGTGGATTCTATAACCCGGTTGTGTCGGTCAAGGTGGCCCTCGCGATGACTCTCACTCGGGTCTAGCCGAAAGCCTCCTGCTCGACTCAATCGCCTACCCGAAATCCCAACCACCCTTGTGTATGCAAAGGTCAGACTCTCGGCATTTCCGCTCCGGAGCATTCTGACCGGGAGCATCCGGCAACTCGCAGGTCCGAGCTAAAGGTTCGCGGCCAATCGTGAGTATATAGTACGTCAACTTCGTAAGAATCGCTATCATCGACGATCAAAAAGCTGCGCCGTTGTTCGCGTTCGAATGGATTGCAAATCATCAACCAAGTCAAAAGAACGAATCTATTTGTGTTTACTTTCAAAAAAACTAAGATCTTGCACAGCACGTGAAGTGCTAACGAGAAATCTCATTCGAGTGTTTTCTCTGAATAGCTCTGAGTCTCTTCTCAACGGAAAGATTCATTTGGAATCGAGCAATTTCGAACCCGAAGTTGGCTTGGTCATTCTCTCACTACTGCCCTGAAAACGCAGATTCCCATCGAAACACGAATCTACTCCATCCATCCTGATATTGAGCGAAACTTGCGCTTGGAATGGCATTGCGAGAATGATACTCACCCAGATGGTGTTGAAACTGCATTGCGTGTTGTCCGAAAAATTTACGCATAGCGTTGTGTCATTGATCCTATCCACTTTGGTGATGACTGGTTTCGGCAGAAGATCATCGTCTTGATTTTCTGCTTGCGCCGTTGCGAATCCGCGCTTCAAAAACGATGGTGCGAAAACTGCATGGACTTTCTCTCTGCCCACAGCCTGCGTCATCCGATAACTTAGCTTCAGCAGATTCATCTGCACGGACAGAGAAGAATTTCATTGAGCCTCCGAACGGTGGCTTAAGAATCTTTCGTAGTTCGACAAATAACATTCAGCACTCACAGCTTCCATTAGGCTCAGGCAGCAACAAGTAACTCTACCGCGTATCGTTCAACACTGATTGCGGCGTAAATCTTTGTCGCTGTTTCCCTACTTGTCACGATAGAGGAAGGGAGAGATTCTATTGGCGCTCGACGGAGCAGCCAGCAAAGGAGCGAGCCTTTGTGTGAACTCTTGATCTATCTGCTATCTGATGTTAGCTGGTCGTTGTTGTTGTGTTGCTGATATAGTGGCAATTATTGTTTTCAGCAGCAAAACGCGCGTTCGACTCGAGTCTGGAATCCCTCAATCCCCGAATACGAACGGGTTTCGCACGGGCGTGAAACTTCCGATCTCTTGGCTCGCGGATCAGACGGAGGCTCCGGAATTCAACGCTGTCTGCGCCGATGCTCCGAAAAATACTGAACCAGACCTGTTCGAGGTCGATTTTGACTGGAGCCATGAACGAATCTAGGGTTCATCTCGCGGCGCTTTGATTCCATCACGTGTATGCTTCTTTCTCCAGGTCTCGCAAACAACCTTTGGCGTGTGAACTGAAGGAACCGGTTCTGTGAAACTGGCAGCTGCATCGTATTCATCATTTGCGCGGGAACGAAAGAATAGCCACAGAACATCCTGCATCCAACCGCTTTGCACTCGTTGCTTTCATCCAAAAGGAGGCAGTTCCAACTTCAAACTACTCCTCTAATTCGGCCGAATATCATTTCAGATAGTGCGGCCGCAGAAGTATAGAGGCCGATCGAGAGGCTGAGCTGACCCGGGTTATATCCGGAAGAAATGCTAAATTCTCTAGAGCTCTCCCACAGTTCTGATCCTGGGGATAGAAGGCCGCATCTGCACTCTGCAATAACGCTGATGGAGCAGCCTTTCATGGTCAGATGTTCCATCACCCGTATTTTTCCCATGTTTCAACGGTGCTCGGCCACTTACTACCTACCTTGATCTTCGTCTTCTAAGAGTCACGGAACGCTGGTCAAGAATCGCCGATTCGGACTCAATGTTCGAGATCACGAATTCGTGTTCCGTCCATGAAGGGATTGGAAAACTTATCCCGGGCAAGAGTTGGATTGGACTGAGGTTCACCTCGGAACTCAGCCGTCGCGTTTGAAGTGCTAAAATCGCGGTGTTGTTAGGAAGAGCTTCCTCCGAGCATTCTCCTTGAGATGGCCGAGCGTCGTTGTTATGTCGAACGTTGAGAATCGCTGCTCGAGAGGCAAAGATTGCTGGAATGATCATTTATGATCAGAATCTCGCCGCCATCAGAAACTCTCATGCCCACCGATATTGCGCCGCCGCGGATCCTAGCATTAGCAGCTCCCCCCTGCTCAGCGGATCCCGTAAGGATTGTTCTTGCCCTGAGCCCCAAATCATTTCGCCGACTATCAGGCGTCAAAAATGAACCCGCCCGTGCGCCTCAGGAAAAATCTGCCCGTTCCCCAGATCTGACCCCAATGACGACGGCGCGCAGGCCATACGCGTTCTTTATCGTTCATCTTGCGGGGCCGCATCCCCCGTCCTGCTCGGGGAGTCAAGCGACGTGAACATGAGCTAGGCTGACATTAAGCTTGTTCTGCAGAGATGTGGACGCAGTGCACACCCATCCCCGGGTAGCATAATAGTTGAGACAGCTATGCTGCAGCACCAGCTGCCTCATGGACTCTTCGCCCGGGGCGCCGAGAGACCCGGTAATGGCCCTGTGCAGCACAGTCGTTCCCAAACATCATAGTCTCCATATCTGCTTTCTGCGTTCAGCGTTCCTCCACGCGATTTCTCTGGTCGTCGTTGTCATGTCGAGGTCGCCGCCGTACCGCGTCTCAGCGAACCCGGCTCTGGCAAGGAATGATCATCATCATCAACCGACGATCCATAGTATCCTCGACGTGGCTGGAGATATTTTCTCGGCGATTCCGCGACCGTTGCATGAGAATCGAAGCCTGAGTGTCTGACATCGGTAGCCAGTCATCTAGTCCGCTCCGGAGGAACATCATATATCCGCTCCGGGATCCTGGAGGTCCAGGATCCAGGCGCACAGGAGAATCTTCCGCCAAATTTGGCGGGTTCGGAATGGCGCGAGATAGGAGAGAGGTACGCGCCGCGGCTTCCGGAGACCCTCGAGGTTTAAATGTCCCATCGTTGTTGTTGCTCTCGTAGCTGCCAGTGAAGAGGACCGTTAGATAGACTATAGCTGTTATTTTATACACGATTCCTGTTGGAGCACTCGTTCGGTCGAATACATGAGGACGCGATCATGGACAAGGTGAGTCGAGGAAACGACCGGAATCCTCAACTGAATTTTGATCAGACTTGGATGGAGCACCCGATAGGGAGGCTTATTCAAGAGCCTGATATGAGTTATCTCTGAAATTCCTAACGCTCCGTGAGCTATGTTCCAACTTCGATATTGATCGGCATTCAAGGAAAACATGGATTGCACTCCTTCCTCGCGCTCAACTAGAACGTTACGAGTGTTCAACCAAATTCCGCTATCTTCGACCATGCTCCAAAAAAGTTTACCATTGCGAATCTCGACCGCGGCTGAGACAACGGACTCTGGGTTAGCTTCAACCAATTGTACACAGGCAGCTTCAAGTTCTGAAAACTCGTTCCGATACGCAGAGAACAGGGAAATCGACGACGCTAATCACCGGCAGTATCCTGAAGAGAGCGGTGCTAGGAATATTCAAACACCCCACAGTGGCTTCATGCTCTTGCGACGGAACTTGAAGAGGTTATTATCTGCCGTTGTATTTAGCGTTAGGTATGTGAGATAACGATCGTGATGACGCGTGAAGGGAGAAGACTAATTTTTTCTTGCGTTCCACAGCCGAGGTTCCTCAACTCCGAAAAGCTGCGTTAGTCATTGTCCATTTCCGACCCCAGACCGCCTGAACGAACCATTTATAACACACGAGGTGTTCGAGAATCAATTTCTTGCTCTACGAGAGAAGAACTCCTTCAGCCCCTGCATTGATTGGCAATCGACAATGAATCCAACGGTGGGCTCCTACACCTAGCTCATTTGCGAACGTCGCTCGAAAGTTGATAGGGAATGAGTTGCCGTCTTTCATTAACTTGAACCTGTAACACATGCTCTCGTCGATCGGATCGAATTGTTCCCTGCGAAATTCAATGTGACTCTCAATAAGACTTCGGATTATTTTCCAGGCGTTCGACACAACGAATCCTGCTGCTTATCTGCCTCCCGTTCGATCTCAGAGCGCTGAACAGCGATACGAAAGAGCTATAAATGCGTTCTTCCAGAGACAGATAGTCCCGTCGCCGACTCCGACGACCGCTCGGCGTAGAGTATGCGCGAGTCTCATGGATTCGCATAACTCAACCATCGAGCTGCGATCTCCAGTCTCGAGTGCATCGAGACTACAACCTCGATCGATAACAACGCAAACGGAGGTTACGATCCCTCCCGATTACGATATCGCTCAAATTTTCGGTAGGTCTCAGCGAGAAAGAACGAGCCGGTTAACGCTTCACAGCTTCTTGCCAAAATTCATCATCTTACAGCGCCTTTCGCGACGTTCACGGGCGATGAAACCCATGCTTCCATGATGGAAATGTCACGATCTAGTCCCAATTCCCCCGCATCGGCGTCCTCGCTATCGAGGAGAAAATTGTTTTCTGAGGAAGACGCCGATGAGCTCAGTGACGAAATCCGGGCAGACTGCGGGATGGCGGAAGACCACAAATACCACTCGTAAGACCTCATCTGAGTGATCATACAAAACATTCATGCAAGATTCCGGATCCCGACTGAATTTCCCCTGGATTCCTATGAGGGATCTCAGTTGACGTCCGATCTAATAGGTGTTCCGTTCATCTTCAAGGTTTGACGAGACTATAGCATTATCCTCCCCTCCGGGCAACCGTCGGATGGGAAGTCCTTCGGGGAATGCCCCAGGGGCGATCAAAGAAGTGGTAAGTGAAGAATGAGTCTTACACGCTCTGGTGCGTTCCGGAAGCTTCCGGAGTAGCCCATCCTGGCTTGTATTAACTCAATTTCCTTTTTTTCCGTCGTCAGGTCTTCGAGGAGGACTCTTTTAGCTGTGAAAGCTACCGTGTTGCTGATATTGAGGAAATCCCAAGAGGTGCATTGGATATCGATTTGTCGCCCATCAGACCGCACTCCCCATCGGGAAGCGATCGCATGGAGATCAGACATACCATTTCATCGCGTGAGTATGCTCTGCCAGAGAAACCCCCTATGGAATCCTTTTCCCTCCAGCGGATCCTCGAATTTCAATTGTCTTTGATTACAGCGAGTGCAGTTCACAATCGGGACGATCATGCAGCGGACAACACGGCATCAACCATCAATATGTCAATAGTTTAGAAATTCGTTGTGCAATCACATATCTCGTGATAGGTACCAATTTCAGTATCTGACCTGTTTTTAGATTCCTCAGTCGGAAACGAAGCTGTGCGATCTCAAGTATGTATGAAAAAATAAAGGTTCCACGAGCGCCTGGAAGTATTCCTGACTCGAATCCTATTAGACTAAAGTTGCCTCATTCGGCTTCGCCATCACTGATGGGAGCGCGTCGTGCATCACTAGCAGTTTTTACGCCGTCGATTCGGACGGGTGCATGTCCATCCACCATATTCCGTATTCCTTACGCAGATGATCGCCGTTTCAAGGCTCTGTTGCAGCTGTGAACGAGCGTCCTCGAGAGCTTGACAGGGATTGCTCCCTCCCGTCATCAAGAACAGACCCGGCAATCGCTCGTTTGATTTGTGTCAAGTGCGAATATCCATCTATTTCTGAGATAATTCATGCAATGTTGTTGTTATGTAGTCATTGCCAGCCGATTCCGGCCGAAGTCTCGCCGAGTGGGAACGATTCCCGGACCGTTGCCTCACTGCACCTCGTCCAGGATTCTCTTCACGGAGAATTGATTCATGCAATCGTTCTCGTTGACCTGATCCGCTACTCTCCACCCGGAGGGTCAGATTCGAGAGGTGAATGGACGATCATGTGTCAAGAGGATGTCGTGCGGTCGCGACCCGCCGAGTATCAGAATCTCCGCCATGGCCTCCGCAGCCCTGTCCCGGAATCGCTCTCCATTTTATCGATCGGACGCGGAATATTCCATAATTGATGCCTCCTAGAAGGAAATCATGTGAACTGCTTCTCCAGCTCGAGCGTTCAAGCGTTGAGGTCGACGTCCTCAGTGGCACCCCTGGGCGTCGGCTTTGGGATGATCGCCGCTTCCATACATTCCAGTCTAAAATGGAATGCGTTCTCCGTTCACATTTGATGACCATCTCTGGTTTAGGGGCAATGAACGATGGCTCGCATCGTTCACTCCAGTGGCGATCACCCTGGATGATCGTCCGAGATGGACGAGTGTAAATCGGAGTCAGTGAACGAAGCGAAAGTCCTGAGAAAGCAGGATTTAGGGAGATCTCATTGCAGCGACCTCGATTCGCCACATTCATCGAACCGCTTTGCTTGTCGTCGGGCAACGTATACGCCACTTAATTAAGCGGACCACTCGTAGGTCAGGTGGTTGTCAATTTTTCTGCCCGACACCTGCCGCAGAACATGAAGACTAAATAAGAAATCTTCGCCACGACCACGACTCGAAGTATGTCACCCGCGATTTGAGGCCCGACTGTGCGGGCACCCCACGGTAAGGGTGTAGCTGCTGTGGAGGAGAAGGAATTCATATCCGATTTCTTCAATGACGTCATCAGAATCAAAGTTTGAGATGCTGAAAGGCGCCTGAATATCGGGTCCTAAACGTTTGAATTTGTCTGGGGCAACCGGACAACGAATCTGACAATCTCTGATGAATCCGATTCTCGGTCGTCGGCGCCCTTGTCGCTCGCCGGCTTTTCATCAGCAGTGCTGGGTTGGATGTCAATAACGGCCTTCAAGCGGCGAATCGTCGTCGTTGGTCGCATGAGGGACTCCTACGAAAGTCGATTATGTATCTGAATTATCCCGGTTATACACCGCTAGTTCTCTAGAGGGCTTCAGAGCGCAAGACTTTCCCGTCGACAAGGTTCAGATCGAGTCTCGTGAGTGCCGACTGTCCGCCCGGTGCCGGTTAGGCCTAACGGTCGGGAACAGCTCGGTAGCTCTAACTACAAGATGGCCGCCTTTCAACGCGCTGCCGCTGCTTCTTGATGGTGCTGCTGTCGTGTAATAGTGGCTGGTAGCGGCTACACTTCTACCGACCACGACTACAACACTTAGACCAGATGTGTGCCACTCGTTACGTGCATGGTGAGTTGATTTTTGCAGTTTAAGGGGGCTCCGTGAGTCAAATTGGAATCGACAGCGGCCCCGGAGCGACCATCGACGTCTGGTTGTAGTCGTAACTGCGAAGCGGATTTTCGTGTGACTCTTCCTGCGCTTGCTCGCTGGCTGGCGCATCCCCACACGGCCCTGACGCGCAGCGCAATCGCAGAAGTATCGCTAGCGGCGCAGTCAAAAAGGAGGGCCGCTTGCTTGCTTGCTTGTTTGCTTCATAGACACACGATCGACGGCTGACGGCTCGACCGACTGATAGCTCGACGAAGACACTGACTGAATCACTGACTAGCTAACTGATGGCTTCATCGGCCTGTAGACTTGGCGTTCAGTGACCGCCTCCGACTGTAATTTTTCGGGTTCTAATCGGCTCTCGCAAGCGATGGGATGTTATGAAGTCTACAGATGTCATCTGTTTGGGTTTATTGGGCTCGTTCACTTCAGAGTTCCGCACATTTGCCGTGACTGCGCGGCGGATCGATCCACCTCCAGTGGGAATGCGATGTCATAGCGAAGGCCGATGTTTCCAAGGGGTGCTGAGTGCGAACTCTTGGATTCATTGATCAGATATCTCTGAACTGTGTTCCGGATTCACGGATTCTGAATTCCGACGAGGGTTATGTGGAAGAGATGAGGGACACGATATCCAGGGACGAAACATGAAGAAATTCATCCTGCTCATCCCTTGAGGGAACTCCTGGCTTGAGCTCGAAAAAGTTGTTGCGATTGGCAGTATAGGTTTGTCGGCCTCCGAAAGAGCCGACAGATGAGCTCTCCTAGTCATGTTTTAAAGTATCCTCAAGGTCGAGATTCTGCTTGAATTTCCGTTACCGGGACGCAAAACCGATTTGATCTCGATTATTACTGTAACGGATGATATTTTTAACTCGGTGCTCGCAAACTCTATGAGTAACTAGCAAATGAAGCCAAATGGCCATCACTTTAGCTAGGGGAGTTCCGAAAGTTTGAGGATGTGAACGAGAACCAAACTCATCACTCGTACCGATTTTTCAGAGAAGGAGATCAGCAGTAATGTGCTGCCTCACGTCCCTACCATCGCCGGTCCCGATACTTTTCCGACCATGTGAGCTCGGGAGGAGGCCCTGAAAACTCGAGAACGACGACTATGAACGCCGTGATCTCAACGACGTCGTCTTCGTCGTCTCCAACTCAAGGATTGTTGTCTTCTACAGTGAATGCATCAATGGTGCATCAATCGAACGTGGTCGCTACGACCGCGGGAGGTGCGACCGTTATCACCTCAAACAGTCTCGGGCTTCACGACGACGTAATCAGATCCCCACCTTCTACACCAGAATCGGAACAGTTTGACGATTCCGATCTTTTGACGAACGCTGCCGTCGCTAACGATGAAGTTACTCAGCGTCTCATGGTGGCAGGAACTGTGGGTTTGGCTGCCGCCGCCGCAATAGCCACAGGTATGCATCGAGCAACTTCATACTCCCGTGGCTTCTCAAACCTCTTTTTTTATGATAGAAGAAAATATAATGAAAATCGTTCTTATGTCCCCATGTGTGGCTCTCCGGATCCAATCTCATGATCTTATTTCTGACAGGCAAGAAGAGGAAAAGACCCCATTGTTTCGAAACCGATCCCTCGATCAGGCGGAGACAACAAACCCGCCTTTTACGGGAGCTCAAAGCCACGATTGATGAGTATACGACCCGTATCGGACAGCAAGCTGTTGTGATGATAGTGACTCCGGGGAAACCAAATGATAACTTCAAGGTATTCGGAGCCCAGCCATTGGAGAATGTCATGAGGGACCTCTTGAAAAGCGCGGTCATACAAGAATTGGAGAATGCTCTGGCTCAACATGCACCTGCTGTTGCAAATGTCAACGGCACTGGGAATGTTGCGTCGGGGAGCGTTACCACCAATGGGAGCACCGACGGCGTGCATGATTTGCCTCCATTAGTCATAGATGGTGAGTTGATCCATTGAGTGAGGGCGATGACAGTATGCGACAGCAAGATGCAGCTTCCCGGGACAAACATTTTTCAATTTTGTTCTTCAGGCATTCCCACACCAGTCGAGAAAATGACCCAAGCGCAGCTACGCTGTTTCATACCGCTCATGTTGAAGTATTCAACTGGGAGAGGTAAACCCGGATGGGGCAGGGAAAGCACGAGACCTCCATGGTGGCCTCAGGATCTACCGTGGGCGAACGTCAGGTCCGACGTCCGCTCAGATGAAGACAAGCAGCGAGTATCATGGACTCATGCGTTGCGACAGATAGTTATCAACTGCTATCGGTGAGTCTGGGAACCGATCGCCGCTGCGCATGAACCCTTCGATGAACAGTTCGAGCGAAAATGTATGATGAACTCATAAAACTTGAACCTCTTGTCCCTCCAGGTATCATGGCCGAGAGGATCTGCTACCAGCGTTCGGAGAAACGACCTCGGCACAACAGCCGACAGTTGTACATTCAGCAGCGGAAATCGACGATGACAACAAGGCTACTGTCATCAGGGCAATCCAAGCTTCGGCGTCCACGGGCACTGTCACAGCGGTCAACAGATCGCAGTCTCAACAACAGCAACAGCAGCAGCAACAAACTGCTCAGATAGTCAGCACAGCACAGGGTCAGACCCTCATCCAAGTGAGCGCGGAAACTCTCGCTAACGCGCAGACGATCTATTCGAGTAACGGAAGCATCTATGGAACGACAATGGTGCAGGCGATCAACAATCCGGATGGAACCGTGTCAATAATCCAAGTCGATCCCAACACGGCAATGCTCACGCTGCCAGACGGAACCCAGGCTCAGCTACGGGCAGTATCTTCGATTCAACAAGGCTCCGGCCAGTCCGACAGCCAAGTGTTGACGACAGATTCGGTGGAGACACAGGGTGTGGATATTGCTGGAACGGATGCGGTGGCCACCCTAGAGAACGCTCTTTCTCAGGGCAGTCAAATCATCCTGACAGGCGAAGATGGCACTCAAAGCGGCACCTTTTCCGTCAGCGGCATGGTGGCGATTCCGGTTTCAATGTACCACCACCCACAAATGCAGGTGATGCAGTCCACCTCTAGTACAAGCCCAGAAGAAGAAGACTCGCTTCAAGTGACACAAGAAGCGAGTGGTGACAGCCAGGAAATCGAGCTCGTCACTGGCAACGACTAGCTCGACGCTTGAATCCAATGTTCCATGAATATTTCGCTACCAGGGTAGTCGTTACGCGAATTCAAACCTTCGGAGAGTATGTGAGAGTGAGTCTCAGCAATTCTGTCCAAATCTAGACTGGTCGGATTCGAGAGGCAAGAAACGGGCAGACGAACGGACACGCGGTAAGGCACGTGAGGGAAAGAGCGTGCAGCAGGCTGTCAGCGGACCGTTCATGGGATCGAGGAAGACAGATAATATATGTAACATAAATAGGGATACTTAGAGAAATGCGCTGGTGGGCGTACTTTATCAACCGGTCTTGTGTACAGCAGAAAGAGCGGCCGTGACTGGAGCGATGTGTTGTTTGCAAGACTCCTGATCGAAATAGAGATGAAATTCACGGAATCATTGTATTGTGGTCAATCAGAGGTCTTGAACACAGATGGAGATTCATCCGCGATCAGAATGAATCAGGTGCAGTTCAAGGCTGAAAAATATCCCAACAAACCTGGAAGTCTGTAGGTATAGTTGGGAAGTCCGTGAGGCTAGCAAATGACGTACTGAGGGACTACGGAATCGCTCGAAGAACGCAACATGGGAACAATCGTGGGGCGACGATGAGATGTATTTGAAAGCGTTCTCCTAGCCATTTCGTTCTCAGCACGTTGAATTTTCCGCGCAACAAGGCCTGTTCGGTCACCGAACTTCGGTGCCATTGGTTGGGCGTGTGCCTTGGATGGATGTGAATCCCTGGTTGTGGGGGAGTACGAGTATTGAGGATGCTGAGTGAGTGTTGTGACGCTACAGATCTGGTAGATCGCGAGCACCGTCGATGACTTGAGTTCTCAGAGTCCTAGAGTACACTCGCAGACTTGTCTGACGCGAAGCATCGGCAACCGGGAACTCGAAAACAGATTTGCCGATCAACGTCGAGAAGTTCACATCCCCAATCTTGCCTGAGCAACATCCGAAACCGCACGTCCTCTCGCTTGCTTGCCCAAGTGGACGACCTCACGAAGGAAGCCGAGCCCCGAGAACGGATTTGAATTGACTTCAAAGTCGAACGGTAACAAACTGGATCTAGTCTTTGATCTACATAGCTGGCGGTAGTGATTAATGGTTGTAGTTGAAACTCTCAACAAATGTACATTCTCCGTTGAATCTGAATTTGACAAGATACCTTAAATATGAATTTATATATACTTATGAATATATATATATATATACATATATGCATACGTGAGAACGTAGCGGTGGCCTTTTAGGAGAAATGCTCCGCGTACGAAGCCAACGACACGTCCCTAGAAAATTCCATTAGTTCTTATGTTCCTTCAGTCCACTCTACTTATATCAATCGATCAATCAACCATCTCATCATTTATGTCAATTGTTCACTTATCAATCAATTAATCAATTCATCATTCAGGTGAGATGGATCGAGGGAAACCAATCAAGCAATATGTATGTCCTTGCGTTATTTATTGGTGATTATTTAAAACAGTTCCATGTCGACGTCGAGAATTGATTTTCGTTGTAATAAAGCGAGTTTTGGCGTGACTTCGATCGTGGACTCCTCTCTACGCCTCTGTGTCACGAACGCTCTTTGACTGATCGAAGAAATATTTTGTTCGGGAACTAGCTCGCGCAGTCAATGTTGTAGTGTCGATATCAGGCATGGGGAAACGTTCACCGCAGCAGCTCCGAAGCGTCTCGAAATAAAAAAAAAACATGATGAGTTATAGAAGGAGCGTAGAATAGTACCGCATGAATCTCAGTCTCCCTATTTGAATCTCTTCGGTTTGCTGTGATCTCACCGCGGCCAAGAGATAACGAGGGAACCGGAGCACGATACAAGGGACCCCTGGGAACGATTTCAAAGTCGCCATGAGAACCGCCATCGGGAGAACAACCCTCTGAAATTCTGCTTTGAGAGCCAATTCACTGACAGATACTTCGAGTTTCTAGAGGATCAGCAAAAGAGATCTCCGTTGGAGGCTAGTGATTCCCAGTATCAATTATTATTATCATTAGCGTCAAGCGATGGCTCGGGATTGGCAATAGGAGACGACGATGCGAAGAAATTGATTTTCTGTTGCTTGAGGCGACAGGCGACTCAAAAGTCAGGTTTTATTTCATTCCCTCCTTTCATTTACAGTCAGCTGAGTCACTAGATCCCTGATGGAAGGATATATGGAACATTCGTTGGAGTTCTGATAATCATGAGAGGTTCGCAAGAACGATGCGATGAAGTTCAGCGTTTGTGATGGATGGGCGCCTTGCTCCGGCCCTCGTCTGTCCGCCGCTAAACTCACAGTGTTCGTTTGGAAGTCGTACACCATGGGTACCGCGACTGGATGCTGGTTCGGGTTTGCGTTGGGTTCTCCCGTCGGTCGCAAAGGACTGAGTTGGAAGTAGAAGAGCATCTTATTCCGCGTTATGAGTACGGATGGATTCCCGGCAGGAGCTATGAGTGGCGCAGACGGTGGTATCGTGAGGCACAATTGAAAACTCCACCGGAACATGGCACTCTGTGGTGGGCAGAGCTCAAGGCGCATTAGCTGGATGAAATCTCGTTGGATGCGTTGTGGTGTATTCAATAGTTTAGTGAACGAGTGGAACGCGTTTGGCTTATACGGTATAGAGGCCACTTTGGTATCGAAATAGCGCTCGACAACCTGAATGTCCTCAAGGGAGAAAGGCTGTGCAGCATTGTCGGGATGAGATATTTTCACGTGTAAAGATTGCAGCGTTTGCATGTTCAGGGACACTCTGAAAATTAGTTGATCGATCCTAAACAAGACGATTCCTGGTTCGTTCATATTGCGTACTTGAAGCTGTTCCTCTGACCGAACAATCCGCTGGATGCTGTACCGCATAAAAGCACACCCGAGACATTTCTCCAATGGTGAATAACTGGGCGTGCTTGGGGAGCAGAGTGTATCGAAATTCTCATGAGTCAAAACTATGGGAACAGCAGCGGTCCAGCTGCCGGGAATTCCTGGGGCCACACGGGACATCGAGTGAGACGGCCTGACCTCGACGCTGGAAGGCTGCGCCGGGGAAGGTCCACCTGGAGACGGCTGGAACGGCCGCGGTGATGGACGCGGTGGAGCAGGTGAAGAAGGCCACTGGTTAGCCGGGGATGCAGATAGCATCGGAAACGCAGGTGATGTGGGATCATTGGCCCCAAAACTCTGACTCGATGGAGGCTGCTGCTGCTGGGCTGGCGACGGAGACGGAGAGGTCATGTGAGGTGAGTTGACCGGATAAGGTGATGACGGAGGCGGCGCAAGTGGTGAGCTGGGTGGAATATTCGAAGGGGTATGCACGAACGATGGGTTAGGAGAGGCCGAATAGTTCGACGGCAGCATCGATGGATGTGGCGAAGCTGGTGTATGCGGGTTCGAGGGCGGCGTCATTGGATGGTGCTGAGGGAAACGCAGTGCACCTCCATCGTTGGAACGCGCGCCTGAAGGTGAATTGGCTTTCGCCATCGATGGCGATAGGAATGCATCGATGCTTTCCATTTGGAGTGGGGAAACAGGAGCATTCGCTGGATTCAGGCCAGTGCCATCTGGGTTCTGACGTGTGAATTTGCTCAGAAACGCCCTGAGGGGCAAGATCGGCATGTAGTCTTCAACGTGTCGACCCCGGTCAAAATGACTGAACGCTCCGTCGCGGATGATGACACAGCCGTCTCCTTTTCGACACTGGATCTCCAAACAGAAAACAGCGCGGAACACCAATCGGAAGCACGTGGACGACTGAGGAATCAACATGAATGACTGTACGGGGATGCCGGATTTCGCATTGAGGGTGCCCAGCTGCGGTATCGAGGGCAGACGCGAGAGCGACAGCAGAGGCCGATAAGTGTCTCTGAGTGTTTGTAGGAGACCCGTTATGGACTCGTTTTGATTGAAATCGTATGACAATTGATGTGCTATAACCGTGTGAGGGTTAGTCGAACTGACCGAGAGCCCGACGACGCCGAACACCAATTGGAATCTCTTTTCCACAGGACGCCAGTATATCGTCACGGTGTAGCTCTTTTCGGAGCCGTATCCGATGGTCAGCCGTTTGTAAGAATAAGATCGAACCTCGGACGTTTCGAGTAATGCAGCATTCTTCTCATCCTTGATGTCAGCCGCATATTTGATAACTACGCTATACAATTTACTAACTATCGCCCAGTCGGCGAGCCATTCGTCGATCACAGCTGTCGTATTATTCTGCGTGAAGTCGTACATGAAGTATATTGGTCGCGTGGCGCTCCGTTCTCTTATCTGACTCGTGGCCAGCGGACAATCATGGAAGATAAGTTCACAGAGCCAAGCCCTTATGCCCCGCACTTGAAGCCTGAATGTGCAGCTGAGCAATGAACGTCTCAATTCGTCGGCAACGTCCTCCGAAACGTCATTTCCAACCGGCATCTGAACGATCTTTACGTGGAAATTAGTCTGAGCTCCCTCTATCTGCAGTCCTCGATGGCAGATTCCCCGGGATTCCAGTTCTCGGGTAAGCGAACAGAAAGGTAAACGGTCATCACAGAATGCGACGATATGAGCAACGTCGCTGAAGAAATAGCCCGGATATCTGGGCTTCTTCACTGGCGGAGCGGCGTCTTGACCACTAGCCGATCGTTTCAGGGCAATTTTCTCACTCGTGTTGGCCAACAAGTCCATATCAGTACATGGCCCATGAATGATGGATTGACTGTCCAGACGGTAGAAACTGCTGAGTCGATTCTCCCCTGAAAGGAAGTCTAATTTGAGATAGATAGGTCTTTGAATTCGGACAAATATGATGAATCGCTGCGAATCATCGGAGGGATTGATGACCAATGTTATTCTGGAAAATCAGGTAATTCGATACTCACCGGTCACGCTCAAGAGGTAATAGTTGAACTTGATGCTGTCTGATGGTTTAGCTGCCTCTAGCTCAATGATGACGTAGTAATAGGCATGTTTGCAAAGTTTGACGAAGAGAGTGAACTTTGACAACTTATTCAACGGATGGTCCTCGGGTATTGCGGTGACGGGATTTGTTCTCATTGCGAGGACTGGGAGATGCTGAACCGTTGTTTTGCAACGTTTCAAAGTGATCCAGAATCTCAAATTTAGAACAGTCGCACCCAGACTCTCTTTCATTGCGGTTGACCCATCCACGGCGAGACTATTGACGATATCCTGCAGCTTGGCGATCATTGGCGGCTCGTATTGCGGCACAAAGGTCATGACGTACCCTGTATGCGTGTCGACGGTGAGCACCAGATGCTCTGATGATGAACACGGCTGCACAATAGGAATCTGCAGTAGAGGAGGACTTCCACCCAACGTGCACTCTATCCCCGGAGCCAACAGATCCTTGAAGAACTGATCTCTCAAGTAGGATAGCTTCTGCCGGGATCGAATATGGATTGTCTGTATGAGCAGTTTCTCTATCGATAGGAACTCGGACTTTATGCAAGAGTCAATCCAGGCTCCTTCGTCCTTGTCCGTGATTTCGGGCGAGTGAGACACTTGTAGGGGTTTGCCGGGATCCTCTTCGTCCACGTGTATGATCAGATGAAATGGTCTTTCTTCCAACAAGGAGCTTTGCTCTCTCCAATAATGGAGCTTGAGCATGACGCCGGAGCTGTACTCCTCGATGCGGACTGAATCTCCTAGTCGTTCATGACACAGACGAATGATCTGTGTATGAAGTACTTCGAGCTGCAGGCTTAGAGAGAAGAAGTGCAAGCATCGATAAACTTCGTGGAGCGGTTTTGGGTGATCGACGAGACGAGATTGGATGAGTTGATGAATGTAAGTCACTTGCAGAGGATGCACCTAGAGAAGGAAAGGGAGATTCAGTGAACGTCTTTCTACCGCTCGAAATGTCGAGTTTTTGTTAGTATGCAATGGCGGACACAATGATGCGACGATAGAGTTCGACCACACCTCCGGTGGAAGGTGAACTCACCAAAGGTTTGCAGTCTCCAGTGTCTTTGTCCTCGACCAGGATATCGATGTTTAGAAGCCGCCAGGGAACTTGAGGGCCATCCCCCATGAGCGTTAAGCTTACCCTGAATTCGTTCTCGACGCGAAAAGTGACACGACCCTTCTTAATTTCGAGAGAACTCATTTGGGACGGCAATTCAGCCGACACGAGCCGGTATTGTATTATGTGGTCTAGTCGTTCCAATGTTTGTCTTTTACTTTCCGTGGAAATGGGATCTGGTGGAACCACCCGATCTCTGATGCAGGTCGGGAGCCGTGAATAGGTTCCCGTGGTTAGGATTTCAGCAGCGCCCAGAATATGGAAGCTGGGCAACCGAGCCTGCACCAAGGTTTCGCGCGATAGCACTGCAAACATATCAGCGGTTTCCACGAAGAGCATACTCTGTTTATCCAGGAAATTCACAATGTTAGCACACTTTTCCACTTTTCCCGCGCTCGCTGCCCACTTCACCAGGGCAAGAAGCCTCACAAACACTTGACGGGTCGTGTTGGTGAAGGTGATGATCTCCATTTTACGCTCCATGTCACTTTTTCGAGGCAGTAGTTCGGCCAAAACAGTTAGCTCATGATAGGTTTTCTGGAGAACGAAGTCGATCAACCGGCCCAGGGGAATGGTGGCCGCTTCCCCCACCGTAGGATCACCCGGTATGTCGAAAGCCATTTTCTCCATTTTCCAGTTGGACTCAAGCCCAGCTGAGCTAGGTGCACTTCATTTGGAATACGGGCCCATGAACACTGTCACCAGTTGCAACAATCGAACACCAGACTGAATGGAAGACGCCGCGGCCGCCTCTTTGAGAGTGAACTCTCTTGATCTTCTTCTTCCACATGAAAACAGCCCTGATGGCGCCAAATTCAAATCGCCCGACTTGATAACACTCAACTTGGATATATTGAGCATGAGAGGACGCGAAACGGGCCCAAAGTCGCCGATTCGAAGCCGAAGGTAACAGATGAGTCCCAATCCAAGCTTCCCCGCGAGAAACGCCTCAGTAAGATCTACTTTCCGTGGCTCTCGGCGGCTCGAGATAGAGCGGCTGCATCGAAGCACCACTACAGCTGCGAGGGAGCCGCCGCGGTAGGAGGAGGAGGTAATACGTAATGCTGCTGCTGAAACAGCAAGCAACTAGGGCGATGCCGGGCCAAGGTGGACGTAATTGTCTTCGGTAAACAACACAGAGTAATTGCGCCGAATTTTCCCTTGGAATAGACAGAACGAGTTGGAGGACAACACCGGAAACTATTTGGAATTATCCGCCGAAACAATGAACACGATCGATGATGGTGATCTTTGCTCAACAAGAGGAGTAGTTATTGGGCACGACCGATTCCAGAAACGGCTGAAACTGAGAACAGCTTGCACAGAAAAGACAGCCCGCTCTCTCGGGGGCCGATCGCCGTTCGGTGGTGATTCAGAATGAAGTCGACCCGAATGGAAGGTGACTATCAGAAGGGCTCATCCCCTAAACACCTCAAGGCTGAGAACCATTTTGGCACGTAAATGATGCTGGTGTCCAGATCCGAAATTCAGGCAGCTCTCTGAGCCCACCTCATACACCCTATTTTCCGCTATTTCCACCTTCCAACCTCTTGCAAGAAGCTCCTGCAGCCTGTCGTGCGCACGTCTCGATAGCGGAATCCCGCACGCCGTGACCCACGAGATCCATTCCGGTATTCGACCCTAGAGGTCGTGGGATGGAGACCCGAATAACATTCGGAATAATCTGGTGCCATCCCATTGGTGAGGATGGATTTCAAGCGCGGCGAAAATCTCGCGCTTCTACGTTTCAATCGCGGTCGCAGAGAGATCCGCCGGAGACGAAGTATTCGATGAGACAATCGGGCATGTCATCGCTTTCGGAGGTACCGCAAGGTATTCCCCTCAAGGTCGATTCAACGCACTCGCTGTGGTTCCTGGCCTTTTGTGTTGTCATCTCGATGCCTCAGACCCGGACACCATCAGACGCGACATACACAATTCGCACTCGAACCCGAAGCAACTAGCTCGAGCACCGAACGGTGTTCGGTATCGCCTCCGACCGCAAGACCGCGGTGCAGCGTCGTGTACAAATATTTCCGTTTCGTGTCTATCGCCAACCTCATCGATGGAAGGAGTGCTTTACCAATTCTGAAAAAAATTACCAAAATCTGGCGAAACGACCACCATGACCGAAACCGCAGAGCTCGTGGAAAATCGATGAAGATCGCAAAATTCGCGATTTCCGCCGAACGGGAAACAATTGAGAACAAGACGTTTCTCGGGGAGCTGGGATCCGAATGGAGTCTGCGACTGTTGAAGTTCTGAATCACACCTGGGACGTATCGGAACGAAAAATCTTTTTCGCAGGAACCCATGGCCGACTTTTCAGTCCACACGCCGTGGAACCACCGTGCCAGGGGAGCTGATAGCTGATCGATGGTCGCGCGGGGAGGAGGTATTTCCATCCATCCACTGCGTTCTGAAAGCTCAAAATGATCATGAAATACGGGGGGAGGGAGGGAGCTCAGGGAGGCGGCAATATCAACCATAATTCCATAAATCCGTCATGTTTTGCGGGCCTGAGAAGGTTATGAAGAAGCACTGGCTCGGTTCGAGCACACGCTGCAACAGTGATCACTGTCATCATTGTTTTGATGTTTCAGTCGACAAAGTTCAGTTTCATCATTCCGATTTCCCGTTCCTCCGGAACGGATGTTCTCAGAGGTTGATCCGCGTTCATCCGTTCACGCGAACGGTTGATCCCTCTGTCACCCTTTAGCTTGGACGACTCCTCTAGCGACTGGGCTGCTGACTGATCTGTGGGCGGATTGTGTGTCTCTGAGCTGGGCTGACTGTGATGTGTCCACGGTATCTGACTTTCGCGGAGATCATGTGTCGTCAACCTGTGCGTAGAATGTTTGGGAGTGTGCATCTACCGTCCAGGCTGAGCGATTACGCCAGCTGAGAGGGTTTTAGGACATCGTACTTCCACTGAATCTGAATTCTCAGAACAGGAGAACGCTCAGACCCGAACGTCTATAGTGTCTGGAGCGGTAGAGCGACCGGACTGTCCGATTGACGGAGTACATGAAGCGCTGAACCGACAGGCATTCGATTCGGGCTCTATCGTTGCATGGCGAGATCCCATGTGGCTACGGAATCCCCATTACTCAGAGTAATCATCGTTGAGACGGATAACGGTGTCCAGTGTCATCAAGCACGAAACTCTCGCTGGTTAGAAGGTGTGATTTCTCCTGCCATAGGAGGAAAACCATCACAACCTCGTGAACGTCTGAATTTTATTATTGGCGTTTACCCGCGACCAGAAGCACGGCGAGACATGATCTGAGGGATGACTGTGGAGGGATGATAGCATCAGAGGGCGACAGCAATCAGATGAAGGGCCGAAAAGGAGGATACGAAAGCTTTATGGTAAGCAGAAGAATTCACTCGCCTATATTTTTTACATACTTCGAGGAGTTTCTGAACGGCAAAACTGGAGCAAACCTTGCGCTCTGGATACACTTCTGGACTCCTTCTGTTCCCCTCGTTTGCCTTCCTACGTCTCGTGTTACTCGTGTGTCAATCTCCGAATCATTTTGCTGGTTGCTGCTGCTGATCAAAACCTGCTGCATCAAAAAATTCTGTCCCCCCGACTCTCTATGGAAGGAACGCACTCTACCAATTCTATAAATATTTCACCGTGTTTCCTGAACCGTTCCCGCGGAAGGAGATGATGAAACGTGTTTGTAGTGCTGGGATGGCCGCCCATTGTTGGAGTCCGCAGTTTTATCTACGCCGGTGTGTTTCCCCAGTACTGCCAAAGATCTCTGGAGAGCGAAAATCCCCCGAACCCACCGCTGTTCTCAGGAGCAACCGACCTCACTTGCATCCAGGGGCGCCGCAATAATTCAGTCAGAAATAGCACCATCAAGAGAACTTCGAGAGATCCGAAGTTGATTCGATCCGAGTGTAGAGCAGCAGCCTTGCCTCCAAAGTCGATAACCGCTTCGGTCCACCCAGCCTGGCGCAGTTGTCAGGGTTTGCCGTGACAGCGACGAGTCTTGTGGAAATCGATATGCCGGTGGCCAGAAAGCTTGCCTATTACTCGATCCATTCCATGAGGAGTTTCGCTCTCCTCTCGACGGGATCGGGAGCTACCCCCAATTGGGGCTCGCAGCCGTTATTTTCCCGGGATCGAAATCTATTTTCCTAGAGGGAGGGGAGCAAGTTGTTTTTTTTCTGTCATCCGAAGAGCATGATTCCCGTGAGAAATACCGACCTATAGGGAATCCCGAGATTCCCCGGGGAACGGTCTTCACGCCTGTCGAGATTTGTGTCTCGAATAAGATGCGGTTTGTTTTGCAGGTGTCAGGGGTCGGCCAACCGTCTGTCTACCATGCTGTGGTCGTCATTTTTCTCGAGTTTTTCTCCTGGGGTCTCCTGACGACTCCCATGATCACAGTGAGTTGATCATCTCTCCTCGGTACAGCTAACAAAGCATTCAGCGTTCCAAACGTTTGCATTCATTCGATCCTGAATCAACAATGAAATTCATCTTCGCAGGTGCTGAAGGAAACGTTTCCGAATCACACATTTTTAATGAATGGCCTCATCGTCGGCATCAAAGGACTTCTGTCATTTCTGAGTGCGCCATTAATCGGCGCACTCAGCGATACGCTTGGGAGGAAATTCTTCCTGCTTATCACTGTGGCGTTCACGTGCGCTCCGATACCGTTGATGATCGTCAATCCATGGTGAGCACACTGTTCTGACAATGAGACAGATTCAGCGCTTTGGGACAGAAGAGTCTTTGCCCCTCGATTGTGTATACGGAGAGTCTAGACATACTTCAAATATTTCATTCTGTTCGCTGTTACCTTGAAGGTGGTACTTCGCAATGATCTCGTTGTCCGGCATGTTCGCCGTTACGTTCTCTGTTGTGTTTGCATACGTGGCTGACGTCACGTCGGAAGAAGAAAGGTCGTTCGCATACGGTCTTGTGTCGGCAACCTTTGCGGCGTCACTCGTCACATCGCCGGCCTTGGGAGCTTACCTATCCCACCTATACTCCGACACGGTAGTGGTCTTCGTGGCCACCATAATCGCTCTCATTGATGTGGTCTTCATATTGTTTTGCGTACCTGAATCCATGCCGGAGTCCATGCGAGCCAAGATATCGTGGAGCACAACTCTATCTTGGGAGAAAGCCGATCCTTTCAACGTGAGTACATGCATTTTGTGCGAAGGGTTGATTTTCACGGATCGAATCATGTGTTATCGATGACCAGAGATCAGTTGACGGTGGGGGAACGCCCTCGTTCGATCACATCCTCCCTGACTTACCTCGCGCTCTCATTACAGTCACTGCGGAGGGTCGGCAAGGATCAGATGATACTGCTGCTTTGCGTGGCCGTGCTGCTCTCCTATCTGCCCGAGTCCGGACAATATTCGTGTTTCTTCGTCTACCTTCGTCTGGTGATCGGATTCAGTCCTGAGGAAGTTGCGCTGTTCATAGCGGTTGTTGGTTTGCTGTCGGTGGTAGCGCAGACTTTCGTTCTCGCAGTTATGATGAAGGTCGTAGGAGACAAACGTACTATCATGGTTGGTTTGTTCTTCGAGATGCTTCAGCTTCTCTGGTATGGCTTCGGCTCAGAAAGATGGTGAGTAGAACTGCTTGCAGACATTCTCGAGCCCCATGTGGTGAGGTTTTGTGCACGATTCAAACGATGCGTCGTTTCAGGATGATCTGGTCGGCTGGAGGTCTGGCATCGGTCTGTTCTATCACTTATCCGGCGATATCGTCATTCGTCTCGACTCATGCCGAGCCCAACAAGCAAGGTCTCGTTCAAGGAATGATAACCGGTAAGCTGTCGGCTCGCTTGTAGATGAGCAAAGAGAGTTTCCGGTCTCGTAGAGGATCTTATCTGCTCTGTGAATCTAACTAGTTCGAAGTTCTGACTCCATTTCGACTTCCATAGGAATGAGAGGGTTGTGCACCGGTTTAGGGCCTGCGGTGTTTGGATTCATTTTCTACCTGTTCCACGTCAATCTGAACGATGAGGCCACGGAGTCCGCATTATCTACGCGTAACGTCAGTGGTATGACGTTCATAACGGAGACATCTCTAGCGAAACACCAGATAGGGGTTTGTTACCATTCTTCTTCTGATTCTTCTGTTGCCTCGCCATGAGCGCCTCCAACTGATCATCGTATGAACTGAAAGTATACCTTTACTCGTTTTTCCACAGCTCATGCCCGGGCCCCCATTTGTATTTGGAGCCTTTATGGTATTGGGTGCTTTAGTGGTCGCGATGTTCATACCAGAGAGTTCTCCTCGCAGTTGTCAATCACTGCAAGACGTCGCTGGACCTTCAGCTTTTGGTTCAGAGCGACACTATAAAGACTCTCATTCGAGGAGGTGAGATCTTGTTCGAATGATACCGATGGGTTCGAATTTCCCTCTAACAGTTCGAGTGATCGTGTATGCGAACTTTTGCCTCTCGTCTGATGTTATATTTCTTCCATCACCAGGAGCTCACACGCCCGAACGCTCTCCACGAGTTCACAGCATCACAAGACGGAATCTCTCTGTTCGGATGAAGGTGTGGTTTGCGTGACATCAACCAAGCATCGCCGTCAATCATCGTATGGTGGCGGTGACCCGAACGTGGTCAAGTTCCCCCTAATGGCTGACACAGATCCTCTGTGAGATGGCCCACCTGGTTATCACGCGCCAGGCGCGGTCGTGTCGGTTGAGATGATTGTGAGCTATTGCATTTTATGATCTGTGTATAAGTTCTGATGCTTCGAGTAAAATGGTCGAAGCGTGTTCGCAACTTCGAGCGGAACAAACCATTCGCTCCTGCGTCCAATCTGCCTTGAAGATGGTTTGTTCGGGAACACGTGTAAAGTAGTTGATGATTTTGAATCCCAGTCAAAGTACTGTTGAATCGAGTGTTTCTGCAATACCGAGACGGTCAGCCCACATGATTGCGACCGGAATACGAATCGGGACTCGGAGGCTATCTCAACGAACGAGTCCCGGCATAGAATTCCCAACTTGTTTGACAGGCTCGCGGTTGCGTACGGCATCAAGAAAAGTGGGAAACATTTTTGACATGACGAACTCATTGCGCTCCATGGCGCTTGAGTGCGATCAACGCTATGTTCCGATCCCTGTTCAGCGGCTCTGTCGAAGGTGTGAGCACCAGAGCGGGGAATCGAGAAAAACCGCAAATCTCAGCGAAACTTTCATCAGTGCAACGGGAAGCTCTTCGCTCTAGAATGGATCGGGTGTCGACCAAGCTCACTCAGCGGAAGACTCCTGACGATAAGTCCGATCTCTGGTTTGTCTTAATAGACGAACGCACCCAAGAGAAAGATTTCGAACTTCGCTGTGAAAAATGTGTAAATTATGTTGAGTTATAATTCCAAATGAATAGTGAGAATCGATAGCAGTTACGTATTTTTCCCAGCAGTGATAGATACTTGAATGCTGATATTGTTTTTCGTTGAGGGTGAACGGGAGGCACAGCGTACTGGAACAAAAATTTAGGACACGGTATCGGTGGATGGCGCAAGGCAAATATTCATCCCGATTATTCCGAATCTTGGATGTTTGTCTCTGAAATCTTGCATATTCCTGTTCTATGTTGGCGATCGTTCGGGGGTGAATGCATTTGTGACCAGCAGTTCTTCGGAAACTGTTCTCGTATTTCCGAGGAATCCAAACGCCGGGACGATCAGTTCCTACGATAGGTTCTCCCACAAAGTTTAGGAGGATAAAAGGAGCGAGTCGCGCATGGTTGAAGAGGATTGGGACAACAGGGATGTTCTGATTCCTGAACCAGGTCTCCTGAGGTGCCTGATGCCCGTCTGCGGTTGTCTTATCCAGTGCAGAAAGAATGCGGGCAGGGTCGAGCAGCACAGTCTCACAGTCACTGGGGAAACTCGATTCGATTAAGAGTTTGGAGGAAATAGCATAGTGTCGTGTGATACTCGAATTTGTCGACCATGTTTGGAAAATGGCGGAAATAATCCGACGTACTTCAGTGGCCGATAGTTTCCAATTGGGATGCATGACATGGTTGGAGTCAGTTGATTGTACAGTTTAGAAAGTCGAGGAATAAAATTATGTTTCTAGTAATACGATTGACGTTTCTACGTACTCAAGACCACACCCGGTTAGTGAAAAGTAGAAGGTATCTTCCCAAGCGAAAGATTGTTTTCCGGAGTTCTTTCGGCTCCGTGAGTGTCGCTGCTCCTCGGAAAATTCAACGGCGTGTGCGAACAAAAGAGGAAATCATCCCACAGCAGATGTCCTTGGCAAGGGTGAGGAGGAGCGAGGGATTGTTATGCTTAGATTGACAACAAAATCCGTGAATTCTCTCAGCAAGCATATATTTGAACAGAATAACTTAAATATTCCTCCAAAAGCGATCCTCATCAATTGATGCAGTGACTGCTGCGATCCTCCACCGCAATGAGAATACAATACTTTGATGACTGACAACAGTTTGCATACATTGTACATTTATATTAGGTGGAGGCTGGTGTGATCAGGGGCGGGATACACGGGCCTTTTTTTACAAGAATAATAACATCAAACTGTCTTCATCATCCACGATGCAAGTTGTTTCCAGCGAAATTCACTCAGCGCTCCTGGCATTGAGCTCATGTGCATGCTGAATCGTGGGGCACCTAAATGGTCAGACGGAAGGCTTGCTGGCTGGCTGGCTGGCAGTATGCATGATTTGCTATTTGCTCCGCCAGCCCACTGGTCGGCCAGCTGGCTGAGGAAGTGTATGATCAACTGCCTGACTGGAAGACAAACGGACAGACAGACTATACAGCGTCCAACCAGCCGGAGGAGCAGCGAGTTAGCTTGTCCTATGATCGAAAAACGTTCTTGGGTTTCGTGCTGTTGTTCGTTTTTCAAAACATGGTCTGTTTTCTCGGCCGTTCGTGAGATGATATCTCGTATTCTTCCTCGCGATGAATAATTCTAGATTCGCCACTCGGAGGCCATACTCGAGCGAAATCGTAAACTTTACGAAAAAATACATTCTTTAAACAACGGCAACGGATTCATCGTTGTGAATACAAGGTGTGCTTCGAAAATCTAGCTGACCGGCAACAGATACATTACGGCGTTCGTCATCACCGCCACCACTGCAACCAACACAACCTGCGTTAGAAGGTCTCGCTTCAGTATACTGCTTGGTCGTGGTTCGCTGTGGTGAGATCATCGGCTTTCTCATTCATCTTGCTCGCTG